>JAMZAV010000487.1:1200000-1741727 GCA_024449915.1 Sweltsa coloradensis | reverse complement strand
TTACTTTGATTGTTGATAATGTTATTGTTGAATATTTATTTTATCGATGGAATCTCAAATTAATACTAGAAAAACTCACATACGTAGAGCCAGTAAATACGTGAGGCGATATTAGTCCAGGAGATTGTATATTTTTCAATTTATAAAAGTCGAGCTCAGCTGTTACCCAACAATGTTTCACAGTTTTTGTGATACATCAATACGTATAACGTGTATTCCGATACATCATTCTACATCGGGTGTTAAAGTTTGACCCTGATGCACAACTCGTATGATCGCCATTTGTAAAGATCTTCTGCAGAAACTTGGCAACATTGCTTTACTTCCAAGAGTTCACAGGAGTTCTGCTTTGAAGTCGTTTTCAACAATTTCGCGACCAATGTAAAGTGTATTCCATGTCGAGTTTGAAGGCAAATGTTGTCAATTTCCCCTCCTTGCTCTTGCCGAGACCCTACCCCCACTCTGCAGCCAGGCGAACTACGAACGCTGCCTAAAGGATTGTATTGATGCAGTCCATTATTGTTCCAATAGTAGCCTATTTGCGCAAATTGTAAATACAAGTTTTCACTGATTATTAACACCATCGAAAACAAAACAAATTTTAGACCTCTGCAGTCATTATTTTGTCTCGAACATTGATTTTTGTTTTCTTGGTCAAATAACTGTTCTAAAACACACCTATCCGCGCGGCAATATTTGACGTAACGATCCATGTAAGAAAAACCAAAAGAAACGGCAGGTGACGTCAGACCAATAGAGTGCGTTTCTGATGGCGGGGAACTTAAATCTACCAATTTTGTAATTATATTTTATAGAATTAAACATTTTTTAAAAAATATTTAAAAAACCACCAGGACCATTCCATTAATTAGTGATTTGTAAATTCTTGCATATATATATTCTATCGCGTAGAGTTCAGAAAGAGCGCGGAAAAGTGGTCGGGGTTGAGCCATGGCGGGGTAGTTTTTATTTTTATTAAGGGCACGTCAACCATTTGGTCGTAATACGTTACTCTAAATCCCATGTTGGTCAAAACCAGCCACAAGTAGTGGAAGAAAAATCGAGTTCTCAATTCGTGGTCGTCATTGCTTTTGGCATCGTTTGTGTAGTCATGTTTCCGACGACAACTTCCAGAGCTCGCCTCTAGTTTTATGAAGTAATTTACTCCCTACTTACTTACATCGGTATAGTAACGACACTGCAATCTCTACATGGAATCGACTCTAGTCTAATTGTCGAACTCATAAAGCTGAACTTTCCTCTCTGGAATGCAGACTCCTTGATCGTATTCAGTTCTAACACTAAGTTATTAGTTCCTAGTTAATAAACTGAACGGTGCAATAAGCGTCCAAGACGCCATTTATTCCTGGGGGTAATAATAATGCGGTCTGGCGCTCTTCATTTGGATTCCACGGAATGCAATCTAAAGGCAAAGAGGTTAAAGGTTTTTGGAAGATGATAATATCGTCTCGGTTTCGGTCTTATTTGTTGGTTTTTCCTCTGGCGTAGTTTAATATGGTATTGGAATTGAATCGTCGTCTGGGTTATTAGGGAGGAGGTAGTTCTAGAACTGAAAGCTGGCTTAAACCTTAAACTAAGAGCTTACTAATCTTATATTTTGTGATGGGATTGTAAAGATAGACAGATCAAGAGACACAGAGACTGCGATTTCTTACTAGGGAAGTCTATTATCTAATTGCAATACCTAGTTATTAAAGAAACGGTCGAAGGAAAAAGATAACAATTATTTTAAATTATTTTCACATTTCGTGAACTGTCAGACAGCTCTGCATGTAATAAACAGCTTTAGAACAATTTGAAGTTTCTTAGTATTTAAGACACCAACCAAGTCAATCAATACATATAGCTTCAGAAAGAAAGTGTTTATTTATTTATTTATTTATTTGAAATTTGATTTAAATAGAACATTGATGTCATTTTACATCAGTGGTTATTCAAATGAAACATTATAAACATGTAACAAGTACTACTCAAATTACACTAAAATATGCTATATTGGCTATTAATAACAACTACATAACAAATGCTTATATTGTAGTTTGTGTGTGTATTTATGAGTAAATGACGAACTGATTATAAATAACAATTAAAATATAGAACAAATTAATTAATATTTATTGGAAATAAATAAGAAAGTAATCAGCTTTGCTCTTGTTTTCATAACATTCTATTCGATTATAATTATTGGATGAGCGAAGCGAAGACTTCAATTTCACCGACCCCCCAAAAAATTTGGCTCGGGTGTTTTTTTTTTGTTTTTGTTTTGTTTTTTTGATTTTTTTTTTTTTTTTTTTGTTGTTTTTTTCTGTCTGTTTGTTCGCTCTCTACCGGGCAAACGGCATATGCGATCTTGATGAAAATTTGACAGGACCTTCAAAATTTCTGAACTTAGACTTGCTACGTTTTTGGGTACAATCGAAGAAATATTTCTCATGAATATCGTACTTTTACGATTTTTTTCGATTTTTAGTGCGATATTTTCGTGACATTTGGGCCGATTCTGACCAAACGGGTAGGGCTACAACGTTAATATTTCATATGGACATTAAGGTAATGGTGATGTATTGATTTCTGAAAGAAAAAGTTGAAAAAGTTAGCCAGAATCTAAAGAAATAAAGCTTTTAATATAAGTTATTTGATAATTTGTGCGATATTTTCGTGCCATTTGGGCCAATTCTATCCTAATATCCCACGCAAACTAAAAAACTTTAAAAAGCTCATCCATCAACGCGGCGGGACTTTAGCGTTTTCCTAGTTTATTTAAATTTCAAACTATTTAAAGCTATAAGCAATCTATTTTTACTTTTGACATCCTCTGTTTGTAACATAAAATGACAATTTAATTCATTTGTGGTTAACAACGTCTACGTCTATCGTGGTGTAAATTATATTGCTGAAATATATCTCGTTGCAAAGATGCAAACAATTTAAAAATTTCCCAAATGTTATTTTTATGGGGTTGTTCACGTCTAATAATCTTCCATCGTTGTAGCCTATACCTATGTGTTTGTGGCGTGGTGAAGTGGAGAGTTTCCCCACTGCACAGTTTTTATAGGAAACTCACCCAGAAACCACATTTCAATTTCAATCCATCAACACGTCAATTAAACATTGAACAATTTAATCAATCCCCATCGTTGTTTTGTTCGCTGATGTAGTCTGGTCCTATACGATGCTGCGAATACTAACACCACTTCAATGAGTAATTTGCATCCGATAATAATGAGTCTGTGTGTATGGTGGGGGGAGGGGTTAGGGGGGGGGGGGATTGAAATGGGTTTACATTTATTTTTTCATCGTGTGATAATCATTACTGATTACAGAACAAAAACTCCCATTGTATTTGTTACCTCTTTCATGTCGGCTTTAACAGATTGTCCGCATTCAAAGCTTTACTGAATGTGATAATTTTTTTACAAAATTCCGTATAATAAAACGCGATTAGAGAATTTTTAAGAGTAAAATAACTCCGAAAATCTGGCGTTTTAAATGAAAACGTGATGTTTGTTCAAGGATATCTGTGTTTGGACAGAAGGCAGAAGTACCTGCAGGAACCTCGAGTGGGAAGCTGGACGAACCGACGAACAGAAGACCCACTAACAATAAAGAAGGATTAAATTAGATAATGGGGATTAACATTGGACTGCGCAAAAATATCCATATTTTATCACGGCTATGAAACTTTTGTCGCGGTTTATATTGAAAAGCTTATTCCTTTGAAAACATGTGTATAATTTTTTTGTTTAAATTATAATATTTTATGTGTATTTTTTTTACTGAATTCATTATATTTAAGTCTCGTATTCTAAAGATATATGATAGCCATAGATATTAAACACCTATAGTAGGCTAGATACGCAGTCTCCAATACCTCCGCACAGGCGCGAGCGTAGCAAATTGAAGAGTCAATCTGCCATCAACAAAATGGCGATTTGGCGTTTTAATTTATGCTTTTTTAATGCATTTAAGTATTTTACTGGATTGTTTGATATGGTTTTAGCTTGTGCAGCATGATATTGAACAAACAGAAACAATAAGAAAAAGTTATTGCATAGGCATTTGGTGTTAATGGCTAGTATGCTCACCTGTCAACCTAGCGGCAATCTTGAGAACTATTTGGGGCGTACAAATCGCTCCCATTTTACATGCAAACAGGTCTTTCAAGATGACTTCAAATTGTCACGGAAAGTGGACCAATGACTGCTGATTTAGCCTCCTATAGGTGTTTAATATCTATGATGATAGCTGAGGTGGACGAGTAAGAGGTTGAGAATGTGGCAGTGTCAGGCATCTAAAAGTTAGCCCGAGGTGGTGGGCTGTCCCATCCATCAATCGTAAATGATGTCCACGTAGTCAAGATATATTAGTACTTCAATTCTTAACTCAATACATATCAGATGTGTAGCATTGTATGATACAAGAAGCTAGAGATAGGTTTATTACATATATTTACTACAATTGTTGTGTTTTATTTTACATATAACATTGCAACGTAATCGCATTTTTGCTTTGACTATAAATATATATATATATATATATATATATTTGTTTGTTCATTAGAGCTTTCGGTTATCCGTGCATAGTATTTCGTGCGTTTCGTGCTAATTACATAGCACATCACACACATCAAGCACATCAAATCTATAATACATTTTGAAAACAAAATTAATAACAAAATACAACCAAAACAATCAACTTTCCAAGGTGTAACAAAAAGGGCTTAACAGTTAAAACAATTTAATCAAAATAGGTACTATTTGACTTTCATGTATGACTTCTAGTAGTAGGACCAGTGCAAACGGCCTCTAAATTAGCGTATTAGTAATTGGCGTACCGTTTAAGTCTACAAGAGCTCTACTCTGGCTTCTAGTTATAGTACCAACATTTCTAGTAACTGGTATATCATTAACATTTTGTGATGTACTATCCGTACTAGTCGGTAATAATGGTTAACATGGCAATACTTTAAAACATGTTTCCAACCAGCTGGCAGTCGTTTCCCGTCATCTCGTTTATTCAAAATTCCGGGGCGTTTTTCAATTTCGCTTGCCTCTCGAATAATACGAGGCGCAAGGTGTTCGACTTTAGTTAGTGTTCGGGTTCTATTGAAGTCAATCTGGTGTATTGACCACTAACTAACCACTTGTTTTTTAGTAAATTAACATGGTTTATTATTCCAGTTCATAAAAAAAAAATGCACATCACAGTCCTCAATTCAACCATAAACATTGAACAAGTCAAATTCACTGTATTATGTCATAAACAAATTATTTAAAAAGCAAATGTTATATGCGTTTGGTGGAGGTGCCGGCTAGAATGAGAAAAGTTGTTAGCTCCATAAGAAATAGCATTGTTGGTGGAGGTGCCGGGTCCTCTCTTCCTCGATTTTATTATTATTTCTACGTTATCCATCTAGTTTAATTACGGAGGTAGGCATTATTATTGTGCTTTCATAAAAATAAAATAAAATAAAGCACACGTGACAGTAAATTTATCATGAGTGTTGCAAATATGTTTATTTTAAGCCTCTTTCTTCGACACAGATGTTATTATGGCATGATCACATTCAATGCATTGGTTTGAATTAAGCACAAGGTGCATAATAGGTTAGATTAAAATCGTCCTAAAAATGTATTATAATTGCAATTACATCGCACTGTACATGCATTCATTCGTTAGAACTCAGCATATCACCGTTTCTTTAATATTATTAACAATTACAATTGTTGGTTCAGAATTTCAAAATTTCAATATATTTTTTTGTTTTAATCGTAACGGATTTTACTGAAAGAGTTAAATGCAACAAAAAAACTGGACCCGGATGTCTATTTAAAATATCAGCGCATCCTGTTCTGTGGTTCAGCAGTTTTTTAACGAACTCATTCACAGACACCAAACAAGAACAAAGAAAGTCTCATTTGAGTTGTGTGGTAAGACTCTGTCACTTCGCTCCCTCAACTTATTGCAGTAATTTGGTACCTACTACACACAGAGTTCCCACTATTGTGTGACAATCAGATTATTTGCACTTACAACAAACCAAAAATAATGATTCTTTAACAATATCAAACCTGACATTATATTGCAGTAGATAAATAAATATATTTGTTTTTAGAGTTTACCCACTCAGTTAAACTAGGGAACGCCAAAGTCATTGATAGACGAGTGAGTGAGCCAAGTGCTGAGTACCCGGGAATATCCCTTTTCCTCTTCTATACCTATGAGGCTGGATCTAGCCCAAAATTGTGAATAATACGGGGTACTCAACACATGGCTCACTCACTCATCTGTCGACGACTTTGGCGATTGCCTAGTATAAAGTTTGTAACCAGCTTTATGATAATATTTATTGTGCCGAATGAGTTATTGTTATTACGTTTTTGTTCATTTTTTGTGTGTATTACGTGTATCTTGCAGCAGCACAATAAGCTATATTTTAATTCATTCTAATAACAAGAATATAAAAGATTGCAATAACACTTGAGTGTAAGGCTTGAATGTTGGTGATATATATTATTATTTGTCATGTTGTTTTTATATATTTCATGTTGTACATTAATCGAGTTTAAAGAGGGCATTATCCCTCACGTACGCATATAGACTTACAAATTAAACTGATGAATATAAAAACGAAGACAATTCAGTTTAAATTCATCACACTTTAAAATATGTTTTGTATTAAGAAAGAGAATTACAGTCCTTGGTTCATGCGATCAGTATGTTTTATCCCAGCTTTGCTACAGATGCAATATTCGATTTATCTAAACATAGCATACACTCGTCTTCTAACAAGCATTATTGCTAAATTGTGTGATAATTATCTTAAATTTAATATAATTTAAAACACTTTAAAAAAATCATTATTCATGACTTTTGATTGATTTTTACGAGTCATCGTTGCCTATTCAGAGTTAAATGTCGTGTTCGCAATTTTGACGCATTATCTTCATCAGGATTAAATAAATTTTCGACTCCCATTTCGTAATTTCCCACTTTTGTTTTAATTCCAGTTTTCCTGTCTGCGTCCGGAGGGAAATCCTTCACCGGGGCCACTTTGATAGCATTAATTAATTACATTTTTCGTCTCCTGGCTGTAGAATCTAAAACCAAACTGGGCTGCATGGCCCCTACATGGCGCTGGATCACCAGGGGAGGTTGTGTTTGGAATGAGAATATTTAGTCATCTTTTTTCTTAGATTGAGGATACGAAGCCAAGGCAGTATGTGTCAGGGTGAATGTTGAAATCAAGGTGTACAGAAATACCCTTCAGATAGCATTTTTCTGGAGTGCATCGCATTGTAGATCGGTGCTGCTTTTTATCCGAACGAATTAACCTTTAAATTTAAATTAAGTACGATAATAGGCAAAAAGTTTAGTAAAAAATATTTTCTTACGATTTTTTTCATCTATAATTAAAGAACTATATGATTCAGCAAATGTCTGATTGCAAAAGTACTCAATTTTTAAAATTGTTAATCAGAACTTTCGAAGATGCTCATGAAAATTAATACACAATTTCAATTCACATTACGAGATAAAGAAAGTATATTTTTTCTTCCCTTCATTTATGGTCTTCGTACACATTTATTTAAAGATTTTAACGATAGTAATATAACTAGAAGTTTGGGCCATTTCGCTAATAAAGACTGATAAAGGAAATAATTAAATTACTCACAAACTAATTGATCCATTTCAATCGTTTTGCTTAACAACAATATATAAATCAAACAATTACAATTAAAATGCTTACAACGAATGCACTCAGTAAGACCTAAAAGGTGTAAGTTGAAAAAATTTGTGTTTCTGGAAAATAAAATCAAAATTGTTTGTTTCTTCTTTTGCAAGTTTAGAGAATAAACTAATTAAATTTTTTTTTAAAAAGAAAACTGGGGAGTTTTATTTTCAATGAGTAGTCACAAATAAGCTTATCCAACTTTGGGAGAATACGTTCAAGGGTAAAACGTTGTCTGTTCCACACGGGGTTCACATATTACAGCTAGTGAGCCAACATGATATTGATGACGTCTGCTGAGTATTGCTACACATAGCACAGCTAGCTAGGGAACATGTTGCTGACCTCTGACAGCCCTTTTAAAAAAAAATCCGGGGTACGATCAGTATTACTATCTGTCATATGTCTGCAGGGTCATCACACTCTACTAACCTGACAGCGAGTTAGCATCAGTGACTTTACGCAAGCCTCTTTCGGCGATAGGTTACTGGTTCGATTTCCCATCTCAAACAACTCACAATCATTAGTCATCTTTATTAAAAATTGATACTTAAAATCAAACACGTTCTACACATTCGGCATAACAATCATTATTGTAAAACCTGCTGGTTTAAATCATAAACATTATACAGAAAAAAAAATACGTGATATTGAAAACACTACGGTATGAAAAGTTGTTTTTAGGAACCTTCCCAAGGGGAAAATTTATGTCCCTCTCGAATTGCCTAATTGAGTGTAGAGTTGAGGGTTTTTTCCAAAGTTTTTTGAAAAAGAGGATAAAATCCCTTTATTTGCCTCGATGACCGCAGAATACACTATAAACTGACTTTCAGTCAGCATTGCTGGTCAATGGTGTCGAACCACCCACTTCCACAGTCAGCGCTTAGCGTGGTACTGAGGGATAAAATGTGTGTACTTACATGATTTCAATACAAGAAAAAGAAAGAAATATTTAACAGGTTAACTAAGCAGACAAAATATCTCGCAATTGCACATTAAATTAGCCTCATTGTAAAATTCAGCACTTATCAGTTCATGTTTTCCCAGTTCGTAACCTCCCAACACAGCGTCCCTTCCTAGAACATACCTATAAAACTCTACCTTGACCCAACCCCCTACCTAACTGCTAACAGCGAGAAACAGGTCCCAAACAATCGCTCTCCGTAATTAACGTCCATTTTTTGGCCCCCCCCCCCCCCCCCCCAAAAACAACAGAACTCGTCATAGCTCACCTAATACTTCTTGCAGAACCCCCACCCCCCCCCCCCTCTTTTTGCACGCTCCCCTGAACTAACTGTAAATTTCCAAGACACCGTGTGTAGTGTATACGAAGGAACCTAAGGCAGGAACAGTAGCTGTGAAATTAAAAAAGCATATGCAATTAAGCCGCGTCTAACTTCACCTTGTAACGGGAAGCGTTTGTCGTGAACGCATACCCAATTTAGTTTATTTCCTCCCCTCCCCTTCCCGCCCCTCCCCCTCCCCCCTACCTTCAAAAACCGCCAGCCCTGGAAGCCGATAATACACTCACCACCGTATGAATAAGATTAATATTCCGAATAATGGAATATCATTTGGGACATGGCTGCAATAACGGGGCGCTTGTTGTGTTCCCCAAACCGAATATCCTGTATTCAAAGTTCCCATAGTGAAGTGGATGTCAGTTGGGGTTTTGGTAGTTGGAAAGTTAAATGAAGTCCATATAACCGTGACCATTTGGGCTGTGTGTTCTGAGTACTTGGGTCCCCTATAGAAACCACGAGCAAAGCATTTGAACCCTACCAAATTGATTTATTAATTAATGAAACAATTACTTACTTATTTATCTATTCCTTTTTTCCTTCTTCCCTTCTTCCTTCTTCCTTCTTTCTTTCTTTCCTTTTTTTCTTTCCTTCTTTCTTTCTTTCTTTCTTTCTTTCTTTCTTTCTTTCTTTCTTTCCTTCTTTACTTTTTCTTTCTTTCATTTATTTAACGTCTATCCTATTCAGTTAAAAAACCTGAACCTAGGAGGACAACTAAATAAATGTGTTATTTGCTACAAATAACGTTCTTCTATGTCCATTGTTGTTCTTTGTTGTAACTTGATTGAGTGTTTTAAAATTTAAATTAATAATCTTACTTTATTTTGGGTATCACATCATAATTCAACTTCTACCATACAAGAGATCGAAGCTCACCCATGGCAAAAATTGTCTGTCCGTCCGTCTGTGCGTGTGTCACGTCTCACTATACAAACCAAACACGACGTACTATGAACATGTGTTTATTTCGTGACATTGTCCTTCAACAAGGATTGCGACACTGGCTAGCCCCCACAGAAAGTTTAGAAATTCATGTAACAGACACATCCACCATTATGGAAGAGGAGAACAATTTTTTTTAATGAAGTTAATTTTAATTTTGTAATTTTTCAAACCCGGCACCTCCACCAAAAGTATAAAATATTAGATACATTTTACATTATTTTTATGCATATATTTATTATTATATTAACATATATGTATTTTATACATATAACATTATTTATTAATTATTTTTATTTTTATTTTATATATTACGACATAAAACGTGGACAAAAATAAATAATCCCAATCTCAATTTTGATCCCCTCGTATAATAACGGTATGTTTCCTAAGTACTTAGCTATTTACTTCAACGTAGTTAAATGTATAAAGACTAATTGAAGACCCAATTGCAAAAAAAAAAACAAGCAGATACATTTATTTTTATTTTTTATATAGTTTCGAGTAAATAATATTTTCTTGTGTTAATTAATTTCTTAAAAAAAAACATGTGATTTTTTTTAGATGTGCATACAACTATATGTTGGAAGCAATGTTTTTTTACAACGATACATTCAAAAATGATATGTCATTTTACTCAAAACTTAAATAAAATTAAAATGAATCTGCCTAGTGTTTAAAATTTGGGGCCTTCAATTGATTTACATAGTTTATATAGCTGATGTTAAATTGAAGCATTTAAAAGACTAGATTCTGTGGATTATATTGTGTTTGCTTTGTTGTTTAACACAAGTACCTCGCAAAGCACCTCTCAATATTTGTAATAAAATGTTTAATGTGCTACATAAAAAAAATATGACCCCATTTATTTTCTCTTCCCCTTTCTTTAGATAAAATTTCTTAAAAAAGGGTCTTTCTTATGACGATGTTTTTCTCTCTCGTTCACATTATTTACATTTAACTTCTCTACTGGCCCGTTAAGTTCTTTGTTTGTTTTTCATTATTATTCGTATCTTTGTTTTTCTTCTGTAATGTGTATGCCACATTCCTCGCTCAGCGGAGGAAACCACTAGCGCGTTATGAAATTATTTTTTTCTCATCTCATATCCTGGAAGACGAAGCAATCTACTGATCTTATCCCAGAGAACGTGGCAAGCAATAGCTTCACAACACTGAAAAAATATTGTATTCGAATACATATTAACGTGAATGACCTTATAGATTTCAATGCCATAAATAATATAAAAGGGCTTGATTTTAAAATGAATTTGTTTATTCTGCGATTTTTTTAGAATGGTGACTTTTTAAAAATTTTTTGCCCAAAAATGTTCTCTAGAACTTGACACAACGACATACGACAAACATTTAACGTGTTAACAATACGTAATAGGAACACATACATCATATACACGATGACACACACGCATACACAAATAATCGGTCCGAACTAAATGTTCGTACAGAAATGGCACAAAACACATTTTGTCATAAAACAAAATAATATTCGTTTGGGTGGATCGTCTAATTTATCAGTTTTTTCTGTGCGTTTTTTTTTTTTTTCGCAATTTTTTCTTCTATTTTACATTTAAGTTTATTAAGTAATTTTACTTGATATTGTTAGTATCGTATTTAAATGTGTTTTCACAATGTTGTCTTACAAAACAGCGTTGTTGTATAATAACTTTTAAAAATTTACTTTACTTAGTTCATTCTTATGTTTTGTTTTTATATGTTACTATTTCATTGAGTTACTTTTTTTAACTGAGAAGGATAGACGTTAATATATTTTCTTTATAAATGTGAGCACTTCTTAATACAAATGGGAGCTTTGATATTAAAAGCGGTAACCCTTGTTAATGTTGTAGCAACGATTATCGTTATCTATCAAAAACAAAATAAATATAGATGGCTTTGAATTTTGAGTTTGACAAAAAACATTGTTTTGTGTTTTCCATCAATATCAACGCACTATATCAACCTCAGTTGCCAAATTACTCTCTAACACGCGAAGACGGGGCACTTTAAAAATGTGTATTGATAATATCGACTTTATCGAAAATAAAATGGATATCTGTAACAAAAATATTTTCCAAAATCGAATATACCTACAATTAAGGTAAATATATATTTGCCCATGCTTACGCCCAAATATTAAAAGCTGCATGCCTACACAGGTAAGCAAACTCCCACTAATAAACATCAACATAATAGCCTAACTCCTGTTCTCAACATAGGCTAATAATCCAATATTGCCCATACATATGAACTAAAATACTAAACAAAAACGCAAGCAAAACAGATAGATACACACACAAACAAACAGAATAACGCAAGGAAAATCAGCAACGAACATAGAAACACAGACAATAAGGCATAAATGCAAAGTGTACATACACTCATGTAACTTCAAACATACACCATTAGCAAGGAGCGGGCGAAGTGAAAAAAGAATTTTCCCCATATATATTAAAGCACAGGTGTTTGTCGAAGAAATTACATTTCTTATACTGTTTTTGTTTTGTATGTTTGTTGGCTGCTAACGGCTAACAGTTGGTAACGACTTCTTTGTACCGTTGAAATATTCTGTTTCCTTTTGCGTTTAATAGTGCATTCAAGAGTAGAGAGAGAGAAAACAATGTTTGGCAGCTGCCCAACCATTGTTAGGTGATCACAAGTTTCCGACACATAAAAAATAAAGAAATACATTTAAAATTTATAAACTAATTACAGTTATGATATACATGGTTTTGCACAATAATGGGCGAAGCTTTCAGAATTGTTTTTAATCAAAATCTAACTTTTTTCTGAAATGTACATTTGTAAATCATTTTTTTAAATCTGAATGCGATAGACAAAAATATTGTAATTCGTTGCTAAGCTACGTCTACAAAAACGTTAGTGGCAAATTTTGTATTTTTAATATTTCTATTGATACTTTAATATAACCACCGTTATTGACGTAACATGGTACAATTATTTCACTTCAAATTAAAAATATTGTTGTTTGTTGAAAATACTAAACAAAACTAAAGTAAAAGTAAAAGGACAGACCTCAATACACTAAAATCGCTCATCCATCAACGTGTCTGTTGTGTAGCTACCCCGATCTTCGCCAGCAGCCCACTGCAGTCGGGCGAAGCAGGGTCGTCCTATTGTCTCCGCAACCCTCTGGCCATGTTTTCGACTAATTAATATTAGTAGCTCCTAAGAAGCGCGCAGAGTTTATAAATTTATAACAGCCGGTCCGCAAACTTCTTGCATCTCGTCCCTTAACTAGGTGTCGCCGTGCTGGTTTACGACCTGAGCCTGGAACCAGCTTAGTCGGGGGTGACTTTAACTGTAAGACAAGAACGCACCGTCTTATTCTTATCTAGGGAGGGACGTGTTTCGTGAAATTGAAGAAAACGCGGTGAAAGTAAAATAAAATGGTGGTAATTGATTAGATACACTTACACTCTTTAAATATAAATTATAATTTCTTCTTCTAAATAAACCTTATTATTGATTAAAAGTATCATTGCACAATTTAACTAATTGTTTTCACATTTCTATCATCCCTCTTTTTCCCATCACGTTGGCTATGTTTGTAAAAAACTATAAATGCCGTGTAGGCTTCTTCAGCATACAACTATCTTCTACGAAAAATCAAATTAAAAATCATTAAAGTTTGATATAAAAGTATTCTCTTACACAATTGATTCTTTAACACTCATGTTTTGTATTTGAGTTTTTGTTTTTATTTTGTTGTACCATAACTGCCATGTATTATGTTAATATTATGTATTATGTACCATGTACAATGTATACTTGTCGGTGGACTGAAATAAAATAAAAAAATAAAAAAAGTGTAGAGTGGCTGGAAGTATGTTATATATTTTAGCTAAAATAAATGATGTTGCACATAAAATATCTAGGTTAAAATGTTAATCTGTGAGGTTGTTCACATAATGTATGTCGCGATCAATGAACATTTCAGGTAATTGACTCGTTTACAAGATTTACTACATAAAAACCTCCATGGGGTCTTTTTAGGATCAGGTTATACAAATAAGAAGCAATATTTAAGACATGTATTATATGAAGACATACACATTCTAGCTTGACACACTAACGCAAACCACAACAACATTAAACAAACGTTAGAAAGTATTCCACGATGAACGCCATTCGTTCTGCGTAAGAACCTGGCGCAACAGTCTAAATGTGGCCTCTGAAAGGTGTTTTATAAAACATCAATAACATTCCACCAGCTTCACTGTTTTTATAAGGGTTCAAAATAACGACGTGGTTTTGGTGTCTGTAAGTCTTTGGTTTCACCTTCACTAACACGAACCCTGGGCCCATTGAATCTCCTACCCTTAGAATTCAGAGATACGCAAACCTCTTCAACACACACCCACCGCACACAAAACCTGCCTACATAGATATATAGATCCGGCCCGCACTTTGCACGCACCGCATAGAAATACTCCCTGCTACGTACAGAGATCGCCACATGCGACGACCAACATCCTGACAGATTCTCAATCTTAAACTACAAGCTGTCATTCGTTTACACATACTTAAACACACACAAACACACACACAAACACAAAAATATAAACACACAAACATGCAAAAAAGAAACACACAGACACACAAAACACAAACACACAAACACAAATATTCACGCCAATTATCAAAACACTTACATTCACACATGCACTTATTACACTTATACAAACATTCAATTAAATACCCTGTCTGTGCCTCCTCACAGATTCTTACTCATAAACAACAAACCATCATCGTTTGCAATACTTGAACACACAAAACACACACAAAAACACAAGAATATAACCACAAACACAAATATTCACGCCAATTATCAAAACACTTACATTCACACATGCACTCACACTCATACAAACATTCAATCAAATACCCTGTCTGTGCCTCCTCACAGATTCTTACACATAAACAACAAACCATCATTCGTTTGCATATACTGCAACACACAAATACTAAAACACAAAAATATACACACACACAAACATGCAAACGAGAAACACACAGACACACAAAAACACAAACACAAATATTCACGCCTATAATCACAACACTAACATTAACACATGCACTCACATGACACGTACACACTCACACGTATACAGTGTCTTCCTCGCAGCAACCTCATGACTTAGACCTGGGAACGATGAAAAACTTGGAAGGTGAACTAAGGACCCATTACCCAGCTTTCCAAAGCCTTTCACGTTCCAAGATGAGGCCGGTTGAAAGGAGCGGGGGATTGGATGTGGGCGCTGCGGGGGGTGGGGGGGGGGTGCCATTCCATCGAGTTCCTTAACAAGTGTAACGTCTTCGACGAACATAGTGCCCGTACAAGACTGCGGTCGGGAGTACATTATGTGCACTTTAAGAATTTAGAACGCCCACGTTTACACCCAACCCGTAAATAGACAGTTAATGAATATAATATTATAATATTATAACATATTATTATTATATTATATTATTAAAAATACAATTAATTGGTCGGGTCATTTCGCCGCGTCAAACGTCGTGTGTTTCATTGCTTTGACGTTTCAGCCCAACTGTGTGTGGGCTATACTCAGAAAACAAAAAACTAAATATAAAAAACTTACTGGCGCATGGTAAAAAAAAGTTAGAACAAAACCAAAAGTCAGAACCTTCTTTAAAATTATGTGAAATTAATAAAATGCAATTAATTGTATTTGTAATTTAAGGGGTCGCGAAAAGACACGTTTCTGTGCCAATATTTGGAGTGCTTTCCTACGAATACAGGTTTTGACAATCTGGTCTATTTTTTAGTATTAGTAAATATTGTTAAATAAAATTCGTTTTTGATTCATAGCATAATTAACAAAAATATAGAAAAATTAGGATTGGGCAATGCCTTATGGTGTTGGTTTGAAGCTCCTAAGCGGAAGGGATGCTGTTAGTGGTCGCTGCACACGTACTTTCTTAGCCGTGGTGGTGGTTTATAATTATTTATGATTGTATAAGTCAAACTCACCACAGAAAAGATCGAGACACCTAACTCAGAGATGCGTCTCCTTCAGTGGACGTCAACCAGATAACCTAGACAGAAAAATCCACAGGATAATCCAAGGTTCTCTAAAGCGCCACGCAGCCAGCATGGTTCCCCGACAGTCCACTAGGAGAGTGAGTGGATCCATTGTCCAAGGCAAAGCTATTACTGAACTTAATGTAAAGTAGTTTAATATATTTTACCTGTCCCATGACGGGACATGTCAGCCAGTGTAGGGTTATGGACAATGCCCAATGCTCTTTAGCCTCCTGCTAATAGGCCTACTAATAATATTTACCGAGGTGTCTGCTAGATCTCCTGGCGGTAGTTTGACGAACCTATGACCTTGGGATGTAAGTGGCGCGCTCTGTTAGAGAATTGTTGTACTGTTGCCAGAGTCGATAAAGAAGTTTACCCGGGGTAACTATTTATCGACTCTGCTGTTGCTAATGAACGAAGACCTGTTGATGACAATGAGGTCACGACAATATTTGCAACTTCAAATATCAAACTTAAAACTGTTAATATCGGTAGTCCGAATGGCTCGGTTAGTTTGGCGGCCAAGACAACAAAAGGTCGTCACTTAATTTCAACCACGGACACTTTTTGATCCGTGCCAATATTTTTTTGACAGTAGTTTTCATTTGCGGGGAGAAAATCTACCACAAAACATTTTTTGAATTTTGTTTTCTGTGAGTTTTAGATGTGATAGTTACATTCTCAAAATGTTGTAGCAACATTCATTTACTTTGTGAATGTAGATTTAATTAAAATAATAAGAGTCAATTCGTTCTTAGTACAATTTTGTAGTTAAGTATTTATTACAAATATTGTGAAACGTTCTTAATCTATTTATCATCGACTTGAAGCAAATAAATATACATGACTGACATATTTTGAATTACACAAGTTACCAAATGAATTTAAATATTGTTTTTGCACAAACATTGGTTTTACTTAGTTATTGTAGCACATAAAATAAATAAATATTAAAATATTGATGATTCATTATTCATGAATATTAATGAGGATGCAAGTAAATCGAATAATAATGTGCATATAAAGTAGCTGTTTCAATATTTCTTTATTTCCATTTTATTATTATTATTTATTTTTCTGAAATCAACATGATACATTAATTTAACACATACAGTACATACACAAAGGAGCAGGAAACGGACCTTTTAGAATGTCCTACTCCCGAAAGAGAACTAAAAATAATCTTATGTTAATATGCCAATTGGCCTAGTGTTGATGATATAATGAACACAATAAATAATTTGATAGAAATGTGATGAGTCCCTTTCATTTTAAACTTTAGTCATTAAAATTTGAATCCAGTGGATTATCCGTTTCAATGCCAAGGTCATCCTACATGTATTTTTAATTTTAATTTTTAATTTTTTATGAATTGGTCACATACAGCTTTTTATGCCATTTTTCAATGACCAGTATAACAACTGATGAGTAACAACGGTGCATGATGAAGAAGAAGGGAGGAGGGAAAACCCGGTACCGACACGTAGCCTACATCTTTCGAAAAGTACCAAGGGGACCAACGGCTTTACGTCCGATCCGAAAGGACGGTGTTACTTTGACAATCATAAAAGTTCCTCCACTAACCCGAACTGCCGAGCAGACATCGAGGAGAACGAAGCCGTCACACTAGCTCTCAAACCCTCATGACCTTTCTGTTATTTATATACTTATGAATGTTTCTGCAGTCAGGATTGAACCGAGACCTTCAGAAGCAGAGGCACTTTAATCGGTAGCATTGCTTATTGTGGAAGGGAGAATATTACAAGTCTTAGCCCAACATCCATAAATATAAAATACAATTTATTTGTATTTAGAGTCCACTCAATCAGTAAAAACTGATTTTCAGTGGGGCCCACAAATAGAACACTGGCTCACAATAAAGTTTTCTGATTGTATTTGTGTGGCCTGTTTTACCAGTGTGCATTGGACTTAACAGTTCGAAAGGTTCCGGGTTCAAATTCCGGTTGAGTCCAAGAGGAGTCTGAAATAGACTTCAACATCTCCATATTATTTTTTTAGAAATAAAGGCTTTATTTATACCATAATGTGGTAACGAAGAATATGGTAAATTGTGAATAGTCCAAAACTGGGTTTGCGACTTCCGATTCGTGACAAAATTAATACATCCAACTCCACTGATAATTTGAAAAGATATGGTCCATGATACCCCAGTCACAAAGTGTCGAAGTAATTATTTACAAGTTAAAACCTTATATATAGTTTTATTTTGAGTGGGATTGGAGAAGCACAAAGGTTAACACTATTAGATTGAAGTGACTTACAATGAAGAATTAAAGCTTTAGAGGGAATAGGTCACATTTGGCAGTTGGCACATAGGTATTCGCTCGGCCAAGAAGCATCCGACGTAAATATGAAACTTTGCAAAGTTGTCAATAAAGCATACACGGACAGCCCTAGAGTCATAGATTTTCAAAATATGTCTTTGTCAGACAGAAAAAAAATCACAAATACAGTCAAATTTTGACTTTTTAACAAAATCGAAATTTGTGAAAACTAAATTATTTCTTATAAATTATTTTAAAAAAATTAAGAAATGTGTCATTGCTGATCCCTATATTTCCACATTTGTGACATATGTTCAAAATTTCAAACACCTGTGGTTTCAGTCAGCCGAGCGAACAGCAATTTGCCTTAAACGCATGTCCTTTACTCTCTTCAGCTTATTATAGAACTTATATTTTAGTGGTGTACTTTCAGTTAAAGCAGACCAAGTCAACCCTGTTGGCAATGACGCCATCGACGAACGAGCAATGGCTAACCAGAGACTGGTATTACTGAGTAGGAGATACCTACCCAAATTGTTGGATACGATAACTATTTATACAGACCAAACTTACCACAACAAAGCTCGGGACACCTAATTCAAGATGCGCTTCTTCAATGGCCAGCAACCAGATTACATAGACAGAAACATAGCGTAGCATAACCCAAGGTTCTCTAAAGCGCCACGCAGCCAAAGTGAGTCCCTGAAAGTCCACTAGGAGAAAAAGTGGAAACATTGTTCTAAGCAAAGTTCATACTTATTTAATAAACAAGATTTCTGCTAAATCCCCTAGCGGTAATTCAGTGGAGAAAAGACTATCAAGGTTACACCGTCCTTTCGGACGGGACGTAAAGCCGTTGGTCCCCTTCGTACTTTTCGAAAGAAGTAGGCTACGTGACGGTACCGGGTTTCCCCTCCTCCCTTCTATTCACACTTCATCCTCATCAATCACCACTCATCGTCTGGAATAGCCTTAGTGCTTAAATATGAGACGTAAAACCATACAAATAAATCATTCAATCATATTTAGAAGTCTACCTACTCAGTAAAATAACTGATTTTCAGTGGGGCCTACATAGACAAATAGATTTAAATCTAGTTTTCAGATTGTCTTATAGTGACTCGTTTTACATGTAGGCGCTGTGTCAGGATACACTTGAGAAGGTTTAGAGTCTAAGAAAGCTCTTAAAATATATACTTTAACCTGTGAATATTATTTGAGGATTTAATCGTTGACTTTGGAGCCATATGGTAAATTAATGAAATTGTGTAGAGTTCTAAACTGTCGATGTCGAAGTCTGATCGAGGAGAATCGTGCCCAACCAGGGGGCAACATTTTATTTACAGTTTGAAGGATGGTCATTAATTAACGATTGTCAATCGCTTCGGCGACGAACGGGTTGGTACGAGTGAGTCTGAGTTTAGAACCAAAATAAATATATTGATAAATTTATTTATTTATTTATTTATTTATTTATTAAAACCTCTTTGATATATTTCATCTACGATAGATAACTAAATATGAAACTCAGCCACAATCCAGTTCGCTTTAATTCTCCGATTTCAGAAAGTTCAAGACATTTCCTTTTATCATTTCCACGTGAATTTTCCATCGGCAAAACTTGACGTTGTGTGAAATTCTTTTGAAGTCGCATTGAGCAATATACGAAATCTGGAAGACTTCTTGCTCACACATATAACACACACAGACATATATACTTTAATACACTACAGCGGGATCGTACCCTTTCGAGCGGAAATGTAGTAGAATCGAAATGCTTCTTTTTCTTCTTCTTCTTCTTCTTCTTATTCCATTTTCCTTCTTGAATTCCATAGAAGATATTTCCTTTGCTCTCACACAACTTAAAACTATTTGCTTCAATTCTAAACTCAACTCTACTTCAAGGAATCAAGCGTTAAACTTGTTAATAGTAAATACGAGTTTTCTTGTTGCACAAATTATGCACAGTCAAGTTATTTCTCACAAGATTTTCTCAGATTCGAGAGAAGTTTGTTTGGTTCGTTTTCAATAAGCGAACTGGTATTCGTATCGGGATGTATGGGAGTTGTTTGTGAGCAGAAGTGAAGAAGCTCTGATCAAATATCTATAAAGTTTCTTTCAAAAGCTCATGACAAAGTGGCACGCTTGAATAGTCCAAAATGACAATAAAAATCAAGGATATTCGTCGGAAGATAGAAATTGATTTTCTTTGATCTTGGATATATTCATGTGTTCTTTTGAGAATGTTAAGTTGAATAAAATAAGAATATAAAGAAATACATACAGATTCAAAGATCATATTCAAGAAAAGAACATATCTTTAAGGTTAGATCAATATTGGTACTGGTTTTTATAAAAACAAAGTTGATATTTGCACGCGCATTAAATATATGTTATCGAATTCAATGTTTTCCGCTAAAATGTGTTCAATGTGTCCTTGTTAGATTATTTAAAAAAAAAACATAATTAGACGAGGGAGCGAAGCAACTTAGTCTTAAATTTCAAGTCAAACGGTACAAGTCATAAAGTGAGAGAGTTCGCTGCAGTATGGGCGACTGACTGAACAGATTGCGCTGAAATTTTGAACCGACATCCGGTACCAGTCTTCAGGGTGCAGCTTACATTTTGAGCAATCTCCGTTGCGACTCAAGGTCACAAGAAATAATAAATTGAAAATAGGCTGAGAATTATAAATCAATCAACTTAATGCAAGTGTTCCTGGATACTCTTCACATGACTCGCTCACTCGTCTCACAATGACTTTGGCGTTTTCCAAGTAAAAATAATTATATGCGAAATTAAGGTCCATGGTCTAGGCTTAATATTCTGATAAGGACATATTGCAACGTTAATATCTAATGAGAAAAGTTAAATAAAAATAGGTAAATAAATGCTTGGACTTTTTTATTTATCGTGCACAAACATAAAGAACATGGTCAACTCTTACTTATCAACCTAGACCCTGGTTTCATAATCATAGTTGGTAGGCCTATACAACAAACATGTGAATTAAATTAATTTTGTAATAATACGTTTCATCAACAGACTTGTCCACGTTAGAAATCAATTAGGATATCAGTGACGTCATTCAATGGCAGCTTCTGTGCCTCCACCTGGGTCTCGAAGCATCTAGACGACATCTTGTCTCGGCGTGATTGGAATTAAAGACCTAAGGCGCCTGATTTTAACATTTAAGTTTCATTGGATTAAGGGTGGGCCAACAGTTAGGCCCGAATTTCCCGAATTACAAGTCCCGGCATCTTTTCTTTGAGTGGAGTCTGCCAATCGATCCCAATTTGTTGTACAAATATAACAGTAAGTTCCTTCAGTCCCGGTAAATACTCCGGTATCAACATGATGGTCGGCGCAATGGACTCCCGCGTCTCACATTTAACCAGAAGTTTTGTCAGTTTGTTACATCCCTTTATGATGGCAGCCAACCCCACGCTGGTAACATTGCTGTAAGAATGCGACGGTGGAGGTGCAACTCGGTTAGGTTTTCAAGTTGGCACCTATGGCACAGCCAAGCTGACATCGAAATCAGCGAGTTCAAGGTGAAGTGAAGTAAGTTCTTTTAAAGAATTGCTGGAAAACATGGAAATCCAAAAACTATTCTCAATGTGCCGATCGTATTGAAACCTAAGACGGCGTAGACTTGACATGCTGGAGATTGCGCGAAGTAGACATTCACGAGTGGCTTCGTACGATATGTGCCGATATGAGATGGCCAATTCCTCTAGATGGGTACACTTGCTTATGGACCTTGCACCTTCTAGAGTCCACATTGATCTTACTGCCACATGCAACACTCTCAGTGTCCCGCATAGTTGGTCACACAGTGCTACAAACTCATCATTATTTAGGCAAATATTTTTGAGGAACCTTAGCTCCTTCACTTGATTGCAGAAGCTCAAGAGATGTGATAACGAATCATATAAAGAAGGCACCAAATCTAAATGCACTTTTGTCAAATGAGCGAGCATTATGACAACTTCTTTTTCAAACTGTTTGTCAACCTTATTGACGCTTGTATAAATACGGCCATTGTAAATCTCTAAAATTAATGTATTGATGGTTTTCCTTATGTATTCTTCGTCGAAATAGGGAGACTCTAAGTATGCTGCATCGTCCAGACACCTAAAGATATTGATTGTGGTTTCCCTATAGTTCAGAACACTGGGCAGGCGATATAGCTGGGGATCCCAGTGTATACGCTCCCACTGTGTACACACCTTAGCCACAGTATCGCACACTTCTCCAACAGTCAGGTGCTCAAAGATGTGGATCAGCATCTCCTCCGGGAGCGACTGCTGGATGCTGGCTGGTGGAGACATTTGTTGCTCCTTCTTGGAGTGACTCCGGAGTTTCGCTGTCCTCACGGCAAAGTCTCGCTTTATCTGTTTTCTCCATATTTTAGCGCGATGAAATTTAGTTAACATAGCACATCATTTAATATGGGTTACATTAAAATTTTTACACGAAATAGTATGGTGTGTAGTAATTTTGACATACCTTCAAAAACAAAAACGTATTTATATTATTGTTATTCTACTGCCTGCTCGAGTTGGAGAATCTTTTTTAAGAGGCACAGCTTTGTAAAAGTCTCTGCCTCCGGATGACTCAATCAGTACAGCAAAAATTATAGTAAATTGTACCAAAGTCGATAAAGAAGTTTCCCCATTGGAAACTTCTTTATCGACTCTGATTGTACATAGTAACTAGGAAAACTCAGAAGTCGTTGTTAGACGAGTGAGCAAGTCATGTGTTCAATACGTCGTAAGAAACAAGTTGATTGATAAAAAAAAAACTTAGTTTTAAGTTCAGTTGGTATGGCGCGTCAACTGTAAGCCATAATGCGCCGCTCTACCCAATAACTTGCTAGAGGAAATCCAGCCTTAGGTAGCTCCATTATTTAAGGCCTACCAGTGACCCAAGTGACACTGTGGTGAAACATATTCGTTCATGTTCCTGGCAACAACAAAGGCAAGGCCAATCACTTTTCACCACAACTGAATTCCCTGTTCTCCCATCATACTCGAATGGATGTAAGCCGAGGCCCAGGATGGCCAGCCACCTAGTTGCTCGTTCTACTGATCCGAGGCTCTCAACCGGTAAACAGCCTAGCCCCAAACTTACTAACCTGGTTATCAGCGACTCAATGTTTGTTGGGTGCAGCTACATTAAGCCAAACGACATCTATATCCTGGAAACCCATCCAGGCATACAACCATTTCAGCTACAAAAACTGCTAGAGTCAAGAACTGCTGACCCCAATGTATGCGTCGTAGTGTTGCACTGTGGCACAAATTCTCTCACCCGACGTAGCATTGGGCAAATATCTAATGATATGTCTCAACTGCTCAGGACTTCCCAAAAAAACATTCCCACGTGCCTCAATCGCCTACACCTCCAGCGCACACCGCAGGGATATAGAATGCAAGGACTTGGTGGAAGAAGTCACAGTGAATTAAAAAGAATATGTTACTTACTGCAAGCCACTTAAGTTGAGACAAACAACTCAATATGCCCAGCACGCCATCTGCCCCAAAGGAGGCCTACACCCCAACAAGCAGGGTGATGCCACCATCCACAACTTGTTGGCCGGAATGTGCTCAGTAATGAGTTGGCGACTAACACCTTCACTTACCTACCCCGTTCCCAAAATCAAAAACACCAGTCTCAGCCCCGCTCCTCCGGCTCCGCAACCATCCTCATCAATCACCACAAAGAGACCTGGCAGGCCCAGACAGTCTACGATCGAGCGTGAGGGCAATCTACTTCCAATTTGAATCCACAAAACTCCTTTCTCCCAACCCCCACTAAAAGCCTACCAGCTCAGTCTATTATTGTCCCGTTTCTTCAAACTCCAATCCCCCTACTACCTTATACCGACCAGCAAACCACAAAGCCCAGCAATCTGGCCTCAACGACTCAGAGCTCCAAGGTAACCTATTTGACGCCCCCTCATTAATTCCCCTCGTGCACTGTGTTGGGGCGGATTTTGAAATGAGCCAAGGCATCGCAGCAAGTTTCAAAAGTAAATTTGGCTGCGTGGACCACCTGATTCAACAAAGAAGAGGGGTCGGAAACTTGCAACACTCCATGCGGAAGGCAGAATCATTTTCTACCTGATAACTAAGCAGGTCTCGAGAAGTAAGCCGCTTGCACATAACCTACGAGCTACCCTAAAAAACCTCCGAGCATACTGTGATTTCTACCACATCGACAAACTTGCCATGCCCCGCATTGGGTGTGTCCTTGATCATATGTACTGGCCATTTGTCAAGGCCATGATTGAAGACATATTTCGCGACTCAAGAACGCAAATTCTCGTCTACACTCCCAATGCCCTCGCCAACATCCAGATTGACCACGTATCTTCCAACAAAATTATTTGTTCCTATGCAACTGCCCCTGCAACTGCCCCCACATTGGATGCCCTTTACTCCATCCCAACCCCCCCCCCACCCCAGAGGCTGACCCTGATGGATGTCAGCGTTACTGCCGAGCCACAGCCTGCGTTAGTCACGGAACCTCTCGCTGAGGAGGCCAAATCCAAGGATGACAAGGTCACCCAATCGCCTTCCTCCACGGATGTGGAGACTACCACATACGAAGAAGACGGGATTGCCCAGTCGCTCCCTCTCGCCCCCAGACCCCATTGTTTACAAGATGTGAGTATCCAGTCGGAAATATTCCGTCTTCGATTCCGTTCTATATCGGTCATCGGGGAGTTTTAAGTGACAGCAGAACGATCTCGGCGTTGGGCGAGTCCGAGACCGGTGACGTAGAATGAATTCAGATGAAGCCGGGCTTCTGTAACCTGCACGAGGTCCCTAAGCCGTCAACACTTACATTCACTTTGCGTTCGGGGCTCAAGATTACTTCCAGCCTAACAGGCTTGTGACTCGGACGAGGAGAGATGTGCATAAATGATGATTTTACGTTTCAATTCTAAAATATCACATATTAACGTTTGGATGAAATAATCCACAATATGACGATATTGTTTACTCAATTTACAAAAATTTGATTAAAAAAAAATTGTTCCTCCAAATAACCAATACGGGATTGGATTGTAGTTGACTACAAAAGTAAACGTATTCTTGTAGTAAATGTATACAATTGAGGCACGTAAATGGAAAAGGCTGTAAGTGCCTCGAACGGAAAAAATAACTTTTTTCGCGGAAACGAATGAAAATGCCATTGCTAATAACATAGGAATGGATGTATGTGCTTTTGTGTACTGACTTAGTCCACAGAGTGGTGGAAAGGTAGCGCCACCTACCAAGACGCATCGAGCCGAACCTGGGGAAGGATCAAAGTGCCAGCGCCATGTTGAATGTGTTGTGTGTTCTATGCAGTTACAGCGTTTCTAAATGTTAACCTTGGACTTTGACAGTTTCACCCATTCGTAAAATACTAGGCGGTACTTACATCATTCTTAAGGTTATTGTTGAGATGACTTACACCTTTATCCATGCATCTTTTATCCCGTTTTAAAGAAATTTAACATTAATAAAACAACATTATGCAAAATATTAAAATTCAGTTTGATGCTTTTTTTTAAAATTGAAAAATAAAATTAGTATTTATCAATACATATTTGATTTCTGAACATTTTGGTTCTCGGCACTTACGGCCTTTTCCATTTACGTGCCTCAAGTGTATTTGGTAATTTTAATAATTTTTTTCCTATCTTTTGTGTCTTATTTTATGTGTTTGGTAAAGGAAATTATTATGTATTCATAACTTTTTCTTTGATTCAACCATTAGGTCACCTTAAATTTGTGATTTATATAAAGTTATGGTATTTATAAACAGTAGTTGTGCTGTACAAGATTTGTGATAATAAAGCATGCAATGTTTGAGATTAATGTTTTACCACATAAAAATCATTTAAAAATAAGTGTTCACCACTATTCATACGTCAGACGCGGCGACGCGTGCTCAGAGATCTGGCAACGTGAAGTCTGTAAAAGCACCCCCCTCACCTCTCCTCCCCTCACCATTAACTGGTTAAGAAAATAACCTACTACATTAGTTAGATATTTTGTAGTGTTTTATTTATTAATTTGGTAGTAAAAGTTTAAATTTGTTAAGAGGGATCGCTGAGCTTGGCCCAAATCAAATGCGCGCTTTCAGGAGTTGACGATTGCAGATGAACGGTTGGATTTATTATATCATAAACTAATTTTGCATGAATGTGAGGGTTCCTTTATATTGATATCCACAATTGGTTGTCAAGAAAATCAATGCGAGAGTTAAGACCAGAACGAGGAAAAATCAAAAATCGAAAACATGGATTTCTATTCTGGAAATTGTAACAAAACAGTTTATTATTACGATAAAACGAAATAAACGAGCGTATTCACATTGATTTAAATGATGATATTCAGTATGAAAATATGCGCTTAAAAAATATGTACACTTAGAATAAATTTTCGAAGTTCACCAAAATTGAGTAAATTATGGAGGTTCACCAATAAAATAAAAAAATAATTAATTAATCTAAAGATACGATAGATAAGATAACATTGCTCGATGTTTTCAGTTTGTTTTGTTTTTTTGGTAGGTTGGCTCTACTGGTCAGACGGTTACTCAAATTTTGGTCAAATTATCAGGCGACATTTGACTTTATAAACTTATACTCTTCACGTTTTAAAATGTATTCGAAATTCTTTTAGCAAGATAAATGCACTCCAATTTTTTTTAAATAATATATATTCGCTCTACCACCAAGACTACTCCAATGCCTGATGCCTGCCCTTATTGCAACAAAAGCTTATTGAACAAAAGTTCATGTTACCACTATTTTCACTTGAAATTTTTACATAAAATGCGTTAAAAGTACAATATGTAACGCGAAGTTCCCCATTTACCTACAAACAAATTTAAAACGTATATAATGTGAGGTTATGAATGTAGTTAACGTGTTACGTTCGCCGGAAATTGGGAGACCCGGATTCGATACCCAGCTTTAAATTCCTGAATTGATTTCCAAACACTAATTAAATTTTTAATACATCGGCCACAATACTAATCACCCTTCATCGAATGCAGATGATTTTTAATATTTTACAAATGTCTTACTTACTCTCAAAATGATTTCTGGAATATCGATAAATATTTAAGAGCTTATTAACTTTTTGGATGAGCGTTGCGAGCGAAACGAAGATTCCATTTCACTACACTGGAGAAAAAAATTTTGAATGTTTTTTCCCTTTTTTTCCTTTTTTTCCTGTATTTTGGTGTGTTGTTAACACGATTCTGGCAAAACCGATACTCAAATTGCGATGGAATTTTCTGGAGGACTTTAAAATCTCTGAACTTTGAAATGCCACGTTTTTGAGCGCAATCGAAAAATCATTTCTCATAAAATCGCAATTTTACGATTTTTTTCGATTTATAAAGATTCTTTGACTTATTACATCTACATGCTTTATTTGATTGTATTTATTTTTTCACAGAACCTTTATTTTATGAATTAATATATTCGTGTGAAATTGAGCTTAATCGAAAAATTATTTCTCATAAAAATCGCAGTTTAAGGATTTTTTTTAATTTCTTGGCTTATTACACCTGCTTTGATATATTCGTGTGAAACTTGAGCGTAATCGAAAAATTATTTCTAGTGAAAATCGCAGTTTTACAAAAAAAAAAATCTTAGACTTATAACACCGACATGCTTTATCCGATTGTAATTATTTTTTCACAGAAACTTTATTTTATGAAATTTATATGTTCTTGTTAAATTTGAGTGTAATCAAAAAATTATTTCTTATGAAAATCGCAATTTTACGCTTTATTTGTTTTTAAAAAAATTTCGCTCATCCAACAACGCGCCTGAAAAGCGTTTGCGAAGCTTCCTAGTATATCAATCAATACGTAAAGATGTTTTAATCAAACACAATCAAACATTTTCAGGGCACATATTATTATAACATGTTCAAATTTCGCGGCAAAATTTTCGACAAAGATGTCTAAAATCCCAAAGCACTTCTAATATGAACGTTCATTTTCTTCAATGTCCGCTTTCTGACCTCTTTGTTTTTTCTCAGGCATTATTGACGCTTGTCTTTTTGTACGTCCATTATTGCTTTGTTTGGAGATCACAAAAGTCTGGTAAAGTCGTGTCGTTTCACTTTACGACTTCGTACAGCATTACTTGGTGTTATTTAACAACTTCAAATTAAATTCCTAAGACCCAAGCGCGAGAATATCTCGAGTTATATTAATAACCATCAGTCATGTCCATGGAAATGAAAGAAGTTCAAGGAGTTGAAGGGGACGTTGTAAGTTGTCTTCCAACATTCCTATTTACACTTTCTAGACATTTTGTATTGTACTCTTTCGACGAATGTCGGATAAATGTTAGATGTATTGTAAAGACGCAGGCAGAGATGGTTTAAAGTTAAATTCTGTACTTGAAATCTTCCATTGGGCTACAGTTTGAATACTTGACCATCACCGAGCGTCGAACTTGGACCGCGATGGCCTAAAAACGCATCATGGCCCTAGGCCGTATCACACCCATGAGTAGGCCTTGGTAACATATTATTTGTTTACATAGGCTTAGGCTCTACGAATGATCATTATGCCTACTAATTCGATGTTTAATAAAGTAAATAACAAGGCCTAGCCTAGGTCCTTTATCTAGTAGGTAGTACGAGCGCTAGGCTAGGCCTAGATCATGTAGGCCGAGCCGCAGTTGGTTTTGCGCCAATGACAATAAATGCTGTAGGGAACCAATAATAGTTTTTAGGCTAGGCCTTTGGGGTGGGGTGAGTTTCTGATAAGTCAATTAATTTTCAAAGTGCATTTCATCAACAACCAGTGAAAATCTAGGCTAAGGTTTGTAACATGAGGAAACAAAATTACCGAGGTGGATTAGGCCTAGGCCTACACGCTGATACCAGTAGGCCTAGGTTTAGCCACTAAACCGAAATCAAGAAGTATTTGGTAGAAATAAGATTGGAACTTAGGTACCCTTTGAAA
Organism: Sweltsa coloradensis; assembly: GCA_024449915.1. Taxonomy (NCBI): domain Eukaryota; kingdom Metazoa; phylum Arthropoda; class Insecta; order Plecoptera; family Chloroperlidae; genus Sweltsa; species Sweltsa coloradensis. The sequence continues at coordinate 1,712,360 of JAMZAV010000487.1, read as the reverse complement.
TTGTATTTAAGTTCCTTAAGCCTAGACCTATAAAAATACAGTCTCTAGGGCTACCCATTCCATCATATGAAGGACCGACCATTGTGATCAAAACAATAGGCCTACGCATATAAAATTGAGACCTGGACCTCATGGCTCACTAATAAGTCCTAACCCCAACCTTTACACCAGCTTCTAAGCCATATATCTACTCTTGCCTTACACTGAAAGTAGGCCTCTGAGGCTTATTATTCATAATGCCGATTTTCGATATTTATGACTAAAGTTACTAGGCCTATGTAGCCTAGGCTATATTAGTAGGCATCAAGAATTTCAACCATTGTAGAGGTCCTCGTACACAGCGCAAGCCTAGGTTCATAGATTCATCCATGGATACAGGCCTAATTGTATTTGGAACTTCACATGGGTCCAGGGTAAAATTTGGATCTGGGTATTCTTTGGCCGATCGTACAAGCCATCGCCAGGCGAGGATAGCCGAGCTACGGCTGTATAGTTTGTAGTCACGAATAATATGTTCTTATCTGTGCAGAAGATGGATCAGATCTCGAGAATATCTGGACCGACCCTGGGAAGGAGATCGAACACAGCGCCGACGCCAAGGACACGTTCATCGAACAGGCGAGGACAGCCGAACAACGTAGAGCTACGGCTGTATAGTTTGTTGTCCTAAATATGTTCTCGTTTGTGCAGAAGATGGATCAGATCATCGAGAAGATCTGGACCGACCCCGGGAAGGAGATCGAACACAGCGCCGACGCCAAGGACACGTTCATCGAACAGGCGAGGATAGCCGAACAAGCCGAGCGCTACGACAACATGGCCGAAGCGATGAAGTCGGCGACGCAGACGGGCGTCGAGCTCTCCAACGAGGAGCGCAACCTGCTGTCTGTCGCCTACAAGAACGTGGTCGGCGCGCGTCGCTCATCCTGGCGAGTCATCACCTCCATCGAGGCCAAGGCCGAGGGGGACGAGAAGAAGAAGGCCATGGCCAAGGACTACAGGGAGAAGGTAGGGGTAGATGGTGGGATCGGGTAGGGGTAGGGGACAACATACTCATACAAGACTAGAAGGAGAAGGTAGGGTAATACAGGACTAGACATAAAAGGTATAGGGCTGATAGTCAGATGGTAGGGGTCATGTAGGGAGAGGGTAAGGGTAGTTGTTGGAGTAGGCCCGTGGGGGTCTTGGACTAGAAGGTACCGGTAGGGGTAGGGGACATACAGGACGAGAAGAAGAAGGCCATGGCCAAGGACTACAGGGAGAAGGTAGGGGTAGATGGTGGGATGGGGTAGGGGTAGGGGACAACATACTCATACAAGACTAGAAGAAGGTAGGTAATACATGACTAGAGGTAAAAGGTATAGACCTAGGGCTGATAATCAGATGGTAGGGGCCATGTAGGGAGGGGGTAGGAGTAGGCCCGTGGGGTCTTGGACTAGAAGGTACCGGTAGGGGTAGGGGTAATACAGGACTAGAGGTAGATGGTATAGGGCTGATAGTTAGATGGTCCGAGGTAGGTAGGCCTACATGTAGGGAGAGGGTAGGGGATAATGAAACCATAGCGCAGAACCACAAAGAGGAGTTAACCAAAAACCGAGTTAATCTTGGATGAAAGCCGTAGGCCTTCTTAACGCCCATTTCGGTATTTCGGTTCCAACAAGGAGTTACGCTTTCTTCTGAGATGTAACTAAAAATATATGTCAGAAAAACGCGTAGATCCCTGGTGTGGATACCAAAGTGGGAGTAACGTACAACTGTGCATCCGGCCCCAGTGGTGCCTTGTAAGGTCTAGGCCTAATGTGTCTAGGTTGTTGTACCGGTCGTCTGGACCCGGGGTATTAGTCCAGGGCATGGCTCTGCTGATCGTAAAATACGAGGAAAGTTAGACTCCAACTCGCAAACATCAGCTTATAAGTAGGGTAGTAGCCTATATTACTCCCCGAAACCAGAGGCGAGCTCTGGCTGTCGTCGTAGGGAACTTTTCCCCCTTCCCTTGACAACCTCCTCGACGATGACGACAATGACAAAACGAACGCTGACAAAGACAATGACGACCACGACGCAGGAACCCACCTTTTCCTTCCACTACCCGTTGCTTGTTCTCACTAGCATGGGATTTTCCTCCTCATATCCCCTAGGCTAGAGTGGTGCATTATGACCTAACGGCTGACGCGCCCTTATACCAAATAAACTAAAAACCCACGCAGGCTGCAACTTATGATTTTGGTTTATTTGGATTAAGGACGCGTCAACCGTTAGGTCATAATGCACCACTCTAACCTAGGGGATTTGGGGAGGAGGAACCCATGCTGGTCAGAACTGGCCACGGGTAATGGGAGGAAGGGGGGTTTCTCATGTCACGGTCGTCATCGTCTTTGTCATCGTTCATTGTGTCATTGTCATCGTCGTCGGGGAGGTCGTCAAGGGAAAGGGGAAGTGTCCCCGACGACGATTGCCAGAGCTCGTCTCTAGTTTCGGGGAGTAATCCCCTCTTACTTACTTATGTTTGCGAGTTGGACTTTTTCTCTTGAATCGCCTTGTTCGATTAGCAGAGCCATGCTCTGGGCCAATTCTACCCCGGGCCCCGCCATATGACCCATACAGGTCTGTAACAGATAACGTCAATCTAGTCTGTCCCCAACACTTGGGAAACACTTCAAATATTGTTCTATTGTGTCGATACAATATCACGATAAATTGACAAAGCGACACGACCGGAAGTCGTAAAATTTAATACTTTGATGCAGAGAGAGAACGGTAATTATGAGGGTAATTAAGTTCCCGCTGCTGATGAATTTACGCGTTTGAACAAAGCACAGACGATTAGCTTAATTGTTATTAATTGAGTAGTTGTAGTTTATAAGCGACGGTTATGACAGTGACAATACATAATCAATATGGAGTGTACTCAGCAGGCAAGTGGTTTAAGTTATGCCGACAAGGGTGGCTAATGCATTAGGCGAACAATTCTGATTCAGTATAGCACGGGTTCGAATCCCACCACCGGCAATCCTGACACCCCCGATCTGAACTCTGCTAATTGTAAAAAGCGAGGAAAGAGATAACGTCCATCGCGCAAACATCAGCTAGTAAGAGGGGAGTATATTACTCCCTGAAACTAGAGGCGAGCACTGGCAATCGTCGTCGGGGACCTTGCCCCCTAAACTCAACAACCTCCCCGAAGAGAACAATATGCATGTATGGCTCGTTGTTCTTGTGGTTAGCGTCTATGCTTCCTATTCAAAAGGAGGGTTTGATTCCCGCTATGCAGAATTTTTAAAACTTCTGGTTTGGACTTAAGTCCATCAGTTCTTGGCTAAGGAATTTGTTAACGGTGACTTTAGAGCCGTCCTAGCAACGAGGCACATAATTAATTCAAAGCTGTTCTGAATCGGCCGTGTTGATTCTGCGTTGATCCGCGGTTGTTCGCAATGTCTATACCACTGATTGCTATATTTCCTATTAAAAATATCGATCTTTAGATGGTTATCGCTCACTCGTCGATTGCGTCGGGGCCAACAGGGTTGGCTTAGTCGCTTTGGTTTAATGTCCCCACTAAAAATCAATTAAATGACTGATTGGGTAGACTCTAAATACAAATTTATGTATTTAATGACACAACGAACGATGACAAATACGATGACGACCGTGACTTGAGAACCATACCCGTGGCTGGTTCTGACCAGCAAAGGCCCTTCTCCCTATATCCCCTAGGCTAGAGTGGCGAATTATGATCAAACGGTTGACGCGCCCTTAATCCACATAAAGTTAAAAAATAGAACAATCCTATCTGAAAGTAATTCCCGAAGGTCCCTTCAGATCGTTAAATTAAATTCAGGGAATGAGTCCTCTTAAACAGCTCTCGGACATTCCTTCACGAACTACCCGAAACCTTATATCCTAGGTAGGCCGGGTTACCTGAAGATAAGAGTCACACCGACATATACTGACTGATCTGACTATACAGTGGGCTATAAGACAAAGTTATCATTCGTAGTGACAACAGCGGTAAAGACAAGATTATCATTTACCGTTTTCAGCAAACTTTTATATTTTGTTAAGAGTATACTAAACGGCGACATCATCGCCTTACAATCTTCATGTTTATTCAAGTAGGGCCTACTTCCGAGGCAGAAGATTGTGGTTTCATATCCCAACACAAAGAGAGTTAATTAGCATTATGAAAGGGACTTTATTCAATCATACGTTTTTGCGGATTTAATGGTTACTTTGGACCGTTTAAGCAAAGAAACACATAGCGTAAGACCAGGTCTAACAAAACTTATACTAGCCTTAATCCCCCTTCTTGGCCCAGAGTAGAATTGGTCCATAGAATGGCTCTGCTAATAGTACAAGGCGATTCAAGACATAAAGTCCACCTCGCAAACATCAGCTAGTTAGAAGGGTAGTTTACTACTCCCCGAATATAGAGGCGAGCTCTGGCAATCGTCGTAGAGGACACCTCCCATTTCCCTTGACGATCTTCCCGACGACGACGAATATGACAACACGAACGATGATAAAAACGATGACGATCGCAACGTGACACCCCCCACCCCCTTTCCGCCCCTACACGTGTTTGGTTCTGACCAGTATGGGACGTACCTCCTCATATTCCTTAGTATATATTGGGGCATTATTACCTCACGGTTGACGAACCCTTTGATACAAATCAACTATAACTAAAAAATGGATTTTGTTTAAACTCTAGTTTATAGTTTTACGAAACCGAGCCTAAAGCCCGCTTCACACCATTCAGTCACTACGGGACGAACTGTTGCCCTGTACTGAGCGGTCTACCACTATAAACACCACTAATGAATAACACTAACCACTAGTTTACTATCGCCACAGTTCAGTGGTATAGAGTGTTGGAGTGTTTTGCTACCTCCGGATAAAATAGAGGGCATGTAAATGACAACTGTTTAATGGAGGAGTGATGAGAGCAGATAGGCCCAAACAATGTATTTTATTTATTTTGTTATTTAAAATTATAATTTGTGCTTGTATAACAAGACCAACGCCTGGGCCCGGCGTAGATGTTTAAATAAAGATAAATAAATAAATCCGTATTAAGTCTACCCACTCACAGAACTGATTAATGAGAGAGGGGGATATTACTTTTAAAGCAGACCAAGCCAACCCTGTAGGCGACGATACCATCGACGAGCGAACGATTACCAACTAGATACCGGTATAATATATAAGAAGAAAATACCGATCAGTCAAGCTGGACACGATTCCATCCGCGGACAGAGCCAAAATCAACAAGGCTGATTCGGAACAACCCTAAAATTTATTATGTGCCTCGTTGCTAGGATGGCTCCAAAGTCACCGTTTTCATGTATACCTAAGCCAAGAACTGATGGACTTAAGTCCACTTAAGTCCACATCAGAAGTTAAAAAACTTCTTTCTAAAGCTGGATTCGAGCCCGGGACCTTCTGCATTGGAAGCAGAGCCTCTAACCACTAGACCAACGAACCTCTAGTCACGGCTCTCATATAAGGCGAGATAATAGGAAGTCAGGGTGTCATGTCCAGCCCCATAACCGTTCTGTGATCTGACCTGTAATAACGAAAAATTCGGCCCAGCCCCCCCCCCCCAATTCCTGTGTCTTATTATCGCAAATTGACCAAACGGTAGACGCGCCTTAAATTCTAATTAACTAAATAACTCAAGCAAAGGAAAACTTAGGGCCTATGTCAATATTATTTGTGATTGTCAACCTCACCGACCCTCTACAGTGACGACAACAGTGACAAAGACAACACGAACGGTCACAAAGACGACAACGGCATGAGAAACCCCCATTCCAGGCCAGTGGCTAGATCTGTACAGCACGGGTCTGTCCCATAGCAAAGAATATCTTTGGATCACGTGTCTGTCCTACTCACACGCCCTAGGCTTGAGTAGTGTAATTTGACCTAACGGTTGACGCGCCCTTCTTAAATTAAATACTTCGTAAACCATTTGTGTGAGACACCTGTCTGTAGCCGAAACTAGAGGCGAGCTCTGGCAATCATCGTCACCGACCTTGCCCGCTTTCCTTGACGACCGATCCGACGACGACGACAATGACACCACGAACGATGACAAAGACGATGACGACCGCGACTTGAGAAAACCCCCTTTCCTCCCCCTACCCGTGGCTGGTTCTGACCAGCATCGACCCCTCCTCCCTACATCCCCTAGGCTAGAGTGGCGTATTATGACCTAACGGTTGACGCGCCCTTAATCCAAATAAACTTAAACTAAATTATTACTGAATGATTGTCGTAAGAGTACTACAATGATCATTGTCCTTAAACCTCATTGGGGAAACTAAAAAAAGTTCGACATTTTGTTTGTTATCGCTCACTCGTCGATATCGTCGGGGCCTACATGGTTGGCTTGGTCGCTTTGGTTTACTGTCCACCACTGAAAATCAGTTATATGTCTGAGAGGGGTAGACTGTAAATACGAATTTATCTATTTTATTTAGATACATTTTTTTAATTTTTACCGTGGGAATTAATCCTGTTATAGGGTGCAATATGCCCCCTTTCAGGTGAACTAGCTATGTTGCGGATAGGACAATGTGAAGGCATGTCCGAGGTCTGTTTAAAAGGACTCAATCCCTTGCATTTGCATTAACGACTGAGGAAAACCTCGTAAAAAAAAACCTTCAGTCAGGATTGCCGGTCCCGACGGGATTTGAACCCGGGACCTCCTGAATCAGAGTCGCGCGCTTAACGCTCTAGACAACACTGTCGGTTTATTGGATACGGATCTTTGTTCTATCCGGATTTCTACCCCTTGTGTTCACAATATTTTCACCCCGTCTCTCCCTCTACTTTCATCGTGACCGCTATTATTTATTTCCGTTGTGTGTTTTATGGCAAAGCCCCGTTATTTTTTAATTACACTCGTCGTCACCCAACCCCTCTAGTTGGTGATTCTCGAGTAGGTTTGTTCTGGCTCATCATATTGTCAGCTTTGATCTTGTAATGACAAGGTCGGAGAAATCTCTGCCTAACAGACAGGCGACAAACAAACAGAGGACGATCTAATGGGTAGACAAATCTTTTAGTGTTTTATTTCTATTCTTGTTTATAACCCCCGTCAGCCCGGGGTATTTGGCCCAGAGCATGGCTCGCAGGCTCTGCTAATCGTAATGAGTGAAGTAGGAGAAAAAAATCGTCTCACAAATATCAGGCTCTACAATTTAGGGAATTCCCAAAACTAGAGACGAGCTCTGACGGTCGTCGTCGGAGACCTATCACCCTCCCTTAACAAACTCCCTATCGACGACGACCATGACATAACGAACGATGACAAAGACGATGACGACAACGACGTGAGAACCGCCTCTTCCTCCCCCTACCCGTGACTGGTTATGACCAGCATAGAACTTCCTTCTCCATATCCCCTAGGCTAGAGTGGCGCATTTTAATTAAATAAATAAATAATAAATTAACATAAATAAATAAGTATTTAAAGTGTAACTACACAGTCACAGACCTAAATAAACTAAATAAACTAGTTTTTGGTTTGGTTTATAAGTGGTTCATGGGAAAATTCCTTAAAAACTAAAAACATTATTTGCATAAATTAGAAGATCATTAGGTAGTTAAATTCTTAAACAAAACCTGACCAATCCACGCCATTCAAATGACTCATTTTCAGTTTGAGTTAATCATTTCAAAAGAAGTGAAGTCGAGTGTCCAAGGGATATCTGTTTGTGGCGACTATATTACCCTAGTTTTCGCATTTAAAACAGCAGAATCCTTTGACAAACTGCTATCGACCTCACGAATAAGATTTTCAAACGTTACATATGAGCCACATCTGGGGGAGTCATTCAATTAGAGTGAAGACAGAGGTCGAGGCTATTTGGGATAGAGAAGAGTTGACAGGTTGGAGTGAAATAGATACGAATTAACAGAATATCATCAACGCCTGGAGCGACAGCACAATACCATCTGAAGATGACAACGTGCACGCAGACCCTACCTGCCCACTAGGTCGAAAGGATTGGTTGTGTGAAGTGAATTTGGTTTGATGTGTGGTTCCTCTAAAATTTAGTGAGTGTAGGCAATATTTCAGACGGTATAATAAACGATCATCTCAGCAGTGCGGTTAGGCGCGGAGTAAGGGGGGGGGGGGTAGAGGGGTAGAGGGGTAGGAGGAAGTTCTCCCCACCTCATATTCTCCTCCCCCCCCCACACATTTCAGAATGTTAAACATCCAGTTCGGTTACAACGGCTACTACTGTAAAACTAGTTGCAGCCAGTATAAATAATAATAATAATCAAACACCCGGTTCCAACATAAGTCAGGTCGGGGGGTGACGTATCACCAATTTCTCGGGCTGTGGACTTTCAGTGTTTGCTAGCCAGGCTCAACACCTCCTCATCTACTTCGATGTCTTCTATGACAGGCATTTCTACCAGTTCTCTCCATTTCTTTCTATCCTCCCAGAGTCTTTCTTCATTAATTCTTTCCCATGATTTCCCTCTTTCTTCAATGTTCCATTTTATTTGGTCCCTCCATCTATCTCTTGGGCGTCCAACTCTTCTTACTCCTCCCCATGTGCGTTCAAATTCTCTTCTTGGTATTCTATCTTGTTTCATTCTTCGTACGTGCCCATACCATCGAAGTCTTTCTTTTCCTATTTTATTTCGTAAACTTTCCACTCCTAGTTGTTTCTTATTGTTTGCTCCGTACCTTGTCTATTTTTGTTAAGGCTACAGAACTTATTAAAAATTTCATCTCTGCTGCTTGTAATCTGTTGTCTTCCTTTCCTCCTATTGTCCATGTCACGGATAAAAAAATAAAATAATTTTTTATTTAGAGTCTACCCACTCAGTTATATAACTGATTTCCAGTGGGGGGCAGTAAACCAAAGCAACCTATGTGGTGACTTGTGCATGGCTAGTTGTGCAGAAAGTATCCGAAGCAAACAAATACTCATCAGCTCATCTTTTACATAATCCCCCCACTCTCCATTTAAAAAATAGCTTCTTCACCCGTTTGTGCCCTGGTTAAAGCTCTGTTAATCGTAAAAAGCGTTTCAAATAAAAAAGTCCACCTCGCTAACATCAGCTTGTAAGAAGAGTAGTAGGTCTATTTTATATCACTCAACGAAACTAGAGGCGAGCTCTGGCTGTCGTCGTCGGAGACTCTTCCCACTTCCTTGACGACCTCCCGACGACGATGACAATGCTTTCCTGTGTCATTTTGTAATTTTTGTATCACGAAAACAAATTACAGATAATAATAAATAAAAAAAAACGGAGCGATGACAAAGACGATAACGACCGTGACGTGACAAAACCCTTTTTCTCCCTCTAACCCCGTGGCTGGTTCTGACCAGCATGGATGCCCCTCCCCATATCCCCTAGGGTTGAGTGGCGCATTTTGACCTAATGGTTGATAATTCCTTAATAAAAATAAACAAAAAAAATCTTCTCGCCGGGCAAGATTATATAGTGGTGTCGCCCACACCTGAGAACAGATACACCCTAAACCTAATCAATCTCGACGCACCCTCAAAACCTCCCACGCAACACAGTATAAAGTTCGTAAACCAAACAAAGTTACGATCTTAACTTGGTCAATAAAAAACAAAGCTCTCGCTTTCTTTATGTCTCTAAACCACTAAAACATGCATAAACGTGGTCGTTGCGGGTTCCATTCGATTCTATTCTGCTTCCAGATCGAGAACGAGCTTCGAGGGGTGTGTAACGACGTCCTCAACCTGCTCAACAGCTACCTCATCCCCAAGGCCACCGGCACTGAGAGCCAGGTGTTCTACCTCAAGATGAAGGCGGATTACTGCAGGTACCTGGCGGAGGTGAGTGTGACTTTAATGCTTAATTTAGAGTTTTACTTATATTCAAACGAACTTACCTATCGGTTTAAAAATATTTCAAGTTCAACTAATACAATCTAATTAAGTCAACACACAACAATAATACATTTTCGTAAGTTGTTTGTAGTAGCTTAATACAACAATGGCACTTAAGCCGACAAGTTTGGGTAACCCAGTAAAAACTATATATCATAATGCATGATTATATATGTCAAATTAAAAGGGGTTATGTAAAAAAAGAAAACTACAAGGCAGGGGGGATGAATGGAATGAAATGAAGAAAAGACAAGTACATGCCTCTGAATTATGCAAAAGCAAAGCAAAAAAAATTTCAAAGATTTAGCTTCTTGTCCGTATTCAACGGAGAGCTATGGCACTTAGCGCGGGTTTAGGTTTCCCAGGTTTTCACATTAACAAAAATATGAACAATGTAATGTTTTAACGTAGTTCAATCCGCGTTGATGGTTGTTGACAAATTTCAACGGTCTAACATGAAAACTAAAAACATCTTCTGGCACAGAAAAAACATGGAAACTTCATTTTTGAGGTTCCGAAAGATGTTTTTATGGTTTAAGTTGCATGTTAGACCGTTAAAAATTATCAAAAACATTCAACGTGGTTTGAACTATGTCACAACATTAACAGATTTTTCATTATTGTTATGTGAACAGAGAAAATCTTAATAACACGAACCAAGCGCTCGAGTTCCGTTGAATATGTGACGAATACTCTTAAAGAATGCGTTTGCAGCCGCAAGCCACCGTCAGAACGTAAACCTATTCCACCTCATTAGTGACTTAAAAAAGCAAGTTTTTTAAAATATCAAAACGTACGTTGGGGGATAACTGTGTGTTTGTCGAAGCTTTTTGAATTTAAAACAGCCTCCAACCAATCAGAATTACGTATAGAGGCGAGCAATGGCTGTCGTCGTCGAGAACTTAGTCCTCATCACCTGACACACAACAAGACGATGACAAAAACAACAACGACCACGACGTAAGAAACAACCTTCCTTTTTTAATGTAGTTGGTTGTGACCATCATAGGATATTCCCCCATATAGGGAAAATAAGCTAGAGTGGCATAAGCTAGAGTGGCGCATAATGACCTAAGAGTTGACGGGCCTTAATCCAAATAAACAAAAATATAATAATAAATGCTATGTTTCAGACAGTCTGTGTTTCAAGTCATGCTGTATGTGTTTTAAATCATGTCGTGTGTGTTTCAAGGTCATGCCTGTCTGTTTCAAGGTCGCGCACGGCATCAGCCGCGAGAGCGTGGTGTCAGACTCCCACAAGTCCTACGAGGAAGCCTTCGAGTTGTGCAAGTCGCGCATGCAGCCAACCCACCCCATCCGTCTGGGCCTCGCCCTCAACTACTCCGTCTTCTTCTACGAGATCCTGAACTCCCAGGACCAGGCAAGCGAGCTGGCCAAGAGCGCGTTCGACGAGGCCATCGCCGAGCTTGATACTTTGAACGAGGAGAGCTACAAAGACTCGACCCTGATCATGCAGCTGCTTCGGGACAACCTCACCCTCTGGTCGACCGACCCCCCTGCTGAAGTCGAGGCCGTCGACGGACCCGACATGTAGTTCGGCAACTCTCGGCTTTCTCCGCTCGCTCTTCGGGGCTTCTCTTTTGGGTTTGATCGAAATTCGATAGTGACGCGGATTTAAGTAGTTAATTTTGATGGAGTTTACGGTTTTTCTTGTGAGGTGGGCAAAGCGGAATGGCATGTTAATTGGAGTGCACCCTCTAGAAAGTTCAACCCTTCAGCCATTAGAACGGGAAAGTTTCCCCGCGCCCTGGGTTTTATTTTATCCGCGAAGTTGTTCCAAGAGTGTGGCGAACATTGTTGATGACTTCTTGATGCAAGAACGAGGAACAGTAATCTACTCACAGACTTGAGGTTTCGCTATGACGGGAATATATTATTACGAGGCGATTTTTTTTTTTTAGGGAGGAGAAAGAAAATGTCTGAAGGGTTGACAGTTCGTTCTCGTTAAGAGCGCGTCGTGAATGCATATCCACAACGAGGGTGACATTCGTTGCTGTTTAGGAGACTTGATTTATGTTTGATTTGTTGGCGGCTTGACGCCTCCACCTTGTATGATGAAATTTCTAAAAATAAATGATCATTTCTTTCAAAATTGTTTTGTATGTTTTTTTCCATTGTGTTTTTGAGAGGTTGTGATAGGCGCTATTGTTACTGCACAAATTGACTATAATTTTTTAGAAACATAATATCATGAATGGTACATATCATCGCTTTGAAGTTTCATTAGAATGTAGATTGCATTAAAAGACAAAATTATGACGATGGCGACAGTGACATTTTATGATATGTTAGCACTGATTAAAAATAATGCAGAATATTTTCCAACGAAACTTCAAATCACTGTAATCACGTTTTGAGTACTTTGTGCCATTCTAGAATAAAATTGAAAGTTGTTTAATTTAATTTTGTGCTGTTAAATATTGAGACTACTTATTATAAGCAGTGATTTTGGTAAGCCTTGTACTTCGCACTTACTGCAGTCAGTAGGCTGATATCAAAGTAGGGTTGAACGTAAAAAACAAGTGATTATTTAATTTTAAGTTTTCTGTATGCGTGTCAAAAGTATCATTTATAAATAAACCAGAGACATTATAAAATGTATGTTTTGACTTTTTTTTTACAAATTGATAGTACTCAAATAATGTTTTACTATTTTTTCTGAAAATTTAAATTGTAAAGCACTCGTCTATGACATATGCAAAGTTTCGCATCATTTGTTACGTCATTAAATAAATATAAAATTGTATTTAGAGTCTACTCATAGTCACATAACTGATTTTCAGTGGGGGACATTAAATTGAAAGTAGACCAAGCCAACCCTGTAGGTTAAGATACCATCGATGAGCAAACAATGACCAACTAGTGACCGGCATATTTAAATAGCAAACGCCGATCAATCAAGCTGGACACGATTCCACTCACAGACAGCACCAAAATTAACAAGGCTGATTAGGAACAAGTTTACAATTTATTATGTGCATCGTTGCTAGGACAGCTCCAAGTCAACGCTGTACACAATTTCTAAGTTAAGAACATAAAACTTAAGTCCAAATCAGAAGTTAAAACTTCTGCCTATTCGGTGATGAAAAGCAGTCTTCAGCTGCAAACACCTGCAGTATACAGAAACTATGAATAGTATGAATACGGTTGGACATTGGTAAGTACTAAAATCTATGATTTAATCAGAAAGGTTGGGTTAGCAATTGAGAAATTAAATGATGGCATTTTACAATAACTAAAGATAACCATGGACAAAAACTTTCAGTCACAATAGTCCGTGACTGGCATCGAACGTGGGACCTACAGAATCAGTCCCGTTCCTTACGCTCGATCTACACCCGTCAGTTTGAATGAGTGATGGCTTTGCACTGAATTTCCAAAATAAATCCGTTTCTTTTTTATCCATACTTTAAACATGTGACGGATTTTACTAAGCATATTACCTTTACAAGAATGACCCAGTTCATAATAATTTCCAAAATTAAGATTGATGCTTCACTTTTCCAATATTTTCCCCTAAGCCCTGGTAACCATTTACCATACACAAACTTCACATTATCATACATGGAAGCTTGCTGAACTGCATGCAAGGTATTAGAGAGGTTATACGTGCACAACATAACCAAGCGATGTTACCTATATAGACATTGTTGCTCCTTAGATTCCACTCACAAAGAGGTGAACTCTTCATAACTTTTACAGTGATGGAATAACCAAGTGTGGAACAAGCACAGTTTAGCATTTAAACTAGATTTTTATTTAAACTTAGCATCATTACATATTTGATCTTATTTGATTTTCCGCTGTTAAAACAAAGTTAAATCCTAAAGTAAATTTTGTTTGGGGAAGAAAATGTTAAGTTTCCGGTAACCCTGTATCGAAGGCTGAATACCTACTGATAACCTAACTTTAGGGATGGTTTACAACGGTTATCAAAACTAGAGCTAGAGGGGCTTCTATTTCATCCTAGACATAGGTCTGGTGCAATTATTTGTATGCTGATAATGTTCATTTGTGTTAAATTAAAATTGTTTTAGTTTAAATTCTTATAAATGTAATAATTTAATTAAACGCAGATATCAGATATTATGTTATAAAATATTATAAATATTTGCTTTGTTTGTTGTTTTTTTAATCTTGAGTGCATTGATAATTTAATTTAATTTATTGTGGTCATTTGAAAGTCAATTTAACCATTAAATAAATAAATAAATAAATTTTCGGCTCCTTTCAATAAAAAATTCCTTCAAATCTATTAAGGCAAATCGTCAAATTTATACAAGTAAAATTTATTTTTTATTTATTGTTTAAATTATGTACACACATAATAATAATACTATAACAAAAATGCCAAAAGAACTTGTGAGAAATCAAAGATGATTTACATATTATCCAATCACATTCTAAGGAGTCGCTGAGACTGTCGCGGATACTTATTTAGGCGCTCAACTTTTTTTTCTTTTTTTGCGGGTAAACGGTTTAAAACACCGTCATCAAATTTCACACTACGTTAAAAAGAATAAATCTAAGTTATCCAGTACGTGTATTCCTAAATTAATTCATTGGGGTTAAATAACTAAGTAGTGAAATCATCATAATTTAACAATTTTGGTCAAATTCGGGAATTTCGGGAAGTGTACAGATTTTTTAACGCAAATTTTCGTACTGAATATCTACATTTAAATCAATGTTACCGCAAAGGTTAATTCGGTTTTATCGTAAGATAAATGGTTTAGTGAGAACTTTCTGAATTGAACTCCATGTTTTGAATTTCCCATTTTATCACCTTTTAGACTTAGTCTCGCAATGGATTTTTAAGGCTTAATTTTTGTAACCAATGCGTATATAAAATAAACGTTCTTTATTAACATTCATGCAAAATTTAGTAATGATATAACCAGCCGTTCAACAGAAATCATCAACACCTGAATGCGCGCATTTGAGTTGGGCTAAGCTCAATCTTTGAAGCAAATAATAAAAAACAAAGACTTTTCTTTTTGTACAGTAATGTTACTAACTGGAGAAATAATTAATTGCACCATTTTTTTCCGAGAGGTCTTGAAGCTCTTATTGTCTTGGCACAAGAATATTCCCCACGGTGGGTTTCCTAATGTGACAACATGACAGATTCTTGCAATATTAAACGTTTTACATTTTCAATTTAATTCTCCTAGACTTGGAGATAACGTTACGTCATTTCCGCTACACCGGACAGAGTTTTCATTTCAAACGTTTGTGAAGAAAACGAGGTCAACTATTTAATGTAATAATAGACTTCGTTCGTTTTGTTCTCGTGGATTATTAATCATAATAATTACTTAAATGAACGTTCGTTCCTCTGACAGTTGAATGAATCAAGTGACACGTAGGCGGTCTAGGATATATCTAGGAAGTTTTCAAGACATTCGTATCACGAAGTATTTAAACAACTTAATTTTAATTGCCCTTTTGGTTGGTATATCAACCTCAGCCTTTGCTAGAAATATCTGACATAATCTTGAGTTACGTCTGCGCTTCCGTCAATGCTAACATGATATTTACTATTACGTTTATTTAATTGTAATTTTTGGAATACACTGTTCGTGTAAGAATACTTTGAGATAATATTCGACACTAGCGAGTGTCTTCTTAATGAGACCTGTCTAACGTTTGAAAAATCTCAGTTTGAGAAGACACACGACTATGTCCAATATTACTATAAAGTATCTACATGAACATGTATGTCCATAAGACATTTTAATAATCAATTTACCTGTTCATATTTCAATACAATAATTACGTGTGCTGAGCGAATCCAAAGAGTTTTTTATCTCCATGTTGGGGGAGGTGCCGATATAAGACACAACAGTTACAGATTAAATGTACTTCGTCCACATTCAAGCTATGTGGTAGAAGGTGCCGATTATTAATATGCAAGTTTGAGTGAGGTGCATAGCCCTGACCTAGGGTCCATATAAACAAAATACACGCAAGTCGCTACGGTCTGGCGGATTGAAAAGTAATGCACATATAGGAACTCTCTCTCTTAAAATATATATTTAAGAGCTTTGTACATGTAGAATTACTAAAACAACACGGCAAGATCCTTGCAATCGATTCCAGTGGTGTTCTCTGAAATGGAACGAACGCCGTAGCGAACAAGAGTCGGGCATCACAGGGCGTGCTAATTAGTCCTACGACCAGGCTCGGTTAGAGAACCACGAGACCAAAAACAACTTGTTGGAACGACACTTATAAATTGTCTCCGCCTCTTGCAATTGTCAGCTACCTTGGACGCTATGTTACATGGTTGAGGGAGGGGGTTGTGTAACGAACTTCTCTTTTATTTCGTCTTGTTTGTTTTATCACCGTCTTGGCCTCCTTATCACGGGTGAAATACACCAACATCGTAAATACAACCAGCTTGTAAAGATAGGTCCGCGGTAGCTACAGAAAGACAAGTGTAATTGTCGACCACAGACAGTGAAATATCCGTGGACGTTTGTTGAACGAGAACTAATGAAATGGAAGTAATTTTCAAATTGTGTGAAACAGCTGATTGAGATATCAGCCATCAACAATAAATTGAATTTATTTATTAGTTTTCGCAAACCATAGATATAAAATAAATTTGTGTCTGCCAAGAAACCGGACAAAAAGGGTGCATATTGAAATATATGATACATTGCTAGTTGTTTAAGAAAAATTAAGTTTTTATTGTTAATTTTGAATTAATTGGAATTAATGAGCCAATATACAGACAGAGTTTTCTATCCATTTTATCTTAGAGACAACTGACAATAACTTCCACTCTTTTAAAGCAATTTTAATATTCTTTATAAATTGGATGTTAAAACAACATATTATATGACTAGTTGACTTTACCGTTATTGATTATATATAAGCCTACTTGGTGTTAATTTTATTGTTAGCTAAGGGTATTTAGAGTTGGTAAGAATGTATAGGATACAATCATTTTCGACAGTATTTGACTATGATTGAGAAAAAAATACGAAATATTACATTCCAGGCTTTGAAATGTTAACATCCCAACTTTGATTCTCGCAGCAAATGTAGGTAGAGGTGGATGGTAGTACTTACTTAAATTATTTATTGAATGTATGCCACATTTAGTTACGGTATATATAATTATTTACAAAGGATGACATAGATATAGGCACCTGTCCAATGGCTTAACCAAAGCACCTGATTATACTTCCCACACTTGTATTGAAAAGATCGCTTTTCAAACGATTTTAACCCAACCAAAATTTATTTGTTTAGTAATGATAATCCATGTATTTAAAAACCTCCCTCAATCGTTTCATACAATAACTGATAATCAATCCTCTCATTGAATCCCCTTATGATCCTTTGGTTAAATACCATTCAAAGCACGTCACGTTTGAAGCGTTTTTCCGCATGAATGTCGTCCCTGTAAATTATTCAACATTTAGGCGCGAGTTAATTTACACCTTTTAAAAGCCCCGCTCGTCGGTCCGGCCGTTGCGTCATCGCGGATCACTGGGCCCGACTACAATTTGTCCACGGCAGATTGGCAATTACTTCTAGCACCCACAGCCTGGGCCAGACCGACCATGATAATCGCATAACGCGCAGAATGAACATGTGCAAACTAATCCAGATTTTGAAAAAATGTATATATAAATTAATTTCGAGAAATTTAAGTGGGTTCACTTCATAATATTTTGAATTTTTAATTTCTCGTGGGAAACCTGACCAGGGTGCAATGCATGCCCCTCCTCAGGTGTTTTGGAGTTTGGACAATTGTGAATGGATTGACCGAGGGCAGTTTAAGAGGACTCAATCCCTTGCTTGGGACTTAACGACTGAAAAAATCTTTGGCAAAAACCTTCAGTCAGGATTGCCGGTGGCGGGTGGGAAGTGGCGTAACTATCCCTGTTTTTTTTTGTGGGGGGGGGGAGGAGAGAGCGAAAATGTTTGGTACCACTGACATAAGTATTTATCCTGGTACAATGGGGGGTCTGGGTTGGTCCCCCAGAATGTTATTGAATTTTTACATTGCAAATTGTGCTTCATACTAGGTTTTAGCGTGGTTTCGTCGAGAATTTATAAAATTGCGAAGATAGTCAGTTTTATTGTTAATTTACAGAATCTTGGCATTAAATTGTGCTCCCCCCCCCCCTTTGCCCCCGCCACATAATAACGCCACTGCTGGTGGGGTTTGACCCGCGGACTCCCATCATATTACGTACGATCTACAGCTCTACCGATTCGCTAAAAATCCAGATAATACGAGTTTTTCTTGAACCAATGACAGGTAACACATCTCGTGAGCAAATTTTCAAATTGGAAGATAGTCCAATTTTATTGCTAATTAAAATTTGGTTAGTAACGTCTTCCCCACTTCACCTTTGACCCTGCACTCATAAAACCGCACTCTGGTGGGTTTGACCCGACCCAGATTCGTACGATCTAAGCTCTATGATTTGCTCAAATTCATGCATATGGATGTTTTGCTTGGCTAAGGACGAGTAAACACGTTTCGTTCAGCGGCATAAGAAAACCTACATATATACTCATATAGTGGTAGTACTGCGACGCTCGTCTACTAAGTTTGACCTCCATAAATAAACCATTACCTATTGACCATTATTATGAAACAAAGTCAAACTGTGGTCGCAGGTTATTTAACTTGGACGTGTGTGATTGATAAATGGTTACGGAGCTTATTCGATGCTGAATTTTTACTTAAGTTTATAAAATTAAATGATGGTAGTACTACAGAATACGAGTATTAGAATGAACAATCATAATAAAAAAAGTGACTCGGATTAATTAACATGATACTTTGACATTGGCATTTGGAAAGGATGACAGAATGTTTTGACCCTGCGAAATAGCCTCAATCAAAAAGGGGTAATTTTTAAACCAGTCACCACCACCATTCGAGATTAATGCAGAACGAATTCGTCAATATTTTGATACTCTTTCTTTTTGGGTACTCCCTTACATGTAATTCGTATCAAAATCCAACGCATTTCCTTGATTGTCGTTTGGAAAATCTTTCAATTCAACCAATTCAACACGAACACCTAATAATTTACACTGTCGGAACCTGTAAACATACACACTTGATTGCGTCTCGCTTTCTGATATTTAACTTGAGAACGACTTACCTGCCCGAAGCAAGCAACATTCTCAACTTACGCATAATAATGAAGAATTAAAAGCTACTTAAGCTAAGCTGCGCTAAATTACATCTTCCATTTGATCTCAACATTAATCTTCACAATGGATTGACACTCGTTCAAGACCGCTCACGCACTCACACTCACGCACCGCGTATACCCAGGTCTACACATGCTAGGTGAATCGGTACCCCCCCCCCCTATTATTCTCCTAGTCGCTAATTTATTTAGCAAGCGGCGTTATGTAATCTCGCTCCTAAGACTCACTCACTCAGCTGGTGACGTAGAGTTATTGCCCTCACTGGTGGCAGCGCAAGGGTTGAGCGCTCCTGTTTTGATTTCATTATATATTTCCCTAGGCGAGTGTCACAATTACGGTTTCTAATCAAATGTAATCTTTGTAGTAAGTCAGCTGGGACCAAGTGTATGTATGTACCGTTGACCGTTGTGCGCTAGCACACACATAGTAATTTGTACTCTCAGGAAAATTTAATTCAGTTGTTATGAAATTATTTCAATCGCGTGATGATTTTTTTTAAAAACATTTTTATTTTATATTGACAAGTACATCACTTCGGTAGACGATAGGCCCCAATTTTTATATGTGTCTTTACCGGCAGCTGCAAATTTGCCGTTGAAACCAACGCAAATTTACTTATGAAAACGTATTTCAAATCAAGTTTTAGCTTACGCATTACCATAAGTTGTGAGATTTTTTCTTTCTTTCATGAAACATTTTATTTAAATCTGGTTTTAAGATGAATAACGTAGTCAAAGTTAAGCTGCTAGACACTTTGTGACTGGGTCTTTTTGACACATTTCTAAATTCCTATGCAATTGTAAAAATAAATTTTATATAATATTTTGTGGTTCTTCTAAAAAAAAAATAATACCTTACTCCAATTAATAAGTAACTGCTACATCGTATCCTAAAAATTTGAATAACTATTAAGAATTAAGAATAATGAAATTAAAAATAAAATAATGAAATAAAATTATTAATGCAAAGAACTCGAGTCCAAGAAAACCCAAGGTGGCATTGAGCGTGAGCCTGGGCACTATGCAACAATATATCCTATTCTACTTGCCGGATAATCTCTGGGGGACTAGTGTTATTGGAATTGTGTCGACTTCATTGTTGCTCCAAGATTTTGTTTGCTTTGTTCTGTACTTGAGAGACCCTGTGAACCGAGGTCACAGAGAAATAACCCGCGGGGTCGCGACGCCCACCGAGGTTATCGTGTCGTCTCATTGAATTGTTGTACTTCACATACAATTTAATCAAGTAACTGTACCGAGAGGTTTACATCAATAGATTGCATTTGTTTCTTCATTACAAGTGGTCGCCTGGGGCTGCCAGCTGGTTCACCTACGTCATCAACCCAGCAGATCTGAGCTGCAGTTAAGGGGAGAATATAACAGCTTCGTTGGGATATATTTTAGAATTGAAACAAACAAAAAATTTTACACATTCAATTGCGAGAATGGAGAGACAAGACTTTAACAACTATTGTCAAACCGTCAAATCTAAATATAATAGCAAATCAGATATATTAATGTAGCATAATATGCAAATACACGGTTTGATTTTGGTGTTGTTCAAGCAGCATGCCCACTTTAAAAAAACAATTTGTGTGCTTATATGCACCTAATCTTATAGGCTTAATTGATACGAATATATTTTGTTATCTTAATATTGAAATTTTAACCCATTATGCCTACATCACACTTATTTCTACTTGTAAGAATTAAGAACACTGTGTCAACCAGCTGCTTAGAGGAGAATTTTATAAATATTTGAACAATAAACGAACTATTTTATTAATTCGATGTGATAATATTTACTGTCAGACAGTTAAGTTGTCGTCAGAGTTTTTTTTTTTTTTAATCCTCGAACTATCTGTTTCGTTGCTACGAAAGTTCCTTTAAAAAGTTATATAGATTAGCAAAATAATTAGGAAATGTTATGCATGTGTTCTGATCTATAACGATGTTCAGGTTTCTTGTGAGGAAATCCGAAGTAAAATAATTATACAAAATTTACTGAAAGTTTGAAAATCAATATGCAATATGAAATTAATTTATCCATAAGCTCTTATAATGTTTTTATGAAAGAAGTGACAAAACAAGCAAAAATCTTTTAATGCATTTTTTAATTAAACAGATTCTAAATTTCATAAGAGAATATTGGGAAACTGAGAAGAACATAAATGTAATCTCAATTTAATTAAAATTTCCAATACTTGTTTTTTTTTCTCTTGAAATTTGTTTGCTTCTTTTTACATATTATTTCATTGGTGGCAAATGTTTTCAGATCTTATGCTGCACCTTCACTGAGAACGTCCACAAAACATCATTACGTTGTTAATAATAATTAAGATTTAGTCGACTTGCTTTGTCAGAATACTTCAACAATGAAGTGAGGCTACAAGCAGTCGGGAAAATTAAGACTTTTACTGAGGGAAACCTATTTTAGGGTGCAATGTATGCATCTCTTCAGGTGAACTAGGTACGTTGCGGATAGGACAATAATTCACCTATCCGCAACATACGAAGAAGAAGAAGAAGAAGAAGAAGAAGAAGAAGAAGAAGAAGAAGAAAAAAGAAGAAGAAGAAGAAGAAGAAGAAGAAGAAGAAGAAGAAGAAGAAGAAGAAGAAGAAGAAGAAGAAGAAGAAGAAGAAGAAGAAGAAGAAGAAGAAGAAGAAGAAGAAGAAGAAGGTATCTCCGAGGGTTCTTTTAGACTTTAGAGGACTCAATTCCTTGCATTCGTATTAACGATAGAGATCTGAAAAACCTTCGGTCAGGATTGTAGTCACGACGGGATTCGAACCCGGAACCTCCCACATCAGTCATTTGCTTAGCACTCGATCCAACACTGTCGGTGGCTGTGTATTAGCACACTTACGGTTTGTCCTCTTGGGCAGTATTGAAATACTTCCACATTGTTCTTTAGAATAATTTTATTCGCCCTGTATATCTGATAAAATGTAAATGCCTGATATATGTATTCTGTAGAGCCCGCAGGATGTCATGAGCACGCATAAGACCCACATCAAACCCTTGGAGGGGGGTCTTGAATCTTAAGCTGGGAACTGCACCAGACTCAAGGACGAGACGGGGTTTTATTAGCGTCTTACAACGAGACATACGGGCTACAAACTAACGGAGATTCTCTATTTACGAAACATTATTTAGTTTTGTTTGTGCTTCGTGTAATTGCTTTCATGGAAGGAGTGACTGGAATTTTCTTCCAATTTAAAGCGTATACTTGCTGAACTGAAGATCGCAAGGAATTATACTTCTTACAAACTTTTAGACAAGGTGACGAAGAGACTGAGTCTTACAACTGAACTCAAATGTAACTCGATTCGTGTTTAAGAATGTCTGTCTGTTCGACGATCACTGCCCACATACGGATATATGCTCGCAAGGATTGAAGGTGACAATATTTCAAACACTTTAGTGGAAAACAACTCTATTTCATAACAATAAAAACGTTTCGGAAATTAATTAATTTAATGTTTTGATACAATTTTGATAACATGATTTTTTGTTTTTCATAAAAAAAAACTGATGACGAATAGTTTTCATTAATTTTTGAAACGTTGTTATTGTTATAAAATAAAGAGTTGTTTTACACTTAAAAGTGTTTTAAATATTATATCTGAACTCTTCTAACTTAAAAACTAAAATGATGTATAATGTCAACACAAGAATTTTATTCGTACAATCCAATTTATTTTTTAATCTCGCATACCCTGCCCGTTAGTGTAATGCTACCCTATGATGGGGAATGTTCACGAAGTCCAAATATTGACGTGGGTTTGATAAATGGATAGAAACCCACTTAAAAAACACCTTTACTGCAATTTAAACCAATATAAAGTATTTGTTTTAAATTCTTTTTTGGCACAAAGTTTGTAGTATCTTTATTTCCCGCGCAAAAAGCACGTGACTTCAATATTTGGGTCTAGAACTTTGTTGACCAATGGCAAAGCTGTTTAATGTCTTTGGATCAATAAATTTTTCACCGCTTTCTAAATTACACAGTTAAAATCACTGTTTGACATTAACCAATTGGTCGATTCGTATAATAACTTAAGTGACGTAATGGCTTGTTTTTCCCGCCATTATTATTATTGGGGCAAAATAAAAAAATATATATTATTAACGTATTAAGAAAGAAATCCTTAATGTAGTGGAGTGATAAAAAAGTTTTTTTTCACATTTCAAGCCTAAAAATTACAGCTTCAAATACATTGCGTCAAATTTAACATCTTTCAAGTTATCCAAGCTATTTAATCGAAGATGAACTGTTGTGAAGATGTAGCGTCAAGTCCCTTGACGAGAGCTTAGTTTTTACAGCAGTTTATAAAATACTGAGTATTCCAGTTTAATAACACGCTAACGATGCGCAAACTTTGACAGAGTAAACATTTTATTTTCAAAACTTAGACTTTTGGTGGAGGTGCCGGGTCCTCCTCGAACGCAATAATATCGAGCGAGTGCTTTACAAAATTATATTAGGAGGGAATAGGACGCATTTGTCACTTAGCAAATAGATGTTCGCTCAGCCAAGAAGCATCCGACGTTTATGGAACCTTACAAAGTTGTCAATAAGGCGTACATGGACAATCCTACGGTCATAGATTTGACAAAATTGTGTTTTAATCAGCCAGATAAAATCACGTATACAGTCATTTTGAACTTATTAAAGGGGCTATTAACTCAAAAAAATATTTTTTACCACATGATCTATAGCACAATACTACACTAAAATGACAGTTTAAAAATTATATCTTGTAACTGTGATTTAACACGAATTTTTCAATTTTTTTGATCCAGAAATTTGCGAAAATTGGTGTTTTGGGAAATTTCTTAATCGGCTTTAACCTGCTTCTTTTTTGGTCCACATAGATACTAGAGCATAGTACCAATCTAAAATGCCCATTTTTTATATCGTGTCTTGAAACTGTGCCCAAATATACCCTCAAACACGCAAAAATATGCATTCCAAAATCACACCCCATCTTGGTAATCAGCATATTTTGACCGAACTACTTGCCCAAATTACAAAACAAAATAAAGAGAATTCACAGAACGTACGTCAATAATGGGCAATATTTTTTTGGATCAAAATCCTCCAAGGTCACGGTGCATAAAGATCGTCCCCATGTTATTTCTTATGGGAGATTTTTGCCGATGGGACCTAGCTCGAAAAATGTCATGATCGACAATTTTTTGGGAGGTCATGGTGGCCCCAATAATTTTTCTGTTAATTGCTAAATTCATTACTAGTTAGCCTGAATGAAATATTTTTTGAGTTTAGCGGTTAAATACCCCTATAACAAAATCGAAATTCGTGAATTAGAATTAATTTTGGAAATGTGTTACTGTGAAGCCCTAGATTTCCACTTTCAAAGATTTGTTCAAAATTTTAGACACAGCCGTGCGAACAGCTATTTGCCTAAAACGCATGTCGTATACTCTCTTACATAATACATCTATTTATGTTTAATATCAATTATTCAGTTAATTGTTAATATGGTTTATTAGTATTAAGTAAGAAAGATATGAGATATTGTTTGATAAAGAAACTAAATACGACGCTTATAAAATTTACGCTGTCATGTACACAGCATGCTCGTAAGCACCTTAATTAATATGTACAACGCTCTGGGAAAAAATTGAAACTACATACGAGAATATTCTAAAATGCATATTACACAGTTAACAGAACAATATACAGCAAACAGAATTGCTTTATGTAATAAACCCTACTATACACCATGGTTAAGCGTAAAGTCAACGCAAAACCATAGTGTATAATAGGGTTTATTAGCAATTCTGTTTGGTGTATGTTGTTCTGTATAAAAATATCTGTCATGAGCATTTTTATAATTCAAGTAAGAAGTTTCAATTTTTCTCCAGAACGTTGTACATCTTAAGTTGAGTGCTTACGTAGTGTCCTTTTCGTCTGTCTCATAAAGACACTTAACACTTTGATACAGAACAAATTGTTGTTGGCCCTTCGCCTGGGTAAGCCATTGTTCGAACAACGGAAACACATTGGCAACTTGTCTCTCAATAGATATCACATAAAAGCAATCAGATAAAAGTGCATCACACCCGCGCAGGCCTCTGTTATTGAGAAAGCGTCGATTGCGAGTGTTGTTTTCTAGGGGTTATCGTTCCGCCAACAGGTGGTGGTTTAGCTGGCAGTTCCGCCGTCCGCCGAGAGAGCGCAGCCCTATCCAGCATCGCGCGCCCCTGCCGGCAGGGAGATAGAAAATCTATAAGTTTCCTCGGAACCTTGGCTGCGCCTAGAGCGGGAATACACCCCGGCCTACAAAGATAATTGATATAGGCGTAAATATGATAATCTGTTTTAATTTCCATCCATTGCTTTGTAAAACTCTGTTGATGGTCGTGAAATTAGGCTTTAAAACTTTTGGATGGTTTTGTTTATGATAGAAAGAACCGGTGATTCTTCTACTATAGAGAAAGTCATTGATTACCATTAGACTGATCAGAAGCTAATGTTTGGTCAAAGCGAGGACTAGCGATCAATCACGACCGACTGAAGCCATTGAAGCATTGTTATGACTCGAGGTGTGCGAGTGCTGGTAATTTCGGAAAAATACTTTTTATTATATATTATATGGTGGAGGTTTTGGTCCAGGATTTGCATACTTTTTTAGTGGTGGTGCCAGTCCAGACGATATTAAATTCAATATGACTGTACAACATGTCATTCAATAAAATTAAAAAATTGGAGAAAGTCCTAATGCTAACCGGTAGATTCGGGTCGGTCGTGTATTTAGGGGCGGAGCCGATTGTCGAAAAAGGTACAAAACATTCGGAAAACAAACTTTATTTAGACAGTGGAGTTGTTTATCCAGGATTTTCGTAATTTATTGGTGAAGATGCCGGTCCAGGATTAACGTATTTTATTGGTGGAGGTGCCGGCCCAGACAATATAGAATTGAAAATAAAATGACTACAATATGACATTCAATAGAAAATTAATTGGGAGAAAATCATAATGCTACATTCTTCACAAGTAAAATTCAATATTCATTTTTTCATGCTGTTTTATAGCGGCAGTCTTTTCCCAAAACGACCCGAAACCACAAAACAGTTTGTTTCCCGAACCCAAAACTGACAAAACCTCTACCCGCACAGTCCTAGTTAAGTTTTCTTTTCTTTTCTTTTCTTTTCTTTCATTCTCCACCCTTTTTTATATTTGATTCATTCATTAAATGCATATAATATCATTTTTATTTGTTACCAAAATTGTTGTGTTTAATGCATTGTTGTTGTAATGCTACTATTTCAAATATTTACGAAAATGTAGTTTATTTTTGTTTCTGCATCTATGTAATTAGATTTATTTGGTTGTCCTCCTTTGTAAATCAGTTTTTATAACTGAATAGGATAGACGTTAAGTAAATAATAAAATAAAATAAAAGACATTTAAATTTGCAAAGAAAATTTAACAACAGTAGATTAATTTATTAAATTGAATTTTAAAACTTAAACGTTTACAAACATGACGAACATGAAGAACGAATAAATATAATTATTTTGTTCATATAGTGTAAGGTCAATTATTTGTAAAAGTGGGACTCTATTAAGTTTGTCTTACATCTAAACAACTACATTGGTATAACGATCGTTATCAAGCTACAATTAGAAAAACTAAATTGTAAATACATTTTATTAAGACATTATCGAGATTTAAACTCAATGGTAGTGTAATTTTCATAGTGAAACTGTGTAAATACGGGCCAGATAATATATCAATAGTTCGATATTTAATTGATTTTACTAAGTTGTTGAGAGAAATAATGGGGTAGGATTTCACTCACTTCTTAGGGGGAAAACAAGAAACGTCAGTCAGTTAATAGTTTATAGCCAGTTTTTTTAAGTTCAAATTTGTCCGCAAGCCTACAATATTGTTTTTACCAATACCATTCGAGTCGCTTTATATAAAAGTAGGAACGATAAAAGTTGTAGGTTTATGTTTACTGATTGCCCCATAAAATAACGTAGTCAAGCTACCGATACTGACAATGTGTCGATGTCCTCGTTTAATAAACCGTACTTCCTTGTTGTGAAACTCCCATCTAAAAACATATCGAACCTAAAGAAGCGTATTTTAGTATTCTTGACTCAAGCCGCGTTGATAATACGAGAATCCTTCATGAGCTTACTTGTTGTTGTTGTTGTTGTTGTTGTTGTTTCTGTTTCTTCTAGCGGTGGTGAGAACCCTTCCGCTGGAGCTTACTTGAAACTCTCGTGGCTTCATATGTCGACTCCCGCGCGCTCCCTCGTCAGAGCGCGGAACTAGAGGAACACCTCGTAGATTGCTATCTAAACATGGAGGCGGACTCATTCATTCACTGTCATCAACATACAGTACCTACACACATTTCGAGAATGTGATGGGAATCGCAAGGTATGATCATGATTTATCGAACAATTTGAAATTATTTAAAGGAATTGAAATTAAATAGTATGCATGTTGGAAATTGAATGTAATAGTTTTAAATTCCTCAATATATATTAAGTTACATATTATGTGAGTGGGGGAAGAAATGCGCATTAAATTGAATTACAAATTATAATCAATTAGAAAAACAATATTTGTGTTCGTCGAGATAATTATTTCTGATCTAAGAATGGGGGACAACGTTTTACATTGGAAGATATAATTAAGGCCAACTCTGAAGGTAACAAGCACACGTAATTCTAATGCAAAACATATGCCAGACGAAGACAATATTATCAGTCATTTAAGGAAAATTCATTAAGAGGAAGGACTACCGCCAATATTAAAACAACGCAAAATATCCTTATTTTAGTAATAACTCACATAACGCTACACAAAAACGAAAAAGTGGATGCTAAGTCCCATGTGGTTTAGTTAGAACTATATCTGGCATAAAATCTTTTACAAATATTATAACCAGTAATGATTTTAATCAAGGTTTAAATTAAATTAATGTAAACCGTAATTAAAAACACTACTTATTACAATATTTGAATAATCTTTCATGCAGGGTGTAGTTCTAACAAAACTACGTGAGATCAGTATTAGCCCATTTTTCGAATTTACGTACGGTTTGAGAGATATTACTGAAATAATTTTATTTCGCGTGGTTTTAATATTGGTGGTGATCCTTCCTTATACAAGTTTTTTAAATAAAAAATAAGTAAACAGTGAAACAAATTATATAAATTACGCACTTTGCTAAAAATTTACCATGGTTATTTACAATTATAATTTTTTCCAAATGTTTAACTTATATAATTTTAGCCAGGTTTAGCTTTAGGTTTTGCAACCAGAAAATGTAAAAAAAAATGAAGTAATTATTTTGTTTAACTTGAAAAAAGTAGTATAAGGGCCGATAATTTAATAATAAAAAAAATAAAAAATATTTAGAGTCTGCCCACTCAGTTATATAACTGATTTTCAGTGGGGGACTTTAAATCAAAGCGACCAAGCCAACCCTGCAGGCCCCGACGCAATCGACGAGTGAGCGATAACCATCCAAAGATCGATATTTTTAATAGGAAATATAGCAATCAGTGGTATGGACAGTGCGAACACCCGCGAATCAACGCCAGAATCAACAAGGCCGATTCAGAACAACTCTGAAATTTATTGTGCTTCGTTGCTAGGACGGCTCCAAAGTCACCGTTTACAAACTCCTACAACAAGAACTGATGGACTTAAGTGATGGTGAAGTGATATGGACAGCATGCCGATTAGTTTACATAAATTCTTAAACTTATTTTTTATTATTATTCTCGAAATTCCTTTGTGAGCTGTGTCAGGTCATAAAATGTGGTAAACCCAACTAAAAAATAAACTTCTACACTATAAGTTACATTGTATTTAAAATTTATATTAACATCAAAACCTCATAAGCTTTCAAAAAATGTAAAATACAAATTCCTCTGCGTAGTACGAGCAAGATGCAGATTACCTTATTTACATCGTAGAAGCGGTGAGCTTATATGCTCTAGGTAGTTACTACAAACATAACAGCCACTAATCTGTTTTACATGTAAATTATCTGGCTATTACGCTTGCCCGGCATACATGTTTATACCCTGACAGTAAAGTACTTACTTGGCCACCTCGTCAGAAAGTTTTTATCGTAGGAATACTCCAATGTGATTTACATAAGACTTTGTACTCGTAGCGAGCGAAGTGACACGAAGCAAATGGTGAGTTTGTTTAATCGAATGTAAATAAATGACATAAATATTATTTACTCGTCCAGATATACGAAATTACTTATAACCGGGAAAATTTTACACAACAAACTTAAGTCAATTTTCGGTTTAGATACTTGAGTGTACGCTAACGCTTTATTGTTTTATCATCATTTAAGTCCAAAATATAAAACATAAAGTCATATCTGGAATCAAAACGGTGAAACAAAATTTCGAAATTCTAAAAACAATTTGTTTCCGATTTACATTCGAAAATTGTGTTGACATAGAATCTACATTGTTTTGGTTTAGGTTTCATTTAGGTATGGTGTATATTATCTATGTGTAATGGCAGATGCAAATTTGAGTTTTTATCCTGTAAAGGTGGTAACACCATGTAAATTAACTTTTGTGACTCATTTAGGTTATATTCTACAAAAAATCTTTGTGCAGGGTTGCCGGTTTTGGGAATGAAATCTATGATTATCTGAATAATGTCTTACATTACAACATGAGGTGTTACTTAAGGGGATTCATATTTCCTTACATTATAAATATTTTCAACTTGGCTTACAAATCATTGTGGACAGTTTTCTACCGCAGCGTGTGATGAAATATATCCCTTTTAACTTCCACGACATACTCTGAAAATCTTAGTAATTTATCTAAGTAGAGCGAGCCATTTCATGCATTCACATTTATTATGTTCCCCCAGAAGACAATTAACATGTTCTTTGATTTTAACATAACAAATGTTCATAAATATATGAAAAGTTGCGTGATATTTCATTTTAGTTTAGTTTAGTTCTAACGCTTGGTAATAAGAAGGTTGAATGACCAGAAATAACACAGTTCCTCATGGCACCGTACGATCTAATCTTTTAGCCGAGTTTTAAGAGTTGGATGAGCGTAGCAAAGAGAACAATTTAACCAACTAACCGGAGACGAGAAATCAGGCACGAAGTGTTATCAATCTTATGACTGCCTGTCTGTGTTTTAATACGTACAAACTTGTTCGTTACATATCAAAGGCAAACATTAGGAAAAATGCACGATCATACAACTTGACTTCCACTTGAGCAACTTGAGAAAAGTGTGTGTAACTTGAACTTAAAAATGCCGGTCTCTAGTTGGTCATTATACGCTCGTCGATGGTGTATGTGTCAACATAGTTGGCTTGGTCATCTTTCAATTTAACTTGCCCCAATGAAAATCAATTCTGTGTCTGAGTTGGTAGACTCTTAATACGAATTTATTTTTATTTTATTTTATTTTCGTTTAAAAATAGTTTTAAGTTAACAAAATAACAAAACTAAAGGAAATTAAACCGCATACTCAAGACAATAAGAACGCTCATCCTTCAACGCGACTGTAAAATGCGTTTACGAAGCACTCCAATTCGAATAAGTATTGAAATGAAGAGTTAAAAATATCCTTATTATTTAACGGGGATAAAATACATTTATAAAAAAAATGTCCGGTTATTAAACAGTTTATATGATTCGTAAAAAACCCGCTTAATCCATGAAGGCAGGTTTCTTCGTTTGTCCAATATGTGAGTCGTGGTGTGAACTGCCTCGGTGCAGAATATATTCGAATACAAAAGTACTTGGTCCCTCCACACAAAATCTGCAGCGTTAGCATACCATAGTCTGTATATTGTATAAACAGCGAGGAGGAGACTGGAATGTGGTGGACGGAGAGGAGTGGTGGCAGGGCAGAAGAATAAGGAGAGGCGTGTCTTCAATGCCGACCCAACGCAGAGTTGGATGTGGCTACAGATAATGATGATAATTTAAACAAAAATATAATGTTTGATCTTTATTTACGCCGTCACTATTTTAAAAATACCTCGTTCCAATGTGCATAGTAATTAAAAATGATAATTTTCAGCATTCAAAGTAAGATTCGAATAAATTTGATCAATATAACAAAAACAGATAACATTAAAGTAAGTCATACAATATATTTTAAATTTAAACATAAATTCAAAATTGAATTAACATATTTTAAAATACGATAACGATACCATTAATTTCATATTCAAACAAGAAATGTACTGCACATTGCGAATAAAACTGTTTTGAATAATATTTAAATTATATGGAAGAGGATTTTATAAGAGTTTATATTTTAGTAAAATAGAAGCTTTTGCTATTTATACAAACGAAATTGGTATAATCAGCTATAAATATATTGAAATGGTAAATTATTGTAATTTATTGTAAATTGAAACAAAGGGCCGCACTTCGTATTAATAATAAACTGTCAAATACAAAATATGCTATTAATCCGTGACGACAAGTAAAAACATCTGGATATAGCAATTAATAAAAATAATATTATTGTGTTTACAGAGTCTATGATCTATATGTGGGCCCAAAACAATATTTTTTTAAATTACTCACACTAATCAGTAATAAAACATTCAAACAAAGTTTACTTTTAAACAGCTGAATTCATGTTGTGACATGTTTCAAGGCAAGTAATAAAAAAAAAGAGTTGTGAGTTACGGTAGACTTTCTAAACTTCTCTAGACAGTTGTTCTTTGTAAGTTCTTTGACGCAACCTCAACACGAAGCGAAACTTTTGACACGTCATTATTTCTAACGAGTTCTTTGATGTGGTGTTGATTGTCGGTCCAGCTGACCGGGGGTTGAATGTTGTTCAACATTGCGAGGGGCGCTTCAAGTGCGAAGAGACCGAACTAAAAGTTGGGGGCTCGGAATCCTTTGACGGGAGAATCAACAAGTCATTTGGAAAATGTGGGGGAGAATTGTTAGGAATTTATACAAGACACCCTAGCTAGGGAAGGGTGGATTCTTTGAGGTGTTTGATCCGATGTCTAATTGACTTCACCTCTACTAATAATATCAAAGTTCATAAACACACAAATCCTCACATCCAAATAATTTTTTACTATTAACAAATTGAATTTTATAAAAGTATGACTGTAAAGCTATAAATTTCCGCTTCCGTGACAACTCTGAAAATTTATATCATCTGTGGTATCAGTCGGCAAAGCGATCAGGAATTTGCTTAAAACTAATGGTCCATCCTCTAATTACAAATTTACTCTGAATATATTTCTTAGTTACTTAACAAGATTCCAACAAGTCTAAAAAAATTATTAGTAGCATGTTAAAAAATAAACTGGAACAACTCTAAAGTAACTAAACTTATTACTCAGTTAATTATGATTTGCAAGATTAATTGCTCTAGACCGTTCACATCCACTTGATACTGTTATCAAAGTGTGTGTATAATTGTGTTTATGTTGTTGAGCAAAAGTATTCTATATTTATATCTGTGTCTGTATTTTATACTACAATGTTGGACGGTTGGTTTGAAGTTTGTATTAATTAAAAAAGCCCTAGTTAATTATTTGACTCATTTTTACAAAAAAATCATAACCCGTGCTAAAACGCAGACATACTACGATTATGTGCCTAATGATCTTTAAAAACAATATGTAATGTACTTATGTTTTATATGGAAATAAAACATCTTGATACCATATATTTTGTAATTCAGTCATTAAATTACTTCACACATTAAATATAAACTTTCGAAGTAACTTTGCCAACACTGATTTCGATTTTTGCCATGCAAATACTAACATAAAAAGTCATTTATTTCTTTGCGCCCGAATGTTCGCTAATAGATTCAGAAGACCTGGAAAAAAATCTTACAGAGTTGGTTCAACCCCAGCAGCCAGCAGTCCTTACTGAAAGTATTTTACCAAAGATTGCGTTCATCATAGAAAAGTGAATGTCGGAACTGAGGTCTCATAACAACCCTTGGACCTTGGAACAAATACGAGTCCTTTCCAGACCTTACAAAAATATATAGATTTATTCCAGTTTGTTCTACGACAAATTTTAAAACGAAATAAGTGCTTATTTCATAAGAGGAACGGGTCGGTAACCTAAAAATCAAAAATAGTTATTTTCAGACTGCCAAGGTTACTTGAAGCCGATACACGAGCGCTAAGATCCTCTTACCACTCAGGAAAAATTCTTGAACATCCTTGGTGCATTGGTTCTCTAATCAGCTTTCTTCTAATTCTGACAAGCCTTCGGAATTCTCGTAATATGTCCTTTTGAGACATTCCCAAAGGTTCAAGCTATGGGTTTAAGGCTCAAACATTTGTTTATTATTCTACAATGAAGGAAAGAAATTTAATTTAGTGTTGACCTTCCTTTAGAGTTTTGTAACAGTTTTACTTCGTTATCCTTATCAGTTTTCGTTGTTTGTCTTCTGTGTCATACGAGGCGGCTATGGCCAGGGCCTTATCTAATAACACGGGGAATATGATTGGACCAAGCGACGGCGAGAGATGTCAAACGCGCGCTTGAGGACTTGTTTTCGTACTTTTTTAGCGATGTGACAACAAAGAATCAGAAAGACTGAACTATCAACATAGAGCTTGTTTAAAATGTAAGTATACGACTAACACCATGTTATTAAAGTTGAGCATGCCTTAAACACTTTTTATAACTGTATTTATTTTGATTATTATGAATAACGTTTTCAATTTTATCTTTACAGCTAGTTGATTTTGTGCTGCACATCTTACAGTAATTCGTATCTTATTATTAAATTGACTAAGTAGGTAGATTCTTAACACAAAATATTATTTATTTACATAAAACAAAATAATATAATGTTTTAACAAAAATCTATTGCTTTGTCCATTTAAAAATTATTTTGCTTTTAGCAACAATAACACATGTATACCAAATATTGAAACATTATTCGAGACATAAGTAGAATTGACTGATAATTTAATGCTAATAAAAGGTTTTTAGACTTTTTTTGCAATTTATCTTTCCCAATTTCCAAGCAAATTGACATTCAGGTTAAAATTTATTGATTGTACAAATTCGTAGATTTCGACGAAAGTAATTCAGGCACTCTTACCAATAACACATCATTATTATGTCACATCATCACATTTTAAAGAGTTTTTACTGGTAAAAATATTTCGTTTATGGAGTGTAAATGGTCGAGTAGGGCTAATCACTGGTCAACAATCAAAACTTGTTGCGTGGACGGCACGGAAAGAGGTAGCTAGAACGGACTGAAAATTAACCAAGAGTATTTGGTGGAGGTGCCGGGTCATGAATATTCTAACTTGCTGGAACAGAAATTGATTCTTTTCTCACTAATACGTACACGGTGGCACATACGACTAGGACGTGGGTTCGAATACCGGATAAAACATGGGTGTTAAGGCACCCTTCATCGGCATCTATCACCACTCATCGTCTCGAATATCTTCAGAGTATTAATAGCGACGTTAATTAAAAGAAATTATCACTTAGACGGACGGATTTGTAATTGGTTCCCATTACGTAAACATTGATGATAACATTTATTTCCAGTTATCCAGGGATGCAGATTCAGTTTAAATGTAAACATTAAGATACAAAACGAAAATGTATAGTATAACACGAATGACTGCCTCTGCCAGAATCAGTTATTGGAAATTATCATAACTGCTTTGATCGCTGTTGTAGACTCCATGTTAATGCAAACGTATTGCCAATATATTTTGATTGATTTTATGAAAAATACTGTGTTGGAGACATTAGTATATGTCTAACACAAGAATAATCTAAATTCATTCAGTTTTAGAAACATATCATATAATGTATCATAGAGATACCTAAAATTTTGTCATATCGTGAATGCCATAAGTATTAAGAAGTCATGAGAAGTGATGAGTATGGAGTCATGAGTAGTCATGAATTGATTGCCTTAAATGTGCTTACAGCGCAAAAATTAAGTGGTAAACAAAATTTAAGATGTGGCTATCGATATTGCAATGTTCACAATAAATCTTGTATTTAGTAATGGAATCTGCCGACGTGTGCAGTGCACACATCACAGCTACATGCACGTAACATTCATGTATTTAATAAATGAATACAACTGACACAGTCTGAAACATCAGCGCGAGTCCCGCATCTAGACATGCACGGCTGGCAGCGGAATGAAGAGCTATGGTTGTGTGCGAAGTAACGTGACACACTTTAGCAGAACAAACAAGCTTCTTCCTCAGCTTCGTTACTAGCTTCACAGTCCGGTCTCGATGTGTCGTTTCTGAACGGATGCAGTTACACCATTCTTTCTTATTACAGAGTCAGCACACACGAACATATTCTATTATCTGTGTTTCACCTTTTTAAATCTATTTTGCAGCCATATTGATCAACACCGAACAATATTTGAAAGGAATAAACTACTGAAGTGCATTTTATCATACGTATAAAAATTTGTTCGAAGAATTTATAATTTGAGATAAAGTATTTTTGCAATTTTTAACAATCATACAAATAGTTGTTGCATGAATATCGGTTATTGATAAATAAATAAACAATAAAAGTTTGATATCCAATATCAATTTATTGTAATATTATTATAAATTAAGTCTTCATTCGGAGAAAGTAATCATGATTAATTTCCAACGTGATAATACACATTTCATCTGCATTTGATGTCTACCCTTGGCAGATTTCCAGATTTACCTCATGATAATAAGTAACCCTCGTCTTACATAATTATACTTATATTTATCTACAATATAGCAGTGACATGACATGGTAATTAAATTGCTAGTGGTTAGATTTTTTGCAATAAAAATATCTCACCATCATGAAAATAATATACAATTGCAATATAAAAAATATATAAATTATGAAAAATATACATAATAACGAAAATTGTATAATTAAGTCGTAAATCACAAATATTCTCAAATCTTTGGTTACTGAATCCGGAACCCGAACGTTTAAGATCGACTTAAGTTTTTGAAACCAAAACCTGCACGAATCATATCGACCCATTTCCCTTAGATTTTGAATAAACCCCCACCCTGCCGTCCAAGAACCCCCATCAGGAACCTAATCTTCGTCCTTGTGTCCCGATTAAACCCCGCCCGTGAGTCCATCAAGCTACGCGGAAACTGTTTGGTTCAGCCATTGTTGGAACGACCCGGCCGTCTTCCGTAAGGCAGTAACCTCTCTCACGCCTCATGTGTGCTAATGGAACGCGCCACCGCTAGGCCTACTATACTGGTTTTCAGTTTAGATTAACTACGGAAGAGGAAACAGAAAAGAATACGTACTAACATTGAAACTAACACGAACCGAAAAGTAAGTAATTTATCAATCTTATTATGGTATATCACGTTTAAAAACTATTATTCTTTTACTTAGGAATAAAAATAAGTTTCTACGATCAGATATCATGTTTATATACTGTTATTTTTTTACTTTGGGTTTAAAAGATCAGAGAAAATGTAAATATAAAGGAATGTCAAAAAAATCAGTTTAAAAAGTAGAATTTCGTTTCCTTTTTGCTACTGATTATTTGAAATTTCCCGCACATTGCTGCCAACCTCAAAGCCAGTGTTTGGGGGATCATAATTACATCATCATGAATCACAATCCATATCCACCAAGAATGCAGTACAGCTTAAGTAAATTTATTATACAAGGATGCAATTCAATTTATTGAATGGACCCTATAGGCCCGTTTTTTATATCCTATCTATTGCTAAATTTCTCTGTAATTAAGTTATTAGAAAAGTTAATATAATTTTAAATAAACAAAAAGATATATATATTTCCGTAATTTGTCGCAATTACCGTACGACATCTTCCAAATTATTTAAGTATTTACGAATAATAAGTTTGTTCCATTTTCTGAACCAGTGTTAGTATTAATTAATATCGTTGGTTCTAGATAGTTGTAATGGTGGCCACAGTGCAAACGCGACAGTGCTGCGATCTCTCGGCCGTGGCGTTCTCATCTGGAACCAACTCTACCTCTAGCAGCCACGCCTACACTGCGAGAGATCCAACTTCCAATAACGAGTGCTGCCTTTTAAAAGTGGCCCATTTCGAAAATACGAAATCTGTTTACTTTTATGTTGTGTTCGTTGAAGACCTCCCAAGGGTTTTCTCTGATGCGGTTCTAGGCCAGGGCTTACCTGCAAGATACTTGAGAGTCAAGAGACGGCTCAGTGATAGCATACGAGGCTCTTATTTTACTCATGGCTCTCTATTCATGCCACCGACAATCATCAATTAATTAATTAACTATCTTTGTATGTTTGCGCATTTAATAAATGTAATTCAAAGTGAGAAAAAGGCAGGCAAACAGTACCTTTAAAACAGCAATAAAGGACCAAAAAAAGGACCTATTGAATTAAATCGAATTCTAATTGTTTTCATTACTTTCAGTAATGTTTTTATTACTGTTACACCAATATATTTTTATTGAGAGGGGGGGGGGTATAGTTTTGACGATATATCAAACACAAGAAAAAAAATGAAACCATATTTTTAACATTTTAATTTCATTTCACTTAAGCTCGATCACTGCACTCACACTCGCACGTTTTGCATCCATTTTAGCAAATTATATCAAAATAGGACAATAGTAAAAAAAATGCGCCAAAAAGGACCTTTACTCATGAAATGATGTAAATAGGCATTTTAAGGCAAAATAAAATGCATATTTTTGGCATCCCTAACACTTGAAACATACTTAAAACTATTTCCCAGGCATGTATTTACCAATAGAAAAAAGGAGATGTCCTGAACATCCTATCCCTAGTTATAAATGATATCATGCAGAATGCCCTGGGTTCAAATCCCGGTTCGAGCAGTAGTCTTTTCCCTTCTGGATTGGACCTTACTCCAAGAGTATATAAAGGTTGCACTCACTTTGCAGATATCTTAATTACGAAGATCCCCATCAATGATATAACATTATCTTGCACTGGAAACCAGGGGCTTTATTTACTAACTCTTGCGACAATAGACGATAGACAGCGACAACTTTATAAATATAACGTCATGCTTAGCGCGGAAGTCTTGGCATTTCTGCTGCCAGTGAAGTAAATGTTAGCCCTGTGGTGCTAAGTAATAAGTTGTCACTGTCGTTTGACAAGTTATCATAAACGTTTTTCTATTTACAAAGTTGTCGCTGGCGATCGATGCTAATTGTCAAACGAGTTAGGTAATAGTCTGGTCTTCTTACGGAGTCACTTGATAAGAAATAAAACGTAATTAATGCGCATATAATAAAGGCTTATGCTTGTTATGATTCTGGTCAATCCCTTATTCATAGTGTGATTATGGATTAGGTATCTATCATTAATACTCGATTAAGGTAGGGCAACGTCTAGGAAAGGAATCATTTTGTTAACCCCCTAAAAAAAAAATTCTGGATGGAGAGTTGTTGTTTTTATACTCCACATAATAATTCATTAATTTTCAAACAAAATCATTGTCATGAGTCAGTATTTTGTGGACGAATTTAAGAATATTTGAAACTAATTTGACTTTTCGATGTTACGTAACAATGTTTGGAACTTAAAACGAGAGGATTAAATTAAATGAAGGATGATACGTTTAATTTCAAGCGTGCTTCATACTGACATTAATATTTTATACTGACTGCAGTTGTATTGCGCGTCCCACGTGATGCAAGTTCTCATGAAGATGAAGTAATAGCCCAAGAAGACGACGACAGACCAACCGTGTCAGCGGAAGATGCACTTATATTTTATTGCGTCGTTTCCTGAAAGATGTCTTCCCCTCAACATGTTTGTGATTTACTGCCTTTATATTACCCAATCCCATGTGTACCAATCGTCAATTTTAGTAGAGAAAGATTGGCCGAGAGAGGATCTTTCTAAAGAAAGAAAAACACAGAGAATTCGAAAAACATATTTTTCCAGTAAAACTTCCCCGAAAGTAATAAAACAAGTGATATGATCAGTGCTTTAATGCGGAAGGAACTGCAAAGAAAATTGTGTGCAAGGTTTTGTGGCAATTTCACTATAAGATTGTAAAACATTTGGTAGAAAACGTGTAAATGCGTGTGTGTGTATTTTGAAGAAAGTGGGATAAAGTTTATCCCAACTTTGAATAAATATTTTCAAGGCGAAAGTTATTAAACTTTAGACTAGCACAGTTATTAATTAGACGACAAAGTCAAAATAAGGCTGGAGGGAGGGGGGTGGGGGAGGGAGGCTTGCATTGTGTTGGTTTTTGAGCAAGGGTAAACAACACTCCCTTCAATAATAAATTATCTTAGCAAGATTCATGGAGAGTAAAGCGAATTTATAGGTGCGATGGTTGTTGATGCGTAGACGTTGTCCTTACAAACCCAAGAACTTAGGCAATCCAGGTTCGAATCCTGGTCAAAACTAGAACGCTTGGACAGACTCCTATATTAATAGCTCTTCGAAATTCCTTTGAAACTATATTATTCTCCTAACAAGACCTTCCCTCTGCTTGTTAGCCCTATCTTGTCCATTTTTAAACCCTACAATCGCAAAAAAAAAACTGACTCATAAACGACGAAAGATAGCGCGTTATACTTCACACAATATTCTTTATTAAGCTTAGATTTTTCTAGACCTTTAAAAATGATTTATAAACAATTTGTTTTCTATAAAATTCACCAAACATACTCAAAAGTATTGTCAAAACTGCCATTTTGTAAAATATCCGCATAAAAATGATTCAAAAGTACTGGAAATTGAAAAGCATAGATGTAGCTTTACTTTACGACCCAGTGTTTACTTGAGCTCTGGCTCTTTTAGTTTGGCCATCATATACCTTTCTCCGTGAGCAATGTTTTTTACCCAATTCTAGCCGGAAAGTGCCCTGTAAGCTTTTCACCTAGCAGTCACTTACTACTAAGCGAAATGACAGATTTATGTCACATCGCAATAACACTTTCAAACGTACAATAAGTAACTACAGTTACTACTATACATACGGCGTTGAATCGCAGAGTAGTGGACGCTTAGTTCTAGCTGTCGTTGAGCAGACATAGCGTCACGCACGTCATTTTCGGAGTTGAACTGGCCAGCTCAAGAAGCCAAGCATACTTTAAACTTGTGCCAAACTATCAAAACAACATACTCTATAAACACTTAAAATATACGTAATGTATTTAGGTCTCGTTATATTTGTTGCTTATAACGTATCTATTATTTCAATATTGTTATTCTAGACAACGCATAAATATAGATGAGGGTGAAGAACAATTACAATACACCCTTGCCTTATACGGGATTCGAGCTTGCGTCCTCCTAGTTTCATAAACCTCGGACCAGTGCAATGCTATAGTAGGCTAGATCCCCAATCTTGGTCTACTTCCGTGAAAATTTGAAGCCATTTGAAAAGGTCAGTTTGCCTCTC
The DNA here is from genome assembly GCA_024449915.1 of Sweltsa coloradensis. Taxonomy (NCBI): domain Eukaryota; kingdom Metazoa; phylum Arthropoda; class Insecta; order Plecoptera; family Chloroperlidae; genus Sweltsa; species Sweltsa coloradensis. The sequence continues at coordinate 1,671,838 of JAMZAV010000487.1, read as the reverse complement.
AAAGTAGATGGGAGTGATTTGTATTTGAAGTTCAAATATTTTTCAAGATGGCTGTCAGGTTGACAGGTGAGCATATAAGCCTTTAACACAACTTATGACTACTAAATTCCCTTATGCAATAACTTCGTATTGTTTCTGTTTGTGCACTCCCATACTGCACACGCTAAGACCTAATCAAACAATCCAGCAAAATACTTAATTGCACCTAAAACATAATGTAAAACATAAATTGAAGCGTCAAATCGCCATCTTGAATAGGTCAATTTGCTACGCTTGCGCCTGTGCGGACGTATTGTAGACTTGGGATCTAGCCTACTATAGATGTTAAATATCATTGGACCACTGCCCTTATCGTATGAGCCACCGCGGATGGCCTGTACGTCATGAATGGGTGCATGTGACTTGCATTATTATATTTGGTTATAATTGAACAAGGTGTTGATTTGTTACCTCCTCTTCTATCTACAGCTCGCGGGTTCGTCACCAGTGTAGGCAACAACTACCGGCTTTGCACTCGCCTTGTTGGAGAATGTGGGATTATCGAGAACCACCTTAGGCAAGAGGTATCTTATTTTAAACCCCTTCACACGCGAGGAAGCGCTCAAGAGTTTAGAGCTTCTCACACTTCGCCAGCTCAGAAGCTCACGTGTGAAGGCCTCCGTTTTAATCAATGTTCCGAGACCAGAAAATAGAAAGTTAAGGGCAAATTATCAACAAAAACATGTAATGATGTATTTAATCAATATCAATGTGATAAAACAACATAATTTAACATCCTAAACATTGAAATATTGTGAAATCTACCAAAATACTTAAAGTAATAACAACAGGTAAAATGCACATTTTAGCAGGGCATTTTATTCCTTTCATATTGTATTGACTGAATTTTGTTGAAATTAAGGAAAGGAAGATACAAGTAATACAATAGAAAAAAGAAAGAAGCAATGAGAAACATTTTGCTTTGGAAAAGTAAGAAATATCATTTCTGTTAGACTTAAAAGGAGATAAAATTAAAATGACACAAATCACCTATGCAAATACACACGTTCATAATGTGTCTTACACACATTGATCCAAACACCTGAATGCGTGCGACCAACTGAGGCAGAAATCATTGTCAGATCTCAATCTAACCTCACCTCGATGCGTCCATGACAAGACACTGTCAATCCAGTGGCGTATCCAGGAATTCATAAAGGGGGGGGGTTTATCATTTTTTCATTGATGTGCCGAAGGCTAAGTGAAGGGTCCGGGGGGCTTGCCCCCCGGAAAAATGTTCTTCTTCAAGGTCATTTTGGTGAAAATCTGTGCGTTTTAAATCATCACAATGACGAACTTTGTATCTACTACAATCCTGTTTTTGATTTAAAAGTTTTCTATTTCAAGGGTATTTTGGTGAAAATCTGTCGTTTTTAAGCATCACCAACTTTTTATCTACAAAAACCTTTTTTTTAATCTAAAAGTTTTCACTTTCTAGGTCATTTTGGTGAAAATCTGTGCGTTTTAAAGCATCAAAATAACCAACTTTGTATCTACTAAAATCCTCTTTTAGTCAGATGGTAATTTGTAGTAATTTTATTTTCTCCTTTACACTTTTTTTTCAAAAGGGGGGGTTTTGTCCCCCCTCTCCCCCCCCCTTGGATACGCCACTGTGTCAATCACATGACGCCTTGTAGAGCGATACAAGATCTACTAACAGCTGCAGGAGAGAATATTCTCGTTCGTCTTCTATCTGTCGCTAATTTACCCCCTCCCCTCCCCCCCCCCCCTCACACCTGTTCACCCCAAGCACCAGTTTAATAATGCACGGCATCTATTTGCATACAGAGCAACGCTTTAGACAACAAGTCAGCGCACTCTGGTTGCCTAGCAACCAAGCTCACATTCTCTCCGCAAGATTCAACCACCAATCAGACTTGGGCCTGACTTTAGAACGATGCAAACACGATTTTTGCATTTTAATTAATAGGTACATTAGCAAACGTATCGTCGTTCGTTAAAGTTCTGGAGACGATGATATTCCTACTTCATTTCGGAATATATTTTTTTTCGTATAAATTTGAATATACTAAAGGAGAAAGTTAAGTGGAATAGAATGGGAAATGAAACGACAGATTTTGAGAATTCTCCGGTTTATTAAGAGGCCTCTCCATTATTTCAGTACAATTAAGTGAAAAATGTATAATTGCATTTAATAAAGCAAGAGGTGGTATGGGTGCACCTTAAAGTGTGAGAAGCTACGTCACTGATACACAATAGGCTATAGAAATGAAATCAATATAGTGTAGATTTTGTTGGTGGCGGTGCCGGTTAAGCAATTTTTTACAAAATGTTCTATTTGTTCGAGCATTACAAATGGTTCAGGTGCCTGATCATGAATTTTAAAACTTTCTGGGGGATAGCTTTTTCCCCCCTTACCCACAGGGTCAACAGAAACATTCTGTATCATACTTGTTTAAGGGGAATGCTAACAAAAAAAACGCACGACAATAGAGTGTCGTGTTCGTTTTTTTATCGTGAGACGTGACACACGCTCAGACGGACGGATGGATAGAAAAGTGAGCAAACCACATAAAAAAATAGATTTTTGGATTGGATAGGATATTGCTTAACGTCTCATATTTATGCAACTTGGCTAATCGAGACGAAGGGAGGGACGTAAGGGATGACGCGGGGAGACAAGGCGTGGACAGTAGGGTGGGCCGAAAAACAACATTTTTTTTTTTTAAGTCGTAATACCGCGGAAAAGTTGCGAATTGTGGAGACTTAAAAAATGAAAAAAAAAATCGGTTTATATCTTCCGGTCGCCCATGTGCTCTAAACTTTTCCAAAATTTTGAAAAATTCACATTTTTACGATAATTTTTAAAAATTTTAACATAGAAGAAAATTTAAAAAATGAAAAATTCGAGCTTTTACATTCGGGAAGAGGCTTATTTAAAATGTTAAAAATTTTCGTAAAATGTGAATTTTTCAAAATTTTGGAAAAGTTTAGAGCACATGCGCGACCGGAAGATATAAACCGATTTTTTTATTTTTTTTACCCTTTTTTAGTCTTTCCAATTCGCAACTTTTCCGCGGTATTACAACTAAAAAATAAAAAATAAAATCAAAATTTTCCAATTTTGGAAAACTTTAGAGCACATGCGCGACCGGAAGATATGAACCGATTTTATTTTTTATTTTTTTATTTTTTAGTCTCCCAAAATTCGCAATTTTCCGCGGTATTACGACTTTTAAAAAAAAATGTTGTTTTTTCGGCCCACCCTAGTGGATAGGCCTTTGCTGGTCAGAACTAGCCACAAGCGTATGGGGAGGGCAGGGGTTCTCCCACGTCGTGGTCGTCTCCGTCTGTGTCATCTTCTGTCCGTGTTATTGTCATCGCCGTCGGGGAGGTAGTCAATAGGAAGGGGAAAGTTCCCTGACGACGACCCAGAGCTCGCCAATAGTTTCAGGGAGAAAGACTCCCCTTATCACGGGCCAAACCACGAGAAGGTTGCGAGTTGGAATTGATGGCCCATAAAAAACTAGAGTTCGATAGAATTATAAAAACGTAGAGTTTGATAGAATTATATAAACGTTTTTAAAAATAAATAAAGTTGATCTGAAAATGCGTATTTAGTGTTTTAGCAGGGTCAGACTGCGGCTCGTACGAGGTAACTACAAAAGGCCAATCCTGTAAGACAATATAGATTCTTTATTCATCGTCTTAGTCAGGCCAAGTATCTTCCCCCAGTTTCCTGATTAAGACCCGCGATCTAGTAAATCTACGATGCAAGTTTCTATAATTAAACTAATTATACAACCCAGTCGTATTATTGCAAAAGCTTAGCTTCAAAGCTGCGGTGGAAATGGTTGAACGAAGTCGTATTTCATCCAAAGTTTCAAACAATTCGTCTTCTGTAGGCTCTTCTCTGCCTGGCTAAGATATAGCAAAGCGATCTCAGTAATACTATATCTACATCTAATCTTGTTTGTAGGCTCATCTTACTTAAGGAGATACATAGTCAAACCATTCATTTATTGGTCGACATTATAGATGCCTTGGGGGCATATTTACTTACAAAAACGACAACAAATTTTGATCGACAGCTACAACTTTATTGGATTAGAAAAGCAAATACTCTAATTTCACTTGCCATGAGAAAAAGGCTCCAGTGTTTGTTTTTTTGTCTGTTTATCCTCACTCTACCGTGAAAACGGTTTAATGACATTTTCAGGGGACCTTCTAAATCTTTTAACTTTGATCTGCCAAGTTGTTTCTATTTCTCTATTTTATTTCTGATGAATATCGTACTTTTAACGATTTTTTCGATCTATAATGCGACAGTGATATTTGGTCCGCGACAGGACAAACAACTATTCCGATCTTGATGAAACTTTTTGATGAAACATTTGAAATCACATAACTTAGATATGTTATGATTTTAAGAAATTGGTAAAACTGTAGTAGAGCGGACGTGGGTATTATAGCGGCTAATACTCCACCTACAAAACATTTAACGTCGCTGTTTTAAATCTAAAGTACGGTACCTTACGTACTTTTCCGTTGAAAGTCCTTTATATTTAAAATGGTTTTGTAAGTGGAGTATTAGCCATACCCACGTCCACTCTACTACAGTTTTACCAAGAAATTTTGTAGAAATATTATTTCTCATAAAATCATACTTTTAGGGCAACGTACAAAAATAATCAACCATTAAAGCTCATCCCTCAACGCGACTGAAGAAGCCTAGTACTAAGTAGAGTACGTCATACGCAGAGTGGTATTCTCACATTTTTCGTGTCACTGTAGCAAATATTGACCTTGAGAGTCTATGTACTAAGTTGTCAATGTCTATCAACAAGTTGTCGCATGATCTAATTCTGTTTATAAAGTTGTCACTTTCATTAAAAAAAAATCGTTGGAGTTATTAAATAAGCCCTTGGTCACATTGCTGTCGGATGACGTAACTCAAATACACGACGCAAATTAACTTGTTTTTTCGAGTGCTACATTAAACAAGAACATTACAAATATAAAAATTAATGTCTGAATAATCGACAGTGGGTACTTGTGTAGTTGGTGTGACCCAACTTTTCAAAAAAAATTTTTTTTTTTTACTCAACCTACAAAACCTTCAACGTCGCTATTTAAAACAGAAAATGACTTTTAATGGAAAAGTACTTTCGTTTAAAATAGCGAGGTTAAAGGTTTTGAAGTTTTTTTTGTTACTGTTACACCAAAAACGTGATGATTCTATTTTAGATTTTTGGTGCTGGAATGTAATAAAATAGTACACAATGAGTTGTTCTTGACTTCTTTCATCAATGGTGAGTGTTTTTGTTGATTTTAGTTATAAAAACGGTATTGAAAAGTTGGGTCATACCAACTACACAAGTACCCGACAGTGTAGCTCAAAACGTGGACCTCGCCAACCGATCTTGAAATAAATTCTAGTAGAATCCAAATCACAGCATCTCACATCGGCGCAGAGAATAGCTTCCTAACTTTTTATCCCCCGCTGCAGGTGCTTAGAACGCCCGGGTTCCCTGCGCCCACGATCAGCGACGCACTTTATACCGTAGTTATCTTCAGCATGCATCACCTACCCCCGCCCTCGTCAGGGTTTACGTGCGGGTGTAGGACGAACATTGAATCTTATAGCCTCTCTCTAAGCTTAACGCACACACACAACGCACAATTCATAGCCATTCAATAAACCCGCGTTTTAAAAATGTTGTAGACCTACTGCAGGGAATATGAACGTTGAAATATAATATTTGATTACATTTACGTTTTCGAAATACTAGATTCGTATATGTTTTCAAGTCATTAAATTGTTGTCTTATTAAACATTGTTGTTGAAATATATTTTGAATGTTTGCATGACGATAAAAAGTAGTTTATGGGTGTTCGAGGGAGGGTGGAGGTGGGGGTTATGAAACCTGTATTTAAGTCAAATGTGAACAAAACACACTGCTTGTTTGGTAAGATTGGTATGGTTAGTTGTCAGGGGGGGGGGGGTCCAACTTTGGAAAAGTACTTTAGGGGATTGCGATGGTATTGGAAAGTAGGTTACGGGAGTGGGGGGGGGGCGCGAAACGCATATGTTTTAATAATAATAATGATTATATTGTACAATGTACGCGCTTTGCGCCCCCTCCCCCTAAAGTACTTTTCCAAAGTTGGACCCCCCCCCCTGACAACAAACCATACCAATCTAACCAAACAAGCAGTGTGTTTTGTTCAAATTTGACTTTAATACAGGTTTCCTAACCCCCCCCCCCTTCGGGCCCCCCACAAACCTACTTTTCATCGCATGCAAACATTCAAATAATAGTATTGCAACAACAATGTTTAATTAAAACATATGCGCTTCGCGCCCCCCCCCCACTCCCGTAACCTACTTTCCAATATCATCGCAATGTTAAAAAGTTAAGCACTTCTTCGGTACAGTAGCCCAAAAACAATTTTTGCTGTGAAAATCCTCGGTTAGGGGGGGAGGGGGGGGAGAGGGGCAAGCGCCGTGGCGAGGTTTACACACCAGTTTACAGCAATGTTGAAGTTTTTGTAGGTATAATTTTAGTTTTAAGTGATTCTAAAATCATGAATAAGCATAAAACCAAGTTGGGGCCCCTGAACCGAAGAAGTACCAAAAGTTGGACCCTCCCAAACGAACTAGTACCTGGTTAGGTTAAGTTTAGTCAACTTTTCGTTGTGCGAGTTTTCTAAACTTTCAGTGTTTAAATAAATATCAAGCTGTAAATAACAAAATGGTCGTGGTCAGTGTTGAAGCACAATTACCATAACTTAATCTGACAGACGTTAAATAAATAAATAAATACAATTTAAATGCAGAATGTAATATCAAGCATACATGCTAGCACGCACGAGGGGCTTAAGATGAAAGACAATCACTATTTATCGCTTACCTGAACGTTAAGCGGCGTCTTGGCAGTGTGGTTATAGCGACGACCATGTAGTTGGTATGCACTTAAATGTTGTTGATAGTAAGTCGAGAACGAACCAGACAAGAATAGACATAAAACAACAACGCACACGGAATGTAACACACGGAACACTTGAATACATGTTAAATGGGCACTGATAAATCTACTGTTGAGTGCCCTAAAACAACATCAGCTCACTTGAATACATATTGAGTAGAAATGCACATAATATAAATACACTTAAAGATCACTTGGCTGAACACAAAGGAAACGCCGTGACCGCGGAGCTTTGCACTCGACGCACATCCGAGACACACGAAGTTGAACAGAGCCGGACTGAGTACGTACGTCCGATCACAATCACAGGCCGTGAATGACTAACTAGTCTAAGTACACTACACGATAAGCAGCGACAGGTAAGTGGGCAAGAGGGGAGGGGGAGGGGAACTATTACTACAATGATAAGGTGGGTTACTGGTAGTGGCGTTAACTATGGGGGCTGAGGGGGGTGACCGCATCGCCAAATTTGGTCAGATGGGGCGAGGGGGCACAATTTTTATTCCATAATGAGATATTTATTGAGATATTGAGATAATATTCTTATTTTGTAGTTACAATACTCCAATCACACTCTTACTATCAAACATATTCCGGGACCCCGTACCCACAATACACAATACCAATGACCAAGGACCACCACAAGGACCACCACAAGGACAAGGATAAAGAGGATACCCATTAATTATTGTTGGATGACACCACTGATTTTATCCATATTTACACCTTTTACGAGACGTGCTGGCCATTGATCTTTCGAGGTTACACACATGTTCGCCTCCCCCCCCACAAAAAAACAAGGGCTGGTTTCGCCACTGGCTACTTGCGTAAACTTGTTGTTTATAACGCTTTTTTATTATGTTATATTGACTGTGTTTAAGCTATAGAAATAAAACAATTACATTGAATTGTATTATTGTTGTTGTTGTATAAAAATATTTTTGTGGTTTAAATTCTTGATCCTTATGCACCTCATTTCGGAATACTTGTAGTTTGGGTGTGTGTACGACACTTTCAAATAAACATGCCTAATGCGGAACTCGAACCCACGTCCTCCTGGGGTTTACTAACTGACTTGTGAGACAGTGACAACTTTGTAATTAATACAATAAGTAACTCATGAAACCACTTGTATCGATAGTGACGGGAGCAATAACTAAATACGATAATATAAATATACTAAATAAATAAATAAATAAATACATAAATAAATAAAATATAAATATATCATGTTATATTAAGCATTCAAAACTTAAAAAAATACAGTATCAAGGGCATCTATGTTGAAGTGTTGTTTTAAACGAGCTTTGACGTTTTTTTTTGTTTAAAGGCGCGCCAACCGTAGGTTACTATGCGTTTCTCTAGCCAAGGGGATGTGGGGAGGAAAGTCCAATGTTTGTCAGCTATATATCAGCCACGCGAAGGGAGGCGAATAGGGGAAGGTTCTCATGTCGTTCGCGTTGTCATTGACGTCATCGCCTTGTAGGTCGTCAAGGGGAAGGGGACAGGGGACTGGGAGGTATATCCGACAACGACTGCCAGAGCTCGCTCCTAGTTTCTGGAAACAATTAAGTACCTAGAAGAACAACAATGACTTTCTAAAACTATATCGTGATCTTAGCCAGTCGTGAGTAGGCTCAAAAATCTAGTGGCATGATTTTGTATTTGTAACAGAAAAAAATTAGAAGAAAGCTGAATTTTTCAGGATTACTCAAGAATGTTGTTTTATGCAACATACTTTGGGTCCGCCAATATCCGCTTTGTGCGCTAGCGGCCATCTTGTAGAAAGGTGGTGATAACAATAATTGTTCACTAAAACACAATTTGTGGGTGCTGTATATACCTAACAATTAAATAAAACACACTTATTTAAAGGTAAACGTTACGGGCAATCATAAAACATAGCAAGTATCTATATAATGTTATTGTTATACTGAAGACATAATAGGAATTAAATTTTTTTAGTCATTATGTTTCGTGACATTTTGTCGAAACCATTTCGTCTCTAACTCGAAATTTAAATATTAAGGTGTCACTTTTGCAATCGTAACTACCACATTTTAATTTAATTACTTTGACACCCCTGAGAGCGTTCAATTTGTAAACGGAAAACTATTTTGTGAGAGAATTACAGTAAAATATTATGTAGTCCCATTGTGTTTATAGATCGCTTACGTATCACATGTATGTATACTTTTTTGAATAACTTTCTTTTATGAACTCATAAAGAGAATTCCTTGATGATCATTTCACAATTTAACTTCTTGTTTTCACACTTCTTTTACACCACATTTTTCCCTTCACTTTGGCCTTGTTTAAAAAACTATATAAATGTCAACTACTACAGCACAGGGCATATTTTAAATGTATTTTGGCCTGCTAGCCTACTAACTGCTTGCATGCTAACAAACAACAATGATCAACAATGAGAGTGGTGTCACAAGCAGAGCTGTGAGGGGCTGGCTGTGAGTTAGCAGGCAAGTGTTAGCAGGGTAGCAGGCCAAAATGTGAAATTCAGATAAGCATTACTATCTCCTACGAAATATCAAATAAAATTATAAATCAATAAAGTTCGAAAAAAAAATTATTCTTGAACTTGGTTTTGTTTTTTATTGTATTTATTATTCTATAATAAATGCAAAAGCATTGTTATTCATATTTTGTTTCTGTATTTGTTGTTATTTTGTTGTATTGTTACAAGCATGGTTTATGATTTGTCCCATATATTATTATGTGCTATGTACCAGTGGACTGAAAAAAAAATTGACTTACCTATTGCTTCTCCAAGTTCAGCTTGCAGTCTTCTCGTAGTGCTAGTTGTAGTCCGTTGATCACATATTTGCATGTAGCGACTGACGCCTAACCACAGTTCTCGAATGGATAATTCAAATTTACTAATGATTTATTTAAATATTTGTGCTAAAATCATGATCGCCTTCTCATTGTGAACAAAATTTAAAATAATACTAACAGAAATCTCACCTTCAAATAAAGATAAATATCTGATGTTTCATTTGTGTTTAGAATTTTAGCTCACAGTCAATCCTTGAATAAAAACTTTGTGGATAAATTTTAAAATAAAATGTGATTTCGACATTTAAAATATACACTAATTTATTCTTGTCAGTATAGACTGATGTAGAATAATGTCAATGTACATTCTTCTGTCGTAACAGGAGGTTATGTGTGTATTAATATATTTATTAAAATTAAGTCTATCCTTACTTAACCAACTTCAAAACAATAATTCTGCCATTTAACATCACACGTAGTAAACATTCTAAAACATGTTACGTTTATAATCAGTAGACTCTAAGCAGATTCTAATAACTATGCAATAATATCATAAGTTTACGATAGTTACGACAGATCAAAAGTCTATTAGTTTTATATGATACGTGATAAAGGTTTTACCATATGTTACCGGTAAAGTTACTGGTAAGTTACCCAAGTTTTGATTGAACGGTAAATCCACAACACCATCAGTATAAAACACTTACAGTGCTAGTAGTTCATATAAAACTAAATGGGAAATGAAACGTGATAAATGTGTGAAACGTGGAAGGGAGACCGTTTCTTGGGGTATAACTCCAATAAAAGAAGGTTTTAAATCTTGTATTTTATTATCAAAACTTTACTTCTCACATTTCATAAACAATTCCCTTTATCTCTGTAACACAACCATATACAAACAATGTCAACATGATCGCTAGGTATAGAAATGATCTTACTTGACCAAATATTTAAAACCAATCTATTTATGTACGAATTAAATATTTCATATTTCCCTTCACAGAAGGGATAATATTAATTATCTCGATAGCCCATTTATCTTCTATTTCGTTAGGCAAAAATTGTGGTCATTTTTTATCGCTGAAAAACTGTACAATATTTATCTGCAACATTATCTCTACAATATATTATATACAATAATAACATTTAACATTACTGATATAAACATAATTCATATCTATGTCTGAGCATGTTTTGTATGCACTATCTCTATAAATAAACAGTATAATAATTTAAATTAATGTGCGGACGACATTATTTAAGGTGCAGACGTTAATTATCTACATAAGTGTGTAAGAAGATTTTCTTAAAAACATAATACAGATTGTATTTTGTATAAATTTGTTTCGATTCGTAGAAATGGTTTTCGTAAAAAGTTACACCATTCACCAAGCCAATTATTACTAAAACATTAAACAAATATTAAATCTGATTCTTTCATTGTATTTTGTTACGTGGTTCGATTGATTGTTTACGTTTCTAGTTAAACCAATAAAACCCAATAAATTTCGTTTTATACTTTGTACTTACTACATCGTTATGATCAAGCAATATTAAAAGTTAAACAACAACACATAACCGTTTGATAACAGCTGTGAAACATACGGGAATTGTCAGTATAAGAATTATATTATCACCAATTTATGTAATCAAGTTATTTCTGGTTACTTCTGAACAATATTGATTACGCAAAAATCTTAGCCCTTCGGCTTGATTGTAAAATCATAAAATCCTGATATCGAAAGAAGAATCTCAATTTAGTTCTGAAGGTTTTCAACTTTCTCTCTGACGATTTTCATGTCGGTAGCTGTACTTTCAAGTTGCACCCTTGGGCGTTATTCGATCATAATTCCAAAGGCCTTTCAAGATTTTTGTGTAGCTGGTTCTAATGAAATGTGATTGGTTCAGAGGACGGTCCCCATTTCCTGTCGTCCCGCCACCGGAAATTGACTTCTAAAGACGCCACGATAACCTTAGAATTCGTACGAACACGCACTGAATGCCGGCCGGACAGCTTTCAATCTCTTCCGTGTCGTCAGCAATAAAACCAAGGTTGAAACCCTCGCGACTTATTTTGTGATGTAATTTTCAGATATATTTTCTGAGAAACATACCTAAAAAAAAGTCTACGGTAGAAATTTTGTTAAATTTTTAACGCAAAAGTGCCTAGGGATAATTGCATGCCCATCCTCAAGTATCTTAAATATTTTTGAGTTCGGATAGTTGTGAAAGAAACTTACAACAACTTTTGAGTGCGTGATTTGATGTTTCAGCGCGTTCCTTGTCTACAGCCATAAATCATTGAACCTCTATTCAAATATGCATAATTGATAATGAAAGATACTCGTACGCCCCCATCAATTCAGATTTTCATATTTATCATAATATCAATCAGATAATGTGTTGTTATTTGGGCGTTAGAGACCATTTTGAGAGATTCTAAATTCTATAAAATTATATTTTTTCTTGTTGTATATTTTATTTATTCAATTAATGGAAAAGTGCTTCATGATTATTTTAACACAATAACATAAAATCACAAATTGACGCGACTAAAATAATTGCCTGAGAAATGTGAAAGCGCGTAAAATGAGCATGCCTGCCTTCCCCTTAAAGAGGAATCAATCCTTTACATTCACATGAATGTCTGAATAAAACCATGGTCACATCTTTCAGTCAGGATTGCCGGTGGCGGGAATCAAACGGGACCTCCAGAATTAGTGTCTCACGCTTTACGTTGAGCTACATTATGTCGGTGATACACGGTAGATCTAACCAACGATAACTGTTAGTAAATCAACTACGCCACACCAACTAGTTTTAGAGTGTATTGTAAAACAAAAAATAATAATTTTCTGGTTAGCTTTGTTTGAAATAAATAGATAAGACGAGGTCATGTAATAGTAATAGTCGATTATGTCGTTTTTTTTAATGCTGAAATAAAATTTATTTTTGTCATTATGCGGAGAAAGTAATCGTTATTTCTTATCCGATTCCCATTGAGCAAATTATGAAGTTGTTTGAAAACTTGGTTTGGTTCTTATTTTCTTTCTTTTTACTCTTACTTTATATTTTGTTTGCCAAGAGAAGCCAAACTTCTTACAATAAAACCCCAGTTAGTCAGTTAATAAACATTAATTTTCGATCTGCATAGAAGAGGTTCTCACAAACTGAGACTTGTCTCGTTTTTGCTATTCAATCCTCATTTTAACCCAATTCAAGTCCCAATGATTTGTGGGTCAAAGTTAACGGGAAATATTTTTCAGCACAGGTCAGTCTCGACGTAGAGTTGGCAGAGTTTAGGGGAAAATTGACCAAACTTTTGCAAACATTTAGCATATAAAGAGGTACGGCTATATTTCTTGTTTAATGGAGACGGAGATCCCTTCCACGCAGCTTTATGGGTATTCCCACCGCATAAACGCTTAAACGATATTATTTATCATTTTAAAGCGATGCTGGGTTTTTTGTTTGACCTTTGAAAGAGATAGAACCGACAGTGTCTGTTTGTGAAAAATTCACGAAAACCAAGTTTTGACATTTCTTTAAGCCTATATCATCACTTAACAGTATATTAACAAGCTGAAGACAAATTTTAAAACATATTTTTTAAGCGTGCTAAAAACCTCTTTTTGTAAAAAAATTGTAAAAGTTTACACTTTTATTTATTTTAGATAGATATAACTCAGATATAACTTGTTCAGTTGTAGTTACAAATAATTTATCTTCTTCCCATGTTTAAAGTTAAAAATTATTGAATATTGCTGACCATTACATCATAACCAGTTCAACATAAACAGATTCATATAAGACATGTTTTCAAACAATATAAAATGCTTATAATATATTTTTATATGATTTTTTTTATAAACCTCTATTTCAATGTAATAACATTACTTATTCTTGGACATTTCTTTAAGATTAACAATTATAGTCAGTTTTAGTGACACAGGTCACTCCACATAACTTCCATTGATTGTGCGTGGTTCCGAGAGTATATCAAATTTGAGATAAATTCACTTAATATATTAATGTTTTGGCAACGTGAATTATATTCAAGATTATATCTTTCTGACTAGACAATTCAAATCATACAACTATTGATTATTCAATACCCGTAAAGAGATATATTGTTTGATTTAAATGTTACAACTTAATACATAAAATATATAATTTTCATACTCTGCAATGAAATCTTCTTTACTAATTGTGATTTTATACTCAATTATGAATAAGACACACTTAAAGTACTGAATACATGTAATGTGTGTGTAATGAAAGACTCGCATACTTGAACTTGTTTATTTAAAATCTTGATCAACTTGCAAATAATAAAATTAATTTACATTTTTTTGTTTTTCAGAAATGACACAAAGTGTAAATTTAATGATTAATTCCAGTTATTTTTACACTGTAGAACTATGCACGCCCTAATTTTCAAATGTAATGAAATTAATGACTGTTTAGGCTTAAAATGATTTTTTAGATCACGAATCAGTTTTTACAACAACCTTTGCAGGTTAAATAAGTCATTGGGTAAACAGTATTATCAATAACCCAAGCATAGAAAGTTGAGAACATTTTTCCAGATTGCAATTAGAAAATAATCTTACAATGGAATTATTCTTGTCTACAAATATAAAATGAAACATATACATTTCTTTATTAAATACAATTAACCATGGTCTACAAACTCATGACTCAAACAATCTATCCATTCGAAAATAAAAAATATATTATTTAGATTAATTTAATAACTCTGATATGGTCTGGCATCCTTAAAAACTACAATATTCCATCTGTTTTTTTTTCACAAATGTAAACGTTTTGTTCGATTATAAGACGAATAAAAAACTACTTTTCACCTATTAGAAAGATCATCATTCACATAGAAGTTTTTATTCTTCTTGGCAGTGAATTAATATCGGTTGTCAATGTTTGAGTTTCACTTGTCATTAATTGTGCGCGCGCATTCACTATACCTTCAAGAGTGAATGTTCATTTACTTCACAGTCCTACTAAACATAATTGAAGTCTGTAGGGAACCAACTCAAAATTAGCTTTTGTGCTATGAATGATAGATCATTTAAGTTTTTTTGCCATGATAGGTCATTAAAGTGTTTTTTTATAGTACGTCATTAAAGTATTTTTGCTTTAATAGGTCATTAAAGTTTTTTGCTATGATAGGTCATTGAAGTTTAATGCTATTATTGGTCATCAAAGTCCAGCTTCCTACCTCGTACTTTTAATTGTTAATAAAGAAGTAGAATACATATTTAATACTACCTCAAACTGTGGTAACACACCCGTCTAGGCCCGGAAAGAATGTGGCTAAGATATTCATGCCTAAAGTAAGAGGTGACTAAAAGGTCGACACCATTGAAATTTAGTATCACATTGTCGTGTTATAAGTTGAATCTCTATAACATAAATAAAAAATGAATTTGTGTTTGTGTTGAAAGTTGCTGTTTAACACGTCGATATAAACCAAAGATGAGACAAAACGTAATCCTCTAAAAGAACATAAATACAGATTTTTAACAGCTGGGATTGTCAATTTGATTTATGCAATTTTACCTTTCAGTGTCGCTGTACGATTAAATAAGCACTGCCATAGTATCAGTAGTAAAAATCAAAGAAATATATCTAATCGTGAATTAAGTAAATTTGTATTGAGACACATTTGACGAGATGGTTTGGTTTACTCTCTTTACCATCATAGTGTTCCGGCCTATATTATAATGTAGATCTACAACTATTCACTCAACTTTATCAACCGTCGCTTGAATAACTTCTGATAACGACCCTCTTATGCCCGATGGTTTCTTAGATTCACAAGGAGTTGACTTTCATTAGATGTAGACCGTTCCTCGTGTTAAAGTTGATTATAGTGTTTAGCTAATGGACAGAACATGATATCTTAAATTGTATTTTCTACCTATACATCAGACGTCAAACTTGCAACTTAATAAATTAATCATTATGAGCAATTATAATTTAGCACACATTCAGAAATTGTTTTACACTTTCTCAAATTTCCATCAATAGAAATTCTATACTGCCTGAATAGCATTGAAAACCTTGAAATGAATATATTTAATGCCAAGTCAGCAACGATGGTAGAATAACAAGTTGATGGTTAATTTAAGAAGGCCTAACAAAATAACACACACGCGATTTTCTTGATAATCTTTAATTATAACGAAAATCTGACGTTAACTTTATTAAAACAAATTAAGCTTATTGCTTTTCTTTTACTTAATTTCAAATGGTTGGTTATCCGGGATAAAACGAAATTGATGAACGAAATGCATAACTTTCGAGGTTGTGGAGTGAAGTTTCAGCTTAAAATTGAAGATTATACTGCTTTGTTAATGTTAATATAACGTGTTTTTAGTGCCATACAGAATTTAATATGAACATATTTCATATAATTCGTATTATTTGAGTAAATGTAAAATGAAATCTTAAGCAAATGGAAAATTATTAATAATAAATTTAACTTTCTTGACTGGGTATCCAAGCCAGTGTGAGTGTGCGTTGGCAACCAACATTTGACCAATGCCGTTAAGATGTAGCTAATTAACTCATCCTAAAACAAAATGAGGGAAAATGTAAAATTAATAGTTTACGTCCCATAATAAAAATTTTAAAAAATCTATACTTTTTTATTGTGAACTCTATCTCTCTGACTCCTATTTGAAACCCCCCCCTCCCTCGACTCTTTTAAGAAACAATATTACAATGATCTTGTTTTTGTAGCCAGTATATATAATGGCTACAGAACTTTTCTGGCCCGGGGTAGAAGTTAATCCATTACAGATCTTAGTGTCGTTCTATTATAATGTAGATGACTATAATGACCATATTTCGCAAATGTTCAAATTATTTGTTGATGAACATGCAAGAAAGATAATCTCAGTAAAAAAGTGCTAACATTAAACTGAGTTGGTGACTGTGAATGTGCATGAGTGTATTCTTTCGTAATGTGCAAGAATGATCAAGAGTGTTCTATCATGATCGGAAAACTTAGTTGAACTGAACATGTTTGTCTTTGGGCGACTTGGAAAATGTTCGAGATATCTAGTTCTTGTTCGGAAATCTTAGTCGAATTTACCATATTTGTCTTCATTGGGAATATTCGAGATATATTTCGGAGAACTCTCTCGAAGTTCGAAACTTCATGTTTGGACTTGTTCGTGGATGTCCGTGAGACTTCGGATGTCCGTGGCTCGCTCACGGCAGTTAGTTGTGTCTAGTGATGAGTACAGCTAGGCCCCACCAAGCATGTTCGGACTTGTTCGTGGATGTCCGTGGCTCGCTCACGGCAGTTAGTTGTGTCTAGTGATGAGTACAGCTAGGCCCCACCAAGCTCAGGACCCCAGGTACATGCAGTCGGTGTGACCCTCTAGGACCCCAGCGGAGATGAGTTCTTCCACCGGCATTACCGCCGCCATCTGCCACTTGTCTCGTACCTGGTGGTAGAACCAACACCTCATTAGCACAAGACATTTTAACACTTTATACATCCATATATACACGACCTTACAATAAATCATTTAGAACGTCACAACGAGCAAGTCCATGTTACAAATAATTATGTGTAATGTCCTATTATATATACATAAAAACATACCACAAAACAAATACTGAGTTATAGTTAAGTGGGTGTGTATTTTACAAATATTATATGAAAATTAAATTATATACATTAATATAATCATTCATTAAATTTGTAATAAAATAAAGGCATTAATCTTAAATAAGTTTACAAATTGTACAATACTTAACACACATTGCACGGGGGTTAGAAGAAGAGGTAGGTTTGTTACAGGGTGAATGATGTATGGTCAAGGCAGTGTACATTTTGTTGAAAACATATGGCTTAGTTGCATAAAGGTAAACGCAGATTGTTGGAATCGTTGTTTCTCTTCCATGAACACAACATGTCATTTCACAGTCTTGTCAAATTAAGTTCCCAAAGATAATTCAAAATCTAGTAAATTGTTTTACAAACAGCTTTCACATTGCAACAAGTATTCATAAATTTACTTCTTATATTTTAATGCCATTCTCTTGAGCAAGATTTTATTAGCGTAAATAATTTAAATGCGTTTCTTTAACATTAACTTTCCCCAATTTAAAGCCTTGGAAGACTACGCACATTGTTGCTTTATGATTGATGTGAGAGGGGAAATGCGAAATACTTAAAAATATACTAGCATAACGAAAACAAAATTTATAAATCCTTTTAGGATAGTTTTAATTTTTGTGATTAAGATTTTAATACTTTTGTTGTTGTCAAGAAGATGTGACCGCTTATAAATTTTCTGCTTAACACTTTGAGTAAAAGCAAGCCTCATATTTATCAAAAGTTTCGTATCAAAGCCTGAATACGTAATTCATAATACTTTATTTAACATTAATACGACTCATGTCGCTTGTTATAAAAGTTTTTCTTGTAAACTACCTACATTGTCGTACATGCCACCGCTTCTAGTGGTGCATCTCTAGCCTACGTTTACGTGCGCAGCCCGGCCCCGTTATGAACGCACAAGCTAAGGGCAATCTAGTTGATTAGCGCGCGCCTCCAGTCAGAACACAATGTCACGTGGTAATAAGCTGAGGCGCGGGGTGAAGTGTCGTGTACTCGTGTAATCAACCCTTATGTTAGGGTTGTAGACTCATCACTCACGAGGTAGGTACTGACACTAGCAGGTCTGCCTGTCTGTCTGACTGGGAGGAAAGACGAGTGCATTGTTGGTAGACAAAGCATCGTGTGCAGTCAGAAGTCTGGATTCTATAGTGCGTTAAATTCAAACAAACACTTCGACCTTCAGAAGAAAAACCTGGACCCGGCACCTCCACCAAAATTATAAAAAATTATGTTGTATTTTATTTTTGTTTATATAAGTGTTCATACCACCAAACTTGATTTTCTAATGCATAATCTTTCGCACAATAAAACAAAATGAACAAAATGATATTTTGTAACAGTGATTTTACACGAATTTAAAGCTATTGGATCCTGAAATTTGCGTCATATTGACGTTATAGAAATCGGCTTTAACTAACTTATTTTGTGTTCCTCATAAATAACAGAGAATCGCACCAATCTAAATTGACCATTTATAAAATCTATCTTGAAACTGTGCACAAATATACACTAAAACACGCAAAAATATGCACTCCGAAATCACCCCCCTGTTTTGTAATCAGCATGTTTTGATCGCACCACTTGGTGGAATCACAAAAATGGTTGTCGAGCACGGTAATAAACGCTTATATTTATTCAGATATTTTTCGGGTCATGGTGGACCTAATAATTTTTCTTGTACTTTCTAAATTCATAACTAGTTAGCCTGATTGAAATATTTTTTGAGTTTAATGGTAGGATACCCCTTTACCCTGGACCCGGCACCTCCACCAAAACTAGAAAAAATTCCATTAATTGTATAATTAGTTTTTAATTATGTATTTTTACACTTTGTTTTTTTTTTTTTACTTACAATGAATTAAATAAATTTCAGGCTAATTAAATTCGACTCGTGGTACTGTGAAATACTTTTACACAAGAAAACATGAACAGGACAAGGGAAACTACAGGTTATTCTGTATGTGTATATGCGTGTGTGTTCAATATAGTTGGGGGGACGGTACTAGTGATATTTTATAGGATTCGATCCCTGCTTTTTAATTTTGAGTTAGAAAACCTAAATAAAACTTTCAGATAGTTCAGGCAAAATGTTCAGTATCGGACCTGAGACCTCCCAAATACGAGTCTTGGATGTGTAGCTTGAGCTACGGTGTTTTGTCGAGTAAGTGAGGGTGAATGTGGGTAAAGCCAGCGGCAGACGAGCAAATGTTTCCAAAACATGTTTTGAAAACATTTTCGTTACATTCCATTATCACATTATGAAAGTTTTCAAGTTGCTGCTACACAGGAAACATGTATTTTTATATTATAAAACCACTCTTCTGAACTTTAACCTGAATTACTTACTTTTATTCGGGCATGTACGATTCTTAAGGAAGAAGAAGGAGTCTCCGAAATATCGCGAATAAAAGTAAGTAACCCAGGTAAAAAGTTCAGTTAAGTGGTTTTATAATATACTTTTCCGGGTAAGTGAGTTGTTGTGATAAATTTAAAAAAATATATTTTGGAAACTTCCATAAGCGCCATATTAATGTAATGAAACAAAAAATCTGAAACATGTTGTAAAACATGTTGGTCGTGTGTCGCTGACTCGCTGGCTTGACCAGTACAAGCAACCTGGGCACGAGGTACAGCTAGTTAAGTACACTGGTTGTTGTGCCTCAGGTAGAAGCGACTTGAAAGTCGACGCAATAATAAAACCCCGTTGTCATCTGCAAGAGCGATGACAACACGAGAACTCTTCGCGCCGGCGACTTCCGTGTAGCCCTACCCGGAACCTAATAAGATTCCCTGCTCATTATTCTCTCCTGAATTGTGGTGGGATTTGAGCGCGCCCCTTGCACCCCCACCCCCCTTGACATTCGCGGCGCGGCTTGGCTCGGTATAATGAGACGCGCTGTGTGTCAAACAGCCGCGGTGCAAATAAGTAATGGCAAGTTGTCAGCACTGTGTGACTTGAGCTTGTTTGATTGCGTGTTCGTGTTCGTGTTCGTGTTCGTGTTCGTGTTCGTGTTCGTGTGCGTGTGCGTGTGTGTGTTCGTGTTTGTGTGCGTGTTTTGTGCGTGTGCGTGTGTGTGTTTGTGCGTGTGCGTGTGCATGTGTGTGCTCGTGTTCGCTGTGCGTGCTCGTGTGCGTGTGCGTGTGCGTGTGCGTGTGCGTGTGCGTGTGCGTGTGCGCTAGTATAGACAAGCCCTCACCTCCTCCACAGATCTGAACACTCGCATGATGTTCAGTCCTGCCAACTTCTTGAGATCGTCATCTGTCCAACTCGGGTCCTCGAGGAGAGAAGCGAAGAGGTGGGGGTACTTGGACACATCTTCTAGACCCTGGGGGGTACTGAAACACAGAACGTTCACATTTTAGCGAAACATGGTACAAACGAGACTTTATCAACACTTTGAATCCATAGGATCACAAAAGTTTTACACTACACCTTCGGAGACATGCACACTTCTGAAAAAGTACAGAATTTTTAGGGCATTGTTTGCACTTTCGTCATTTGAACTTACACTCTGCAAAGAAACGCTCACGACGCCTGTGGCAGGATCTGTCCAGCACTGGCCTATTCTTCCCAATACCCCTTACCTATTTCTAGTACACAATCCAAGGTTAGTTACATCGTAGAAACAAACATTTACAACTGTTATCTATATTTATTTAAAACGTAATATTTCAAGAACTCTTCAGTTTTATTTTTCATGTGATGACATTTCAAAAACACACACACACACAAGATTTAAAAACATCGGCATAGCTACATATTAACTAATATATTTCCTGTTATCAATTTTTTTTAGATACCTCTTCATCATGCTTCCTTTCTAATCAAAAAGTAACATCATGTAAGTTTCACAAAAACTCTAAGCTGTTTAAGTCCTTTATATATCAAATATGGTTTATTTTATCTCCCAACGTGAAAGGGAAGTAGCACAAAATGGCTTCCAAGAGACATATATGAATCAATAATGATTCGAAATCATTATATTTTGTCTTCATTACGAACTGTTCATGAACATCACTGAACTGCAAAATCATAGTGAACAATTGGAAAAGTTAGGCCCAATTGATGATATGCACATCATGACCGATCATTAATCCACTTGTCGAGCCTTACGTTCCTCCCTTCGTCGCGATTAGCCAAGTAGCATAAATATGAGACGTTAAGCAAATTCTAATAAAAAATAATAAATTAATCATTTCTTGCATCAACAAATATTTATGTAAAGTATTTTAGAGTATTTTGTATAAATATTTCTTAAACACACTTGGACCCGGCACCTCCGCCAACACTAGAATAAAATGCTCTTGTGTGTTATTTTTGTTTAATTTTTGTTCAAAGTTAGAATAAATATTATTTTGTGTTTTATTTTTGTATTATAATTTCTAAAACGCACTTGAAGAATAATACCCGGCACCTCCACCAAAACTAGTAAGCATTTGATTGTTTGTATTTTATATTATCATTTTCATAATTATTATAATTTTTTCTAAATTTAAAAAAATTATATAAAATTGAATTAAATAGAACATTTCTAAAGTCTGTGTGGGCTAATTCAGAAAGTCCCACCTTTATTTTCTATTACCTTGTTAACCTAGTTTCAGGTGAATTTGTTAATAGCTATTCAATTTGTATGTTACCCATTATTAGATCACTCAGTAAAAGAGCGGGAGTGTGAGTGATCTAAGAATGGGTCCTTCTCTGTTTATTACTCTGTCCTTCTCTCTCTCCCTTACACTCTTGCTCTCTGTCTCTCTCTCACTCTCACTCTTCCACTGTCTTTATCAGTTTCTCACTCTCTCTCAAACTCTTTCACCCACTTTTCTATCTTTTTACCTCTCTCCTCTCTCTATTTTACTCAACCCTTACATCTCTGAAAATGTGAACCCTGCATAATTTCCCTCTCCATCACCCAACTCCCCCTCCCCTCCACCATTTTGTTTAACACCGTGTCTTATTAACTGACGTCGTCGTCATCTTCTACTTACTAATTAATGCCGTCGTAGCCAGCTCCAATGCCCACGTGGTCTATCCCCGCCACCCCTCGTATGTGATTGATGTGAGCTGAAAGAAGAAGAAGATCAAGATGGAGACAAACTTTCATACGGGCTCTAATCCCCTTCATTCATCTCGACTACTAATCAACGCCTCTCTGATAACCCTTGCGTTTGATCAAGCCACCCTCTTTGTAGGGCACATCGGTTTTCTTCTACAAAGATAAAAGGAAAGGATTTTCCAATTTTAGAAGTTCGGTTTGTGAATTACTTTATTTACACTCTGAAGACGTTGGATGGAGTGTTATGATGTAATTTAATTCTGAGGGCTGGGAAAAAGCTCTGAGTGTGATTGCTGGAAGCTGAACCTAATATTGAGTTATTGGTGAGAAAAATAAATGAACACCAAAGGTTTAAATGAATGTTTGCAAGCGTCAAAACGTTCAAAAGTCAAAGTAAGGATATTAATTAAGAACAGATGTCAAGAATGCTTTTGTAGAGAAGTACAATTAAAGAGGAAAAGGCAAAAACGGTTTTGTTAATTTTGTTAGAAGAGGAACAAAGAAAATACAAAATCTGCTAATCAAAGTATAAATACAATGTTTAGATTTGAGATGACCCATTTATCACTCACTTCCTTTGTCTGTTGTACAAAATTATTTCTACCAAACACATTGTTCGTCAACAATGAAATAAAAACAATAACTTTAATCATATTTAAGTTATTAAACTCTTTAAGAAGACTTGTCTCCAAATTTGAACATATGTAACATGTAAAATATCATGTATTTTAATTTTAGATACAAAATAAGAAATACTTTACTACCGTGAACGACATACACAATTGAAATACGATGATTGTGATTTTTTTAAATTATCAACACGATACGTCATATATTTTGTATTTTTACAGATGTCGGTGGATATTTATTTTGTACAATGTTTTTAATCGATTTGCTTCGTCTTCTGTTCGTTATAGAATGTATTAACAAGGTTGACTTATAAAAACAATTTAGAATACGGAGTAATTTGAATTCCTCTTTGTAGAACACAACTAAAGTTTAATAGTTTAAATTAACTTTTTCACTGTTCTTAAAAACTATTAAATATATATTTCACACTTGATCTAGTAAAGTTTCATTATTTAATACTACAAGAGAAATAGCACAACCATTAGTGCCTGAAGACTAAAATAAATAAACACCAAAAATTGATACATCATCATCTTACTTTATTTTAACGTGAAGGATGCTTTTAAAGATAAATATAATTGCATTTGTTGAAGAACACAAAAACACCGCAACATTCTCCACGAATGAACGAACAAAATGAAACAGTCACGGTATTTAGGTTAGTTGATTAAAAACTTAATTATTATCCCGAAGCCAGTTATGAATTCTAGTCGAAATGCAAGAAAGCAAAGAGAAGAATTTTACAGTGTATGAAGCAAATTACAGAACTATATTATGCAAATGTGTTCTTGGTGGATTCTGTTATAGTACACATTGTCATCGATTTAGAATTGAATTAAAAATTCATGAATAATAAAATGGCATCCCTATTTGCATTAAAAATATAAATAAATTTTTACAAAAACGTTTATAAAGCTGAAATATTTGTTCATTTGTTTTAAACAGCATAAGTTAACAAAAATGTACTTATATTTTAATAGAGTTATCAATAATTATATTTTTTTTTTATTATTCTGTATTTTTTAAAATTTATTGTTATTCTGAGTTGTAAAGACATCCTCCAAAAGGCAAAACTTTGTTTCGAAAATTATAATTCGAATTATATACCTGAAGTGATCATGCAAACAAAATTTATATCCAATTTCAAATTCATAGACTAAAGATGGTAAAACCAACATTGCATTTCTTCTCAACAAAAATTGAATTGTTCAAGTTATTTCAATTTTGTCAAATTTATTTTTATAAGTTGAAATTGGAAATAATATTTATTTTTGTTCATATTATGATATAAATAAACGAGTGAATACTAGGAAATTCGTGAACAATCATTTCAGTTACCACAGCGAATTGTGGCATCTTCAGCTCAATAAGTCTGATAGTGATTATTAATAAATTCAAAATGTTTCCTGCATAAACTAATTGTTGCTAATTTTAACATTTTCACCACAGAAAAATAGTTGAGCCGTTTCTTTACTAATCAGGTATTAGAAAAAGAATCTTTCCTACTTACCAATAACATCAGAGATTGTCGCAGACGCATTACAAGTTATGAAATATGTGTAGAAGTTCACCATGACAATTCCCCCGTTTAAGGCCTGAAACGAGAACAAAAAACCATTAGGCAATTAGCATAATTGGTAGAATACTCAATACCCCTTAATTTGTGAATTCTTTACAGTAAGACTTGCTAAAAGAATTCCAATTTAAAAGTTGCACATTCGAGAAAAAGTAATTAGCACCAAAAAGATAATTATACCAGGAACACACAGAAAAAGCTTGCAGTCACGAACTTTAATTGGACTTTCTTGTTGAGATCAAATTAAAAGTTTATATTCATCTAAGCAAATTTATTTCATTTTTATTCATTGAATTACCTGATCTTTTATAAAAGTGCATCCGAATGGTTTGTAATTTTGTAGATGTGAATAGAACATTAAACGCGAATGGCTTTGATTTAATTATTGTCCCATTTAACAGACGGTGGATTTCTGTAGAGGGAGTAGAAAAGTTATACTTACACACGTCTAATTTAAATGACACAGTAACAGAAAGTTTTCAAAGTGTGTCTTGGCCGGGATTAAAATAAATAGGTTAGAAGCTGTTCTGTTTGTCGTACGAGCTCACAAAATGACGTTTAGCTACCGAAGATTATTGTTTGGATTATTAGTCATTCATCATCATCAATATTATTCATTTAGCAATCATAGCCTTAATATCATTATTCATTTTGAGATACAATTGGTTACGAAACGCACAAATAAATAACATAATAAAATTTACAACCTCACATGTAGAAATTTGCTTGAAAAACAAAGTTCTATTTTGAAATTCACACAATAATATGTCAATGAAGTGCGCTTTCAATGACCAAAGCACACCAAAATCTTGTAAGACTACATTGTTCAACACTTTATATTATACGCATATGTATTTCTTTTGGTTACATTCACAATGTATGGTGGTTTGATCCTGTATTCATTATTTCATTGTTTACGTGTATTCTCTCCAAAAATAGATTTAGTTAAGGATATTGTAATAAGGGAAATTTTTAACAATTTCTAAATTAATTCGTCGTCGGAGTTAAAAAAATATAAATAAAATAAGCAGAAGCAACGAACTTTTAGTTATAAGCAGTCCGAGTAATGAATACCAACTTATAATTTGGTTAAACTTGATAACACACAATTTCAAATTAGTTGAGCGAGCGAAGCGAGCGTCTCCACTTGACTCTTATGGCTTGAATGTCTGTTTTTTTTTTTTTTTCTGTTACTGCTTCGATACAGGTCGCACCGTTTCTCTGATCGACCTGAAATTTTTCACACATGTACATACCACCTAGGCGGGTTGCTGTATAGTTTTTGAACAAAATCCGATCGTTGGTTATAAAAAAAAAAAAAAAAAAAAAATGTTCCGATCGTTATGAAATTTTGCAGGGTCAATAAGTACACCATTCTCTCCTATTTTTTAAATTTTCAGCTAAATCGGTCAAGACGTTAAAGACTTATTGGTAATCATAATTCGAAAAATGATGCTAAAAAATGAAGGAGGCAGTGAAGATACAAAGATACACTTTAGAAGGCATGACGTGAATTAGTACAATGCAAAGATGTTGGAATAGTATACAGTGTACAATGTCAATATCCAGTTAGGCCTACACTGTGTGGTGGGCCTTATGGGAATGTCGTACTCGGGTCATGTTGCACGTACCGGTGCTCGCTCCACAACGCGTCCAACTGAGCGTTTTCCTAGTATATATTATGTGTAGCATGTTTTTCACTTTTCATAACGATATGTTGCGTTATGTATTAGCGATTTGATTTTGTTATTTGTGTAAAAACAATTATCTTCACATTGATTTTTTTTACAAGTAGGCTTACTTGTCCAAAATACGACGTAGTACAACATGAAAACATTCAGTTGAGAAACGTAAACGCGTGTTTTTTTTTATGAAAAGTGCACCCCAGTGTAAGATGTGTTACACCCTCTGGCTTGGTTCTGCCCTGGCTTCTCCGGACATGTTGGGTGGCTTACTGTCTTAACCAGCTGCTGTGAAGTAAGTCCGGGTAAACTTCACCCTGCATGTTTCTCTCGAGCTGTTTCCATTTATTTTATTTCTGACACAACAACGTCTTAGCTTAGAAGAACACCAACACTCGACGAAGAATTGCGCGAAGTAAAGAGATAGAAACTTGGGAAAATTCCAAGAAAAAAAACAACAAAAGGTCAAAGTGGTTGGAAATAATAATGCAAAGTTGTTTTCTTTTAACCTACTTTTAAAATTAAAATTTTACTTGGTTGTTATGGTATAATTAGTTAAAATTATAAGTCGAGCTTTGAAACGGAAAAAACAAAGGCTTGTTAAAAAGTTGCTTGGTAAATATTTTTTATAACAAAGATTTTTAACACAGTAAAGAGAACTTTTGTAAATCGTGGGAACGGAAAGTATTGTAAGCATACACTGAATACGCAGGATAATACCATGAAGATTAATTTTGAAAGCTTTCGCATCCCGAGGATATGTGCAGCTGATGGTAACTGGGTACATGCTACTTTATGAAAGTGATGTTAAACGCTTTTAAACGCATGGCTGGTTTAAAAAAATTGGCATTTACTTTCAGAGCAACAAGTCACAAAGTTAGGTAAATTATACATCTTAGTGGTTCAACAAAAGTAAGCAATTTTGTAAGCGCTAGGGGCGCGACTCTGATTCGAGAGGTCCCGGGTTCAAATCTCGTCGACAGCATTCCTGACTGAAGTTTCTTTCCGAGGTTTTCTTCAGTTGTTAATGCGAATGCAAGGAATTGAGTCCTCTTAAACAGTCCTCGGATATCCCTTCACAATTGTCTTATCCGCAATTTACCTAGTTTGAGAGGGGAATGAATTTCACCCTGGACAGGCACTTGGTTATTAAATTAACACAGTTTAAGCGGAGATTCGAAATCAATTTTTTTAACTACCGGTACTAAAAGAATACAATTTGAATATGTACGAACATGAATTGCAATTAGTCTCCATTTAAAATGAATACCGAATTATTCACAATTGATTGTTGAATTTTTTTTAAAAGAGATATACTTAAATAAAACCTTTTATCAAATTTATTGGAGGACATATATATTTGTTATTGCAAATATCACACTACGTTTTACCCCACAATGAAAGATCAACTCAAGAATCCCCAAAGACGTCAGTGAACGTGAGGTATCTGATCACCATCGCGATGTTAATGCTGCCCTTGTGAAAAGCCTACGTCTCGAGTGTTCGATCAACAGCGCCGCCATCTAGTAGCGAAGCTCTGAAGTAAACACCCCCGCGCGATCTAGTAGCGAAGCGATGAACCGTGCGGCTCTAGAGGTTAAGATGTTGCAGTAATGGGCGCGTGTAGACGTGTTGATAATAGTTTCGAGTGTGCTCCATAGAAAACACTATTGATACTTGAGACGTGGTGTGTATTTTTAGAGCTCGCAATATGAGCAAGAGGTGAAAACCACAATCTTTTGGATAAAACTGTTCAATTTAACATACACGTTTTTTAGCGATGAAATAAGTTTCGTTAAAATTATTTTGTGTTCTAAATGCAAAGTTTCAAAAGCATTGCCTTTCGGTGGAATAATATATTCGTTTCTTTAGATTTTTAATTGAATATCATATTCTGGACAAAAAGAAAACCTACGTTTTTTACAATACTAGAAAATAAAACACAGACCAAGGATCAAAGCTTACAATTTCTCAATAATAGAATACTTTTTAAATATAGTATAATAACACATATTACAAAATAAAATCGAAAATAATAACGCTACGTTTCAATACTGAAATGGTGAGCTGCAAATTTTGCAAATTTTGTACAGTAAGCGTGAACCATAACCACACAAATGGTTTACGGATGTGGTTTCCCCCTCTACCCCCACTAAAACATTCATGGGTGTACTTACCACTAGTCTGAGGACGTCGTCTGGGACGTTTCTGGAGGAGTTGCAAAGCGCAAAGGCCGAGGAGTGTGAGAAGATAACCGGTGCCTTGCTCGAGGCTAGTGCGTCTTTCATCTTGCTGAGGCATGTGAAACGAGGTCAACCATCATCCCCAGTGTAAAATAAAAAAATAATATAAATTTGCAATCACAACAATCATAACTAGAAACCACTACCAACGATATCATAAAAACATACTTAAACTCGTTAAAATACTTCACTCGCACTCCCCCATCAGACCTCGCATTGTACAAAATCATCATCAGAAAAGAGCGAATACCCATAAACAATTTATAGTATAGGCTGATTGTTTATATGAAACCCACTATACTTAAAAGCGAGCCTAGGTCTGTCAAGCAGCCACGTCCGTCATCTTAAACCGCACTACTTTTAAGAATTTTCTCTGCTCGTTGGTCTTGTGGCTAACGTCTCTGATAACAATGCAGAAGGTCCAGGGTTCGAATCCCGCTCTAGACAGAAGTTTTTAAACTTCTGATTTGGACTCGAGTACATCAGTTCATGTCTGAACTAGTAAACGGTGACTTTAGAGCCGTCCTAGCAACGAGGCACATATTCAAAGTTGTTCTGAATCGGTATTGTCGATTCTGGTGTTTATCCGCGGGTGTTCGCACTGTCCATACCACTGATTGCTATATTTCCTATTAAAACAAATCGATCTTTGTTTGGTTATCGCTCACTCGTAGATTGCGTCGGGGCCTGCAGGGTTGGCTTGGTCACTTTGGTTTAATGTCTTCCACTGAAAATCAGTTATATGACTGAGTAAGTTAGACTCCAAATACGTATTTATTTATTTAATTAATTAAACGAGGGAGCGAAGCGACTGAGTGTCTCCATTCATTTTAAACAGCGCTTCTGTGGGTCTGTCTGTGTGTACATCGAAAATAGGCCGAATCGCTGTATAGATTGCACTGAAATTTTAAACAGACATCCGGTACGAGTTTACTGAGAAATGCTAACAAAATCAGCTAGAGCCATTGTGATTTGAACCTACAAGAAATTATAAATTGAAAATAAAATAGACTGCCAATGTGTAAGAATTATTTTAACGACAATGGTTTTGATTTTGAAAAAAAAATTGTTTGTTATTTGCCTGGCTGTGAAATGCTGTGCCCAAGGTTTATCGAATCTTGCACGTCAAATTACCCTTAAATTCCGTTCAGAGATTGAGTAAACCTTTATTTACACGTATTTTGTACTGGCTATGTCTTCCATAGTATTGTCACATATAGACTACACTACGTTATATGCATTTAAAAACATGTTTAATAATAAAAAAAATACAAAAATACAAAAATAACAAAATCTTTCCCGACCAGGGGATTGAACCCAGGTCCCCCACATTTCGGGTTAAAGACCGCCTTAACCAACCAGACTAGGAAAACGTCAAAGTCGTTGTTAGACGAGTGAGCGAGTCATGTGTTTAATACCCGGGAACATTTGCATTTCAAATTGATAATTATATTGTTATAAATATTAGGGTTTTTAAGTTTAGTTGGTATAAGAGCGCGTCAAATGTAAGGCCCTAATGCTCCACTCTAGTCTTCGATAGACTAGGGAGGCCTAAGGTAGGGTGAAGGAAAGGAATGTTGCCGGGTACTCAACACATCGCTCACTCACTCGTCTAACCATGGAGTTATAGGAAACGTATTTGTATTATTTTGAATTGAATATTTTTTTAATTGTTTAGTTTTAGCTATACCTAACACTTGTGGGTTTAATACTTGTTGTTAG
Organism: Sweltsa coloradensis; assembly: GCA_024449915.1. Lineage (NCBI taxonomy): Eukaryota > Metazoa > Arthropoda > Insecta > Plecoptera > Chloroperlidae > Sweltsa > Sweltsa coloradensis. The sequence goes on along the minus strand of JAMZAV010000487.1, from coordinate 1,641,492 downwards.
AGATAATAAATAATAAAAAAGGACTGGCGTATGGTCTTACAACGACTTTGGCGTTTTCCTAGTTAAACTCCATGATTAGACGAGGGAGCGGAGCGACTGAGGATTTCCATTCAACTCAAACGATTCTTATTCTGTGATTCTGAGTGTGTGTACATCGAAAATCAGCCGAATCGCTGAAACGATTGCTCTAAAATTTTAAACAGGCATCCGGTACAAGTTTACTGAGATCTGCTAACAAAATCAGCTAGATCCATTGCGATTTAAACCTACAAGAAATAATAAATTAAAAAAATAGGCTGCCAATAAGTATGAATTATTTTAACGATAATGGTTTTGGCTTTGAAAAAATATTTTTTGTTTACTATCTGTCTGGCGGAGAAATGCCGTGCCCACTGTGCATCGAATTTTGCACGCCCAAGGTATCCCCAAATTCTGCTCGGAGATTGAGTAAACCTTGCAATATTTACACGTATTTCGCGGCTTTGTTTTCCATAGTCTTGTCACAGATGATGGGACTACACTGCGTAATATGCATTTTAAAACATGTTTAATATTTTTTTAAATACAATCCAGAAATAATTACAACATTTTTCCCGACCAGGGGATTGAACCCACGTCTCCCACATTTCGGCTATAAGGACGCCTTAGCCAACTAGACTAGGGAAACGCAAAAGTCGTTGTTAGACGAGTGAGCGACTCATGTGTTGAGTAACCAGGAACATTTGCATTTAAGTTTGATTATATTGGTATAAATATTAGGGTTTTTAAATTTAGTTGCTATAAGGGCGCGTCAACTGTTAGGCCATAATGCGCTACACTAGCCTATGAAAGGCTAGGGAGGCCTAAGGTGGGGGGGGGGGAAGAAAAGTAATGTTAGCGCGGGAACACAACACATGGCTCACTCACTCGTCTAACAACGACTTTGGCGTTTTCCTAGCAAAGGGTCATTCTAGAGTGGTACGATGCTCTAGTATCTATGTGGAACAAAAAAGTAGCATATTTGCCAAATGCCAATTTTCACAGATTTCTGGATAAAAAAGATTAAAAAATTTGTGAAAAAATCACAGTTACAAGATATATCTTTTTAAACAGTCATTTGAGTGTAGTATTATGCTATAGATTATGTATTAAAAAATATTTTTGGGGTAAGAAACCACTTTAAGTGGTTTGAATGACTAGAAAACGCTATTGAATAAGGTATAATTAATAGGTTTTTGAGTATAGTTGGTATAAGGACGTGTCAACTGTAAGGCCATAACGCGCGGATGCACTACTCAAGCCAATGCTATGCTAGGGAGGAAAAACCCATGCTGGATCCAGCCTTAGGTAGGGGGAGGAAAGGTAATGTTCCCGGGTACTCAACACATGGCTCGCTCACTCGTCTAACAACGACCTTGGCGTTTTTCCTAGTGTATCAACACAAAACACTCGCATAAAAGCAGTAAAAATGTTTTTTAAGGCTAGGATTGATAAAAAAAGTAATATAGTCAATCTACATTGTTGGGGTTTATGTATATCACAAGTCTTTAATTAGTTTCAATATTAATTAGTCTCCGGGACCTGGGTTCAAACCCCGGGTGGTTTTCTTTTAAATTCAAGATTTTAAAAATATCTATTACAGAAGTTCTTTGTCACGACTTCTTTGACATCGCCATAGCAATGTGGACAAATGAACGTATATTTTGTTATTTTATTTATGTCACCGGCTACATGGGCTGTTTCGTGGTGTGTTTATCATAAGTGGTTTGGATTCAATTTTACTATAGGACAGGACGATACTACAGGTTGTAAAGAAGTATTATTATTATATTGAAGTTCAACATTGGTTTTTTAACGATATTTTAAGAAGATGAACACAGTTCCTTACATCGAAAGCCTCCCTCGAGAGGTTCTCCTACACGTGTTTTCCTTCCTCAGTCCTGCCTATCTGTGCGAGACAGTCTCACAGGTATGTACGCATTGGGAGGAGTTATGTGAAGACCCGTTACTCTACAGAGAGCTCAAGTTCATACAAGGCGAGGTAAGCGAGCAGACTGTCGTTAAGATACTCAAGGTAGCGCCGTTGCTGAAGTCACTGACATTGGTCGACTGGGATAGCATGGAGACAGTCTTGGAAGTGGTTTCCCAACACAACCAAAAGATTCGTGCTTTAGTCCTGAAGAGTAAAGGTAAACGCGTCGTTATCTTCTCAGAGGTAATGATGCAAATATTACAAAACTGTACTAAAATCGAAACATTGATACTTCGCCGTTGTGTCGTACGTGGCCAGGAGTTTTACAATAACATTTGCATTCAACTGCCTCACCTGAAAACTCTGCATGTTATTACAATTCAACGTCTAGTTTGGAGTTATTGGTGAACCTTGCTAACGGTCACCTCGATCTCGAGGACCTAAAGATATATGACAATTATGACAATTGTTGCCAACCCCCAAACTACGACACTACCACAGCCGTGTGCAACCGGTTCTGTAAAACCCTGCGCACGTTAAGCTAGGTGATGGCGCCTGGTCACCAGAAGGTTTCTCCGCGCTGCAGAAGTGTGTCCGCCTGGAGTCGTTGAGCATTGTACATGTTTCCAACGAGAGCATTCTCGCCATCGGCTCGATACCCACCCTGCGTCATCTGGAACTCATGAGATGCTGTGTGCCTGAGGCGATCCTCGTCCGGCTCTTTTCATCCGAGGGCTTGAACAACCTGGTGTCGCTAGATCTGCGCAACACCATAGTCACAGACTTAGTGGCAGCGGCTATCGGTGATCACCTCAAGAACCTGAAGACACTCACGCTAGATGGGCGCCATGTTGGAGTTGGAGGGCAGCCGGGTTTGACAAAGAATGGGATGAAAAGCGTATTCGAGGGATGCTCGAAGCTACGTCATTTGAAGCTTTACCTCTTTGGCCAGACCATTGAAGAGGTTATTCTGCTCATACCGCAGTACCTGCCTTGTCTGAGAAGCTTGTTAATCCATCCTCGTGCAGATGGAGCCGTCGCACAAATAAAGACTCAAATGTCGGAGCTGCAGATAGAATACGATGATTCCGTTCGGGTAAAAATCGTTATTATGCCTCCTATGTAGATAGACAATACTGTTGGTGTTCATATATTACAAAACCCATTTTGAACCCTCGACAGTGTCGATACTGTAAGAATTCAGGTGCTCAATAAAACATATTGTGTGTTAAAAACATGTACAATGTTTTTAAGCTAGGAAAACGCCCAAGTCGTTGTTATATGAGTGAGCGAGTCATGTGTTGAGTACCCGGTAACATTCCCTTTCCTCCCCCTACGTAAGGCTGGATCTAGACAGCATGGGTCTTTTCTCCCTAGCCTATCATATGCTAGAGTGCCACATTATGGCCTTACAGTTGACGCGCCCTTATAGCACAGTTTGAACAAATTGGTTTAGTCCTAAGAGGATAGGATTTACGTGTTAAATTGTTATTGTTTTAGTCTTAAGAGGATGGGATAGTCGTGAAATTAAAACTACGCGAAATTACAGTTTTTTCGTGATATCTCGAGAACGATGCAGAATATCTAATAACTGATTGCAGACAGCCCTGTGGTTTTGGGAGAACTATAGCCTGTACGAAAAAATATTGTAATGTGATGGTAATTAAGTTTTTTATTTGATATATTTAATTATTTAAATGCATATCTTATACAAACCGCACCGAGTATTATATTTGAATATTTTTTCTTGCATTATATTGCTCTTACAAAACCACAGGGCTGTCTGCAATCAGTTTTTAGATATTTTGCATCGTTCTCGAGATATCACGAAAAAACTGTAATTTCGCGTGATTTTAATTTCGCTACTATCCCTCCCTCTTAAGATATTGGTTTTAACAAAACAATTTAGACGGACCAATTAATGTCAATTATCATTACGACGGCCAATCAAAAGGAGTAACTTCATTATCACAGGCCACTAAAACATTACCAACCAACCAATCAGGATTTTGGAATTCTTATAACAAAACAATTTACTAAGACTAAACTAAAGTTGTGGGAACTGTGCCTTAACAAACTAAACTTAAACCCTATCATTTATACCTGTATATAGGCCTATCAATCAACTTAAATGCAAATATTCCAGGGTACTCAACACATGACTCACTCACTCGTTTAACAACGACTTTGGCGTTTCCTAGTATCTAAAGAAGCTTCTTAATGTTAAAACGAAATACCTGTCTATATACTTGAACAAAACACAACATTGAAAGTTTAAAAACACAATTAAAAGTTATCGGTCCTTCCTTTGCGAGTATTCCAGTGAGGGCGGAATTCGAGATAGGCAACGGTTGTTTTTGTGTTCGTTTGATTGTCTTTTCCAATGTAAATCAGTAAAGAACAACAGAGGGTATTTGTAAATTTTATTTTTAATCAGCTTTCTGAATGGCAATAGCTTTATCTGGAATTGCTTGCGTGTTCCGAATCGATGCATGTACAACACGGGTATAGGGGATGGTTCTTAATTATTGCGGACGCGGCGTGAGGTGTGGAGGGGGGGAGGGGTAGGGGGGGGATCTCCTCGCGATAATTAACACCAGGGACCCAAGTTTTGAATCAAAACGTCGATAATTTTTCGACGTTTTGAGTGGTCACGTGGTCTGATAACGTCGATTCCTCAAAAAGCTAATTTTGAAATCAAAACGTCTTTTTTTGACGTCCCACAACGTCTTTTTCTACCCACGAAAAATAGCTTGTGGGACATGCGTGGATGATGCTTTTTGACGTTACGCCCTCTCAATATAATATACTCGTTCGTCCTATGCAAGTTTATACAAGGCTGTGGTTAAATTCGAACACTTGGGACTTGGCATTTGGTGCTAGGCTATTACGATGTATTTGGCATTTTCAATTATAAATAAACTAATTAATCTTGATTTCATGGCCCCACACTAGGGTAAGGCCTAGGCCCTACATCAAATTAGGGCTACCTAGGTCGAAAGCCTAATAATAAGCTAGGCCTAGCGCCTTGGACCTAGGGCCGCCTTGACCCTAGCTCTTGTCAACATTCAGACACCTCGCGTTTTATTTACCTTTTAGCATGCATGCGAGTTATTTCCACGACGCATCTTTGTTATGTTTATGTTATGAAACGTTTGAGTTTTGCAGATTCAAATCGTGTATTGATGAAATAAGATCTTCTTGCTGTTCAAATGCATGTTGATTGCATTTTATAGGTTATGTTCGGCACTGCGCCGGGAGAACGTAAACAAACAAGGAAATGCAAAGACTTTAGAAAAACATGTAATATAGTAGGCCTATCTTTGTCTGAGGTCTTTTGGGTGTAGGAGCATAGAATACTCATATTTGATTGCATATTTGATTGGTCCAGAGTTCGGCAATGTTCGAGACAGCTGACGGGAAGAACAGCAAAGCAAGTTTATCTCACAACGTCAGTAGAAAGATTCAAAACTAGCATTTCATTCAAACCACAAAAAATCGACGTTATCAAGTGACGTTATGAAAGTGACGTTTTGATCAAAACGCTTATTTCAAAACTTGGGTCCCAGAGCTGGGCCGGCCACGTCGCAACTGATTTGTAGCCAATAAGCACCGCGTGAACAAAAAACAAAAGTTTGTTTGGTGAGTGGGTGGTGGGGGTGGGGTGGAATTACCGGCGGGAAACACTCACACGTACTTTCTAGACGTACGTCCGACCTTTATATACACCCATACATGGATATACACAAACACGTCATGTTCGAAATAATGTTGCTCGAGCATTAGATTAGAGGGAGTGGATAAAGTGAATTTGATCAGTTACTGAATACTGGGGCCCAAGTTTTGAAATAAGCGTTTTGATCAAAACGTCACTTTCATAACGTCACTTGATACGTCGATTTTTTGTGGTTTGAATGAAATGCTAGTTTTGAATATTTCTACTGACGTTGTGAGATAACTTGCTTTGCTGTTCTTCCCGTCAGCTATCTCTCCCGCTAGCCGAACATTGCCGAACTCTGGACCAATCAAATAGGAGTATTCTATGCTCCTACACCCAAAGACCTCAGACAAAGATAGGCCTACTATACATATTACATGTTTTTCGAAAGTCTTTGCATTTCCTTGTTTGTTTACGTTCTCCCAGCGCAGTGCCGAACATAACCTATAAAATACAATCAACATGCATTTGAACAGCAAGAAGATCTTATTTCATCAATACACGATTTGAATCTGCAAAACTCAACGTTTCATAACATAAAAATAACAAAGATGCGTCGTGGAAATAACTTGCATGCATGCTAAAAGGTAAATAAAACGCGAGGTGTCTGATGTTGATAAGAGCTAGGGGTCAAAGCGGCCCTAGGTCCAAGGCGCTAGGCCTAGCCTATTAATAGGCTTTCGACCTAGGTAGCCCTAATTTGATGTAGGGCCTAGGCCTTACCCTAGTGTGGGGCCATGAAATCAAGATTAATTAGTTTATTTATAAATTGAAAATGCCAAATACATCGTAATAGCCTAGCGCCAAATGCCAAGTCCCAAGTGTTCGAATTTAACCACAGCCTTGTATAAACATGCATAGGACGAACGAGTATATTATATTGAGAGGGCGTAACGTCAAAAAGCATCATCCCACGCATGTCCCACAAGCTATTTTTTCGTGGGTAGAAAAAGACGTTGTGGGACGTCAAAAAAAAGACGTTTTGATTTCAAAATTAGCTTTTTGAGGAAATCGACGTTATCAGACCACGTGACCACTCAAAACGTCGAAAAATTATCGACGTTTTGATTCAAAACTTGGGTCCCTGACTGACGTTTTTATAAGATTTCGTACAGTATTTTGTTAAGAGGAGGCATGCTCATTGTACGAGGTTTCAAATGTCTCAACCAATTTTTGTCGCAACTATTTTTGATTTTATAAATGTGTAAAAATTAATTACGAAGGCGTCTAACATATCATATTTCCATTAATTGATTAAAGGAAATAAACAAAATATAAATTTCAATTTTCTAGGATTTAGAATCTGTCGAAATGGTCAAAATCACCAAAATAACTACGCATTTTCGGGTTGTTTAATGATAAATATTGAAAGTCTGATATTAAATGCGCGTACACATGTCCTTCATGTGTTCCTTCTATGCCAAGTTGTATTCAGATGTAATGATTTATGGCTGCAGGACAAAAACGCGCCGAACATCAAATCATGGATTTCTAGGTCCATGATCAAATCACGCCGGCTTCTGTTTAAGGCTGTTCCACCATGTTTTTCCATTTTCTAAAATATGCAACTTTGTAAACATGTAGGGAATGAAATTGAAACCTGGCACTATTAGAACACCAAAACAATGTTTTTACCAATTTTTCTGTTCGGGCACCCGGCAAATATTGCATCTTGAATATAATAATTTCTAACTGTAATTACATCTAGCACATCGTTTAACGTAGATATTTGAGTTTCTACGACATAATGTTTTATTGTTTTTCTTCAGTTTAACAAAGAGAAAACATGGGATTTTACACTTTGGTATGTTCCATAAATTATTGGATGAGCGAAGCGAAGACTTCAATTTCACTGGCCCCCAAAAAAATTTAGCTCGTGTGTTTTTTGTACTTTTGTTTGTTTGTTTGTTTTTGTTTTTTCCTGTCTGTTTTTTCGCGCTCTACCGGGAAAACAGCTTATGCGATCTTGATGAAAATTGGAGGGGACCTTCGTTTTCTCTGAACTTAGATTTGCCACGTTTTTGGGTATAATCGAAGAAATATTTCTCATGAATATCGTACTTTTACGATTTTTTTTCGATTTTTAATGCGATATTTTGGTGATATTTAGGCCGATTCTGACCAAACAGGTGGGGCTACAACGTTCGTATTTCACACGAACATTAATGTTATGGTAATGAAAAAGTAGAAAAAGTTATCCAGAATCCATAGAAATAAAGTTTTTAAAATAAGTTTTTTGATCAATATAATAACAATTAACAAATAACAATAGAAACATGACAACAATGACCTACAATGCGTTCAAAAAGATCTTGCACAAGTAAAAAGATCCCACGCAATCTAAATCTTGTTAATAAAAGCTCATCCATCAACGCGACTAAAAAAAGCGTTCGCGAAGCGGCCTAGTTTAGATAATTGGTATTTTTTGTCAATTTGTACAGGAAAACGAAAAAATTCGCATCGGACATGGTTCTTAAAAGTCCAATTTTTCTCTTTTATAAACCAAAGAAAAACAGTCAATCGTTAATGTCACAGAAACACAACCATCAACGTTAATCGCTGTGCTATATGTTATTGAAATGTTATGGTGTTCTAATAGTGCCAGGTTTCAATTTCATCCACTATATTTTTACATAGTTGCATATTTTAGAAAATGGAAAACCAGGGTGCAACAGCCTTAACTTAAAATTGCATATTCATTCAAGAATCTCAAAAGTCAGTTCAATCATAAGTAAGTCATTTCGTAACATTTGTACATCTTGCAATTTTGTACATTTTGTAAATATGTTAATCTGGAATTTTTTAAATTTGTTGTGTTTTAAATCAGTTAGGGTATCTGTATTGAAAAAAATAAATTTGATATAAATGTCTGTTTTGTCAAGCAGTAAGTGATCGTCCTTTAAAACAAATATTTTGGGAGTCAAAGTCTAACCCAAGATCTTTTCGCGTTTCGGTAGACAAGTAGATAAAGAGTAGAGTTATCCCCAAGGATGTAGGAATGCACTGATAATCGCCTGGTTTCAAGGTACAGTAGGTCATGATCTATCTAGCGATATATATAAATATATTTGGCAACTGTGGACATCCACGAAATAAACACACACTGGAAGCCATTTCAAATCCGAGCTAAAACTACATTTTCTGATGTATACTGACGCAATTCTAATACTTCATTCAACAAAACCAACATGCTCAATACCATTCATGTTTGTCATAATTTCATCACTTCCACTTTTTACTAGTCTTTGCACGTACACTCACACGTACACTCACACGTACACTCACACGTACACTCACACGTACACTCACACGTACACTCACACGTACACTCACACGTACACTCACACGTACACTCACACGTACACTCACACGTACACTCACACGTACACTCACACGTACACTCACACGTACACTCACACGTCCACACTTCATGTTTTCTATTATTGTGATAATGTAATGTATTGTTATTATTTTTAATAGGTGGCTACTTTGTTAGACACTGAATGTGAATAGGGCTTTCCCCTTTTTGGATGAGCGTAGCGAGCAAAGCGAGTGAAGCGAAGACTTCAATTTCACTGACCCCCCAAAAAATTTAGCTCGGGTGTTTTTTGTTTGTTTGTTTTTTTGTATTTTTGTCTGTTTGTTCGCTCTCTACCGGGCAAACGGTATAATATGCGATCTTGATGAAAATTTGACAGGACCTTTGAAATCTCTGAACTAAGACTTGCCACGTTTTTGGGTACAATCGAAGAAATATTTCTCATGAATATCGTACTTGTTTTTTTATTTTTTGTGCGATATTTTCGTGCCATTTGGGCCAAGACCAAACGGGTGGAGCTACAACGTTCATATTATACATGGACATTAAGGTTATGGTGATGTAGTACCTTTTGAAAGAAAAAGTTGAAAAAGTTAACCAGAATCTATAGAAATAAAGCTTTTAATATAAGTTTTTTACGGTAAATAATACCAATTGACAAGAAACAATAGAAACTTGACAACAATCACCTACAATGCGTAGGCAACAAAACAAAGCACTTGCAAAAGTAAAGATATCCCACGCAAAGTAAAAACTTTAAAAAGCTCATCCATCAACGCGGCGGGACTTAAGCGTTTTCCTAGTCTAGTAACATAATAATATAACGCATTCATGTGTGAAACAATAAATAATAAATAAATATAACATTTAAGGTAGTAAATAAGTCATCAATACTAGTACAGAATGTGCACTCTTTAATTTATTATTTAATTCAATAGATCTTCATCGAATTACGTAAATATGTCTTACACGTAATCATTCAAAATGTACGAGCATGACATGCAGCAAATTAGTTTTCAAATTTCAACCTCATGTTTATTTATACATAGGTGTCTGCTTGTCTACTCAAATCATTCAGTTTGTATTAAATCGTTCCCGAGTAAAGTTACGAAACCTCATCCATCAACTGTTGACAAGCTTCCCGTCCTGTTAACATAGCTCAAGCCATGACAGACGATGCAGGTACACTTATCGTACGGAATGCTGTTCGACCTATGTGAGTAATGACGACACGATATATTCAATGAGTGAATATCAATTGAGGTGTATTACATTGAGAGTGTGATAAGCTTAATTTAATAAAAAGTACGAGGTGTAAATCGTGATTGACATTATTGGTCGAAAGGGTAAAGGGGAAGGGGGATAGGTAGTGTCGGAAGTTTATACGGTCGAATGTGAATGGTGTCAGAAATGTTAAAGAGGGGGGGGGGGGATTACTGCTGAGTTAACTTTTGATGTGAATGTGAGTTGGGTATTGTCAAATAGACTGGAGTAATTATTAAATGATAATGATTCAAATTTACACGCGCGGACAATTGAAATAATCAAGTCGTTCGTAAATGTTTTTTTAATAAATGGGATAGTCGTTAAATTAATTAATTAATTAATTAACAGCCGTACAAATCTTGTATTGTAAAGATTGTTTCGTAAATTTAATCGATGACAGTATCATAAATAAATGAATAAATTTACTTGTTTGTGTCAGTAATTTATTTGCAAATGCATAAATATTAAAGAGCCAAGCACTTTTGCGTGGCACAGTCGGGCGATCGGAATGAATAGGTTGAATAGGATTAGTTTTGAAAAATAAAATTACTAGCATCTTCTTCATAAAAAAAAATCACTGACAATTGTGTGACTGAGTATGTAGACTCTAAATATGAATTTATTTATTTAAATCTTAATTCTGATAAACTCGTGAAATAAACTGGGCAACGTTCAAACAGATTAATTCAGATTACTTAATGTTCACATAATAAATAAATATATTTTAATGCTTTATAATAAAGTGTGTTTCGGAAAAACATCTACATTTCTTCTTTGTGCTACAACTTCTACACAACATGGTTACATATGGTAAGAACTCAATATTATTAACAACAAAATAAAATACAAATTAAGCTTTTATAATAAAGGATGTGTTTCTGGAAATCATCTTTTACACCAATGTTTTCATTTTATGTTAATGAAAGAATTGTTATGTACTTTATTTTCCAACAACTACTAAGTTCATGAAACAACATGAAGGTTTTGTGTTTTGCATAGTTCTACAAGCAAGTAAATTATAGTTCCCGTTATTCAAATTGCTTGTGTAAGTTATAGTTCAGACAAAACCGACAAGAATTAAAATGAATTACCATAACAAATATAGGATGCGACAATTAAGCGTCTACTAAAACTCGCAATGAGAAATTCTGGGTTGCTCAAACTCACAGATTATAATCGAGCTATTATTATTTATGAACTTCTTTTTGCAGTGTTGTAAGCTTGATGATGATAACGATTATTTTTGTTTCTCAACGTCTCATATTAATGCACTATGGCTATTCGAAACGATGAGTAGTGATAGATGAGGATGAAGGACGATAACAAAAATGCCTGTGCGCGATTCGAACCCACGTCCTCGTAAGGCCATACGCTTTGAACCAGCGCCCTAACAGTATGTGCCACCGAGGACGGCGAAGGTAGTTTCGGGGTTGTGTACTGTATTATGTTCTCCGACTCGCAACCTTGTTGGCATATTAACAGTTAGTAAAAACTGTGGGCATATTATACTGTGCTGTTTAGCAAATAGTACTTAGCAGTTCCAGGGAAAATAAGAGCAATTGGATGAGCGTAGCGAGCGAAGCGAAAACTTCAATTTCACTGACCCCTCAAAAAATTTAGCTCCAATGTTTTTTTTTTGTTTTTTTGTCTGTTTGTTCGCACGATTCCAGGCAAACGGCATAAGCGATCTCGATGAAAATTAAATGGGAACCTTCGAAATCTCTGAACTTAGACGTGCCACGTTTTTGGGTACAATCGAAGAAATATTTCTCATGAATATCGCACTTTTACGATTTTTTTTTATTTTTAGTGCGATATTTTCGTGACATTTGGGCCGATTATGACCAAACGGGTAGGGCTACAATGTTCATATTTCACATGGACATTAAGGTTATCGTGATGTAGTACCTTGTGAAAAAAAAATTGAAAACGTTAGCCAGAATCCATCAAATAAACGTACATTTACGATTTTTTCGATTTTTAGTGCGATATTTTCGTGACATTTGGGCCGATTCTGACCAAACGGGTGGGGCTACAACGTTCATATTTCACATGGAAATTAAGGTGAATTGAAACATGACAACAATCACCTACAATGCTTTCACAAAGCACTTGCAAAGGAAAAGTGGTCCCACGCAAACTAAAAACTTACAAAAAAGCTCATCCATCAACGCGGCGGGACTTTAAGCGTTTTTCTAGTAACATTTATGAAAACACATATTATTGTTAAGCTTTTTTTATGAATTTGGTTCATTAATAGTAAAAATCTTTCAGCATATTGTATAATCGGATAAAAAAAGTTTAATTCAACTTTTGAAGAATATATTGTGGCGAAGTTTATACTTTGCGAAGCTAAAATACATATCTGGCAAACCGTCTGGGCACGGAGAAGTCAAAAGTAGTTCTTCCTACAAGGCATGACAATATAAGACGTAGTTGTGGATAGGCTTACGTTTTTACTCAATAAAACCCACAAAATAACCCGAACTCACTCCTAAATAAATCCCCCTCTTTCCCACTTATCCTTCAAGATATTTTAATTAATCAATTAAGGTCTGTAAAAGCTTGAGTATATATATATCTATCTATATTCGTTCTCGATTCATCCGGTGTTAAAATATTCCATTAGGACGCAAGGAAGCTTGCCTATCTCGCGCTTTGCACACTCGAAGAACTAAAGCTATTATTGCAATCCGTAAATTATCAGGGCTGCGCTGGAGGAATTCCGGATTTACATTCGTTGATCATACCTTCGATCGCATCATTCCAGAGAGATGGGAGGGAAGTTGTCGAGTGGAGTGCTTTGGCTCGCAGTGATCGACTTTGATGTTGGACTAATGAGCAACACGAGTACAATAATAACATCTGTGTTAGAGGCTTGTACTGACGTTGTTCGCAGTCTTTGTCAGGACGTGTCTGAACTTGTTCAGGCTCGCTCACAGATAAAATTACTTATAGCAAAACTTGTTTTTGTGTAGAAAATTGTGAGTAGTGGTTGTGTGTTGTTTTGTCAATATGAATTAAACTCAACTTCCAGTGAAAACTTCATAAGATAATACATACACAATACACATCCTAACTTACTGAACTATAACTAGATAAACTAACTAAAAAATACAATATTTTAGAGTCTTTAATTGAGATTATTGACATTATTACACATTATTATTAGACATTATCGGTTTCATATTGTTTGTATTATAAATACGAATATACCGTCCAACAGGTGAGTATTATATATATCATATTATTATATTTATGCACAGGAAAAATATGTATTTTAAATATCAACGAAAATATCGTTATAATTCTAGAACGTCGTTTAAAAACAAATCTTTGCACCAGTTTTCAATAAAAACAGTTAAATTTTAATGCGAAGAGCCGTAGTCAGGAGTATTTCGTGCGTTTAGGAGTAAAACCAAATTTGGGAAGTCACCACCTCGATATTCGTCATCGGCAATGCCGACTGAAAATTTATTTCCAAGGAATCATGTAATTAATTAGCCGATTACTGGGGTTAAGTCCTCTTATGTAGACTTTGGAAATTCCAGCACAAGTTAGTAAGTTAGATAGTTATTAAGGTTTAAGGGCAAACAACACGAAATAAATTAGTGTCCGAATTTTCTTCATAGTGACGTGTTGTTTTTTTAATCTTATTGTACAGCTTTGTTGATTTCAGATACTTTAAAACATGGGCGATGATCACAGATTCATCAGATAGAATTTATTTCCCTTTCATCCCTGAAAGCAAAAGAAAATTAAAATGAGAATTTTTTAAATACTTATTAATCACGACCAAGGCCAGTTGACTTGAGTTGAGACTTAGTTCGCTGCACTCACTCGTCTAATAAACAAATTGTGTCACAAGCAAAACTCTCTGGGACTATAGAAAGTAACTTGTTGGTTTGAAAGAATTACGGTAAAAAAATGTTTTTATTTATTTAACGTTTTTCCTATTCAGTTATAAAACTAATTTTAAAAGGACACCTAAATAAAACTGGTAACATAAATGCAGACATAATATTAAACTATAGTTCAGTAAAGTTTGAAAAAAAAAATGGGTGGAGGTGCCGGGTCAAAATTAATATTTTAAAATCTTTCATCTCCCGTTTTTAAGCTTCCCCTCTTCTTCTGAGGCTGAAGTATTTCCTTTTTATTTTCGAAGGCATCTAAATTAATGCCAGCAAACTAAAACCAAAAGTGTAGAAATAACTATTTTGTTCAAGTACCGATAAATTAACACAAGTGGATCAGCATTCGTCTAAACGAAGTTAAAACTTCTTTCTCGACTCTGGTTTCAATCGACCGGAGTATTTATCGACTGATCGAGTACACAACTATGAAAATACCAATGACGTACATAAGCTTTGCGTAGCAAAGAGCTAGACGCTCAGTCTCCTATCCTTCCAACCGAGCGCTAGCGTAACAATTTGAAGCCGCTTGAGTAGGGAAAAATCACTTCACTGCAACATAGATACTTCATCTAGTTGAATGAACTAAGATGCAGTGGATTATTTGAACGTCGCGGGGATAAACAAATACGTAAACAAATGGCGGACATTTTAAATTTTGCTTCTATGTGTAAAACGAGAAAAATTGTCATTACTTTCATAAAACAAACCAGAAACCGTCCGGGGCCTAGGGGTAGATAAAGAAAATTATTTATAATACAACAGTGTAAACCTTTAGTTCCATAAGCTATAGGACTACATTCAATTAATGCTAACATTACACGTTTGACAAGCCCTAGGCAACCCTAGACCTGCACGACCTTGTTCAGACACATATTCCGCACAAATAACTAGTTTTGATTACTAAAAGCCTAATGCAGATAGACAATAGTATGATAGTCCACCAACTTGAATTGCTTTGTTCGGAAATCGGAGTAACTGAGAGATTTGCGGAAGAAAGACTGTTTTTCTTCAATAATATCGAGAAATCGCCATCTTGCGGTTTTGATTTTACACCGCTTGTTAACACAAAGGCTGTTAAATTTAAGGGTACGATTCATTTAGACGGCGGTGGGTTTTTCCCTATTCAAGGCAAGGAGGTATGAATAATGTAAGGAGACAGCATGTCGCCGTCAAAACCATAGCCACTTTGAACGACAATGGTGGTGCGCGAAAGCCTCGAACCCAAAGCAAGGTCGTCGGTATTATTAGAGCTCATTGTCAAAGCTATGAACATTCCAAAACAAACAAAAACGCAGCACATCAACAAAAATTAAATTTCAACTCTTTATTATTCATTCTCATATTATTACAAGAGTTTTATCAATGTTTCAAGTATAATATCAGCTGTTTCAGTGCCGTCGATGGTAGTCGCCATATTGGTCAGCACCAACGAGAAGAAGTAAATACTGCGAAAAACTCTATGTTTTAGTAGCCGCCATATTGGTCAGCACCAACGAGAAGCAGCAAATACTGCGAAAAACTCGATCAAGACGTTCAAAAACGGCTACGTTCATTTGTACAGCCACAGATAGCGCATGCTGTCTCCTTACATTATTCATACCTCCTTGATTCAAGGTAGCTTAAATTGTCATGCTCCCCACGGCCTTTGTGTATAGCGCTTAGCTTGTCATTGGAAAATACCATAACCTTCATATCTGTCCGACTCAAGAAGGCTGTAGATAAAAATAACAAAACACAACGCTCAATGTTATTAAAAACAATGTCTTGAACAGACGTCAAACTTTAAAAAATTTTATACCGGTTCCAAGGATTCTATTAAACACTTCGTTTAGACCCATACTTTATCATTACACATAACCAACTGTATTTTTTGAAGTATGGACGGAAATACGCGTTACTTCGACGAGATAGCAGTAACCTGCACAACGACAGAGCTGATCATCCCGTTTGGCAGCATCCAGACTCTGCCTGAAGAGCTTCTGCTCAACATCTTCTCGTATCTGAGTCTGTCCGAGCCATACTAGTATCTATGGTCCGAGCTCTGCAATGTCGTGCCACGAGTGTGTAGACAGTGGGAGCGACTTCACTGGGACCGCCAACTCTACAGCGTGGATAGAATCCATGAAGGTGAGAGGACTCTCGAACATCTCTTTGGCAAAGACGTCTTCGGTTCTCCATTTAATATAAACCAACTAACAGACCCACGGTCCAATCTTTGTTTCACATCTTCCCATTTTGACAACGAGTACATGATGAAACTGATCAAGAAATGTGTCGCAACTCACAATGAGAAAAAACTTAATGGAAACGGAGTAGACAAATTTGAAAGTGTGTTTTATAAAGATTTCATCCTTTTGCTTTCCCATCTGAGATCAGTGAAATGGAAACACTTCCAAGATGAAAATGTTGAGTTAAAATGGTTACCAAATCTCCTAAACTGTTGTGTACAACTCGAGGAAGTGATAGTTCACGGCAATTACTACAAGAACAGCCTAACATGTAGCGAACTGATCAAACTATGCGCCCAGCTTAGAGGGTCTCTACGTGTATTGCACGTAGACTGTACACACTGGAACTATGAACCTTTGATTTCTGGTATGATGAACGCTATTGCCAGTTGTCGATATTTAAAAGACTTGGCTCTATTTGGAACTGGCCAAATCACCGATGATTCTCTCAAAGGCATTGCCAACATGTCAGAGTTACGTAGACTTAAATTTGTCGATTGTTATTTGTTTGATGGTTCCTTGTCCTCTTTGTTTTCCGGCCATGGGCTTAAAGACTTGACGACATTTGAACTTAATGGATCCAACTACAAAATCTCAGAGCTGGTAGCCATTACCAAACTAAAGAAACTGACTAAATTGTCTCTGACTTATAGTCTCCGGATTCCTAGCCCCTCACTGCTGTCCAAAGGGTGTCTAGACAACATCATCACTAGTTGCAACCAACTGAAATCGTTAAGGATTGACTGCTGTAGGGCTAATCCTTCAGCGGAGACTTTACTGATGATACCCAAGTACTTGCCGCAACTCAAGGAGCTCCAAGTGTTTTGTCATAAGTTACCCGAGGCAAAATGGAAGACGACACTGGAGGAAATTATGCCTCGCCTCGTCATAAGTACGAAGCCTTTTAGATCTCAATAAAGCAGAACCTGAGCTTACGAGTAGCCTACTAGACGCTCAAGGATCAAGTGAAAACTAAGGTGATATATTTTATTGTAGATGAGTGTGTTGTTCATTCTGATTACAACGCTTTTATATTATTAAAATGTTCTTATTTTAACCTCCGGAAATAGACAAAATGATAAACATAAATGATTTTTTTATAATTCTAACTTTTTTTAACCAGTCTAGGCCGGTTGTAGAATCTAGGTCAAGGTCGCACGAGGTGAGACATGAAGAAAAGTCAGTCTCACAAACATCAGCTAGAATTCAATTCAATTAAATTTTAAGAGAGTTTTCCCCTTTCTGAAACTAGAAGCGAGCTCTAACAGTCGTCGTGTGGGACACCCCCTCCCTAATCTCCACGACGACTTTCCCGACGATGTCAAAAACGACGACGCAGTGAGACCCCCCCCCCATTTGTAATACTTAGGTCCTATGTTAAAATAAATAAAAAGACTTCCAAAAAATTGTACAATGCGTAAATATTATCCTATGTGAATGTGCGATAGCTCTATGTGCTCAGGAGCAGTGGGACTCAAACGTCCCGTCAGGCTTATTGAGCTATGATCCTATCCATGTTAATGCTATATTATTACAATAAAACTGTGGGACTTGGAAATCCCGTCAGGGATGGTAGTGTTAAAGTGGGGTTTAGTTTAAAACCATTCCTCTCGTCCATGTGTTGAGGACATTCTACTAAGATAAGATCTCACCACACCGCTCACATGATGGTTCCAACACAAAAACTTAAATCTGTTAATGTACTAAGTCACTTTGAAGAATCCCCAAAAGGCTTCCTACAAGACCGGTGAAATCCTTTGTAAGGATGGTCAGTGGCTGGTATCGGTCCGAGGACCTCCCTATCCAGAGTCTCGTGTCTATGCAATGTGCCAGATAATGAATGCGACAGAACGGTGAATCTATCGCCTCCTTCCAGTTGATTGCACCGTTAGATGGATGTCAGGCGCGGACAGTTGAATGATGGATTCTTCCACTCGAGCAGGCCAAGGAGGATTAAACACGAGTAGGTCCACTCATTGTGAGGGTCTTATCAGTCCTGCTGTGACGTCACTGACACCTACTGCTCAGTCGGGTGGGCCTTGCACGATGATCGCGGGGAGCACAATTGTTATTTGGACTAAATGACTATCCAATCGTTTTACATCGGACATGGCAAGGAAATCGTTATTTAGATTGTAGGAAAATTTTCAATATCGAAATTTGGGATGGATTTCAAAATATCGTAATTTGGGGGAAAACAATTTTTAAACCGTCAAAAACTAGAACAAAGATAAGAATTTTTGGTAATGTAAATGTGTTAATGTATTTCTTCGAATTTTGGTTATCTCGTGCCTAATTATGATAGAGGTATTGGGTAGCAAATTCGTCCTGAATTCTGCAAATGGTGGAGGTGCCGGGTCATTCAACGCGAGTGTGAGAACGCCAACATAGTAATTTATTTGGGTTATACCTTATCAACCATCTCATCTACTAAGATACAATTTACTTTATTTTATTAATTTATATTTTTTGTGTGGTCCACTTTAAAATCGAGTCCCCACTCAAATGAGGTAATAAGTAACTTTAGTTGGTGGAATTTAAAAGCAAATTTATTCAATTAATTTAATTTTGTTTCAACCTTAAAATATTTTAAAAAATAGCTTGGAAATTATTTTTGTGTTTTTATTAACGACAAAATATTTAAATAAGATTTGGTATCGTCGCTAAATTCCAGTTGTGTTCCATAAATCGTATATGCCATACATGACAAAAACATACTTATATTTTTCCAAAACCAAACGATCCACAGTAATTTTGTAACGACTTTTGAAACTAATCGAAAACTTTATTTTGAGAGCGTTTTAGAGATGGTTTAGATATTTCGTTGAAATATTTTGTGATATTGTTCCTCTTATGTAACTATTAATACAATTTTGCCATTTGAGATGTTTTCCGCATACAAACACAATGCTTCTTAACACAACATTGTACAAGACGGATATGTACAACTTCTGCCATTAGACAAAACGGCCATCCTAATTTATTACTCTGTTGACATTGGTGCTTTGGCCGCTGTTGTGAGTAGCGTCGAGAACCTTTCATTCATGTGTTTATCCGTTCAGAAATAAAGCTGGATTTGTGATGGGCAACGTGGATGAAAAATACGATTAATTTTTCCCGAGTGAAGTTAAACATTTGTTTCAATCATACCATTCATCTAGAACGATTTAAAAATGATGTGTACTTTTTATAATTTGAGCTGATTTATATTAGTTTTATTTAAAAGAAGCTTTAATAGAACAGATAAATGTTATTTTACAATGAAAAAATATCTATGCGTGGTATTATATGGAGTTTAAGTAGATGTGAAAGGGAAGTCTGCTGGCTTTTTAAGGCTATTCCAGAGCACTCTTACCGATATTTTGAAATTGAAATGAAAATGGCTAAAAGTTGAGTGGATGAACTTGAATAAAGAAGTAAACCAAAAAACTACAAGAAAATGAAAGTTCTAGGTGCAATATTTAATTTTGAGCTATGGTTTTAGTCATTTTTCAAAACACCTTTGCTCTGAGTATAAGGGAAAATAATTTTCTGAAATCAGGTTAGATGTACGATTTTTTCTTCCACTTGTTCAAAACTCTTATTTGTTCCATGTGCCAAAAAATCGCACATCGAACATTATTTCAGAAAATTATCTTTATATTATACTCAGTCCAGAGACGAAGATGTGTTGAAACAAAAAAATCATAGCTCTAAATTAAATACTGCACCTAGAATTTCCTGACCCAAAATTTGCACATAATGGTCAAAATTGAGCTTTTATCACATACAATTTTTTTTGTTTCTTTAAGTTCCTCTTTCATTCAACTTCCTTTTAGTCATTTTTCTTTGAATTTAAAAATATCGGTAAGAGTGCTCTGTAACATTCGCATTATTGGTCGAAGAAAATCTTGGAGAAAATGTTTAGTCAGGACTGACTGTGGCAGGTATCGAACCCGGGACCTCCCGAATCAGAGTCTCGCGCTTTGCACCTGAGCTACCAACATCTGCATGCTTATGAATATTATAACCTTGCAACGTACCAACCCCCGTCAACCATTACAATACCGTGTTGCCAACTTTACACATCTTCGTTCTTGCTTCGCCGAACTGGGAAGAGCTTCAACTCTTCACACGTAACGAGCTGTTTTGTTTTGTTTTGTTTTGTTTGGTCGCCCTCTTCAGTTCAGACTCGTCAAAGAGATTTGAAAGTGAAGTAAAATATCTGTGTGTTCTTTACTGCGCGCGTCTAGAAGGAATCTCTAATGGATCAATGGAGAAAGTTTACGATGAATATGTACATTCATACTAACTGGTGCTGTGGGGGGGGGGGGGGGTGGGGGGGGGTAAAATATGTGACGTATTATTTATTGACAATAACAAAAATATTAAGTTTTGATATATAATATGAATTTATACTGTGATTTCATTTTGTAATAATGGATCATAAGTGATATGTGATGCCTGATGCTAGTTTTGTAATGTAACCTCAATGATGTTTTTATAGTTGTGGCCAAAGCACCATTATTATTCTGTTATTGGTGTGGGCAAGTGAGATGCAATTATAGTTTTGGTCAAATGACTGATGCAAAACATGGTTTACGTAAGGTATAAATATACAAATCAATTTTCGTAGAAAACCCGTTTTATAGGGTGCACATCAGATTTACCTGATGAATATTGGAGTAGGAATTATGAGGGGATGTCCTAGAGCTGATTAAGTGGACTCAATCCCTTGAATTTGCATTAACGACTGAGGAAAACCTCGGAAAAACCTTCAGTCAGGATTCTCGGTCTCGACGGAATTTGAACCCGAGACCTCCCGAATCAGAGTTGCGCGCTTAGCGCTCGAGCCAACACTGTCGGTGTAAAATATAACATAAAAGTAAGATCCTTTTAAGGCGAAAGCTTTTTCCTTTCACGTTTCGTAGGATTTTTCTTACAAATATATTCAAAAATACTTTTGTCACGCATGTTATCTTCCTTGAGGTATTAGTGCCCACCAACATATTTCCCGGAGCAAAAAACGCACTACAATAGATTAAAAATCAGTATTGCGTAAAACCGGATGGGAGGTTAGCGACATATAAATAACCGTCTCTAGACAGGTTACTTAATTAAGTGACAAATGAGAAATGTTATCGTAGCACAGAAGTAGCATCTTAGCGAGAGCGGAGTAGGGCGGGTGCACGCTTGCTATGTTAGGAGGGGGAGATGTTACAAGCCTTGGAGGGGTCAACATTCATTGTTTAACTACTGACAGTGGTGGCTCATGCGTAACGTGTGGAGGTCATGGGTCGAATACCGACTCCGGCAATCCTAAGTAAAAAATTCTTCTGTTTTTTTTTAAGTCATAAATTCGAATGAAACGGATTGCGTCCTCTTAAACAGGCCTAGATTAAAAAAATGTTTTCTTGTTTTCGATATGTTGGTATAGAAATTGTTCACCCTAATAAAGTTGAGAGTCCATTCCGTCATTCCATGGAATCAAAAAGTAATGTAGATTTACGTCTCATATTACAAGGTGTTGAGAGAGACAACCCCCCCCCCCCCCCCCCCCCCCGGCGCCCGCTGGTGACCTACTATGTTGTTTGTGTCTGTTGTAAAACTAGGAAAACGCTTAAGTCCCGCCGCGTTGTTGGATGAGCGTAATTGGTGCATTGAACTGCCATTGTGTTATGCGGATTTTCTGTTGTTCTGTGAAAAAAATTATTACTAAGTTGAAGATTTTTATAAAATTAAATTAAATAAAATAAAAAATTAACTTTAATTTTTAATTTTTTTAATTAATTGTAATAATTTAAAAAAAAGGGGAAAAAACGTAAAATTGCGATTTTATGAGAAATTACTTTTTTGATTGCGCTCAAATTTCACACGATATATTAATTCATAAAATAAAGGTACTGTGAAAAAATCATTACAATCGGATAAAGCATGTAGGTGTTGAAAAAAATCGTAAAATTGCGATTTTCATGAGAAATAATTTTTTGATTGCGCTTTAAAACGTGGCAGTTCTTAGTTCAGAGATTTCGAAGGTCCCCAGAAATTTAATCGCACTTGGAGTATCGGTTTAGCGGGAATCGTGTTAACAGACCCACAAAAAAAAACAGAAAAAAAGAAAAAAAAGAAAAACATTCCGAATTTTTTTCTCCAGTGTAGTGAAATGGAATCTTCGCTTCGCTCGCTACGCTCATCCAAAAAACATGATATAAAGCAAAAAATATATAATTTAGTTCTTAAAGAATTTTAAAGCGGTATTTAAAAAACCCGGCGTGATTTGAAAGGTTAAAGTTGGGTAAAATTTCTCAGTAAGTTATCAATAAACCCAACACATTTTCTTATTAATTTAAAGTATTATCTTAGTGTCTTTGAGAATAACGTAATAATAGAGCCTTCAAATTCTGTTGTGGTAACATTTGTGCAATGATCAGCAGGGCTAAATAGTACGTATTTTCAGTCAACCTGGCCTACAGAAAATGTAATGGAGGCATTTGTATTGTATTTAATTAGTAACTTTATTTTAAGTTATAGATTTCTATTGTAATGTAGTAACAAAGATTAAGAAGGCCTTCATAATGAATATAAATAAATCTGGATCCATGTGGTCACTCAACAGTAGTTAAACAATTAAAGAAATTGGGTTTCTCCTGATTTTTAACCAATCTGTCTCGAGATATTAGTCAGTGACGAGTTGCCAGTTGAAACCAATCAAGGGCTTAAAGTCCGTCTGATGATTTTAGCGACGCGTGTGAAGGGGGCTTACAGATCCGAGCTCGTCTGTAGAGCAGAGAGATGATAAAGCTCCGTCGCTTTTACGAGGGCTACAAAGAGTGGAGTGAATTTAATTGAACGAAACTCCCAACAAACTCGATAAATGCTATTGTTGTGGGCGCAATTGTCTGCTCATAGAAAGAACATCCAGCGTCCAGATAAGAGATACATCAGAACACTCGTCATTATGTTCAGTTAGCTGGTAATCAAAGGTGTTCTGTTGGGATGTATATTCTTTGCTTGTATTTCTCTTATTTTCTCACTCTCCCTTTCTCAACCGTGCAGGACAAAATAAACCAATTTGCTTTGTTATGTTGTAAGACTGTGTTCTAAAGCCTCGTATTTAATCACAAAACACAAAAATGTTCAAATTAGATCAATATCTGTCAATCCATCTCGAACCGGTGTAGATTTGGCTGATCGCATATGGAGGTAAGCCGGATAGTTATACTCGAAATCAGCAACACTTCATTTTTTTCCATGCAGTCAAGGCATACCTGGTAACAATTAAATAAAAACACATTTATATTTAGTGTTAATAAGTTGGCCTTCCCACTCAGTCAAATAACTGATTTTCAGTGGGGGATATTCAAATAAAGCAAGTCAAGCATGTAGGCGCCAACGCAATCGACGAGTGAACAATGACCAACTAGAGACCGGCATATTTAAGTAGAAAACACCGATCAATCAAGCTGGACACGATTCCACCCGCGGACAGGATAGCTCCAAAGACACCGTTTATCCATTCTTAAGCCAATAATTGATGGACTTTGGTCCACATCAGAAGTTAAAAAACTTCTGCCTAAAGCGGGAATCGAACTCTGGACCTTCCAATTGTGCGGCAAACCGCAATCAGATAAATTGCATGATTCTGTGTGTCGATCAAGTACAAAATGGCTGCTTGATTGGTTTGTTGGCAAAGGTTTCTGTGGCCAGAGTAGATTCAGAATAAAGGGAGAGAATACGTAGGTTGTAGGTGTGGGTGTTGGGGGTACGGGCAGCAAACCCGCATTCACCAGTGATAAACTGGGCCATTTTGTCATCCGATTATATAACCTTTTAAAAATTACAACGTATAAGCGAACGTATAAAACTCAAATCATTCTACAGAGAATAATGAATGTGAGCTATTCCTCCAGAGGGGGTTGGGGGGAGATAGGTAGGCGGTATATTGTGTGGTTCTGCGGTGTGAATGGTGGATACCCGCGAACGGAAATCTTGACTAAGTGTGTTGTCCAAGGTTTATTTATCGTCATTGATGCAAATGCAAGGGATTGAGTCCACTTAATAAGCCCTTCTGCATTGCCATTACAACTAAACTACCTATAGTAAGAAATCTGATGAGAAGCATGCAAATAAATAAATAAATTAATAAATTCGTATTTAGAGTCTATACCCACTCAGTCACAGTACTGATATTCAATGGGGGACATTACAGTTTAGGCCGACCAGGCTAACCCTGAAGCGCAGACACAATCTACGAGCGAACAATGACCAACTAGAGACCAGCATATTTAGGTAGGAAACACCGATCAATCAAGCTGGACACGATTTCACCCGCGGACAGTACTCGAATCAACAAAGCGAATTCGGAACAAACAGAATTTATTACTGAGACACACGTATACCGCTGGTAAGAGCAGACGAGGGTTCGAGAGCTAGTGTAACGGCTTCGTTCACCTCGACGTCTACTCGGCAGTCCGGGTTAGTGGAGAAAACCATGCCTGTGAAGGTTACACCGTCCTTTCGGATGGAACGTTAAGCCGTTAGTCCCCAAACTATTTCTCGAAAGGTGTAGGCTACGTGCCGGTATTGGGTTTTCCTCCTCCCTTCTTTTCACCCTTCATCCTTATCTATCATCACTCATCGTCTCGTTGTAGTTGTCCTCTTTGTAAATCAAATCAGTTTTTTTAACTGAGTAGGATAGACGTTAAATTAAAAAAATATATAAAATAAAATAAAAGTAGCCTTACTGTATTAATATGATACGTAAAGCAAAACAAATCAGTGTATTTGGCAATCAAATTACTTGAGAAAGTGTGTGATAATATCTTTCAACACCAAACTATCTATGCAACTATAGACTGCATACAACGGCTTCCAACTTATTCGAAAGGAACATTAAAACAGAGGATAGAGTTAGATAACTGAACAAAGTAGTTCGAAGAGAGAGGCAATCCCTCATTTCTGTTGATCCTTGTCAATATGACCAATAAACTTGTCGGTAACAAGTTTTACAGAAGCTGAATGTCTCCAGTGACAAACTGCTGCAGCTGAACTCTGCTACCCTAGTAAACATAAAGCAGAGAGTCTAGGAGCGTTCAAAGCCAGGAGCAGATGCACTCAACAAGTTTTATTAGGAGATCGCGCTTTCAAACTACTACAGTGCAGCATTAGTAGGTCTACTGCGCCACTTACACAAATTATCACAAAATAGCAGGACGTGGAACTGATTCAATTTCTATCATATTTTGGAATTGAGGTTTATGGTTTAAATTGGTTCAAGGGCGCACCAACCGTTAGGTCATTATGAGCCACTCTATACTAGAGGATGTGGGAAGGACAGACCAGTGCTGGACAGATCCAGCCACAGGCGAGGAGACGAGGGGATATGAAGATTTCTCACGTTGGCGGCCAGAGCTCGCTTCTAGTTTCGGGGAGAAAAATGCTCCCCTATGCACTAGCTGATGTTTGCGAGATGGACTTCACCTCATTTTCGACTCGTATTATGGGCAGAGGAATACCCTGGATCAAATCTACTCCGGACGCAGACTGGGTGCGGATCAATGTTATATATTTCGAATTGATGTACTATAACTTATTTTCAATATTTAAGGGATGTTTTAATTTAAATTTTGTAATCATGATTATCATAATGTTAATTGGGGTTTAACTGTCGAAAAGAGGTCGAAGTTATAAACATGCATGCAAACCTAGCGTATAAAATTTACTTAAAACTTGAGGTACAATATAAGATATGCTTATCATGAAGACACCCGTGGCTAGATCTGGCGTGCACTGGCATGTCTATATTCTTTGGGCACATCTAACGTATCCATCACACGTTTAATCGTAATACACACAATTTCTCATCGCAGGTACCAACTGTCAACATGACAAACACAAAACTCAAATAGTAAACGTATGAAAGTATAACCCGCCATCGTGGAGCTGAAACCACCCTACCCTAGCCAAGCTGGCCCCGATCACGGGTGCGTTGTTTCTCCCACCGGCCGCCTACACAACACGGCGCACTGTTGTTCGTATTATTCAGAACGCATGATTAATTATCCTCCCGGAGCAAGAAGCGGCATTGTGCGTCGCCCGTACGAGGGCGGTGCATTATTTAAACCGGGGACGCTCGTTTAGCCAGCACTGACCGCTGAAAGACTGCAGAAAGTCATGCTCAAAACTATGGTTTTTTTACTTTAATTTTACGTATTACCTATAATTTGTTTATACACATTTTCATTCAGATTATATTAATTGAACTTTGGTAAATAATTTTAAAATAAAAACATTTAAAAACGTCAAACACAAGATTTTGAAAATGTTCAAAAAATAGATGCTACAAAACACTATAAAATGACACTTAATTCACGTATCTCTAAAATATCTAATATTGTTTGTTTTGTATGTATTGTTTTGTGTATGTTAAATTGCACTTGTAGTACATGTGTATTGTTGCAATGTGGCCACAAAGTTATGAATTAAAACTATAATAAATAAGAAATTACTTTAAAATGGCATTTCTATTGCAATTTTTAATATTTGTTTTGTGTACATTTGATGAGCTGTTTAAGATGTATGATTTTTTAAATTATTATTGCATGGTCTTCAAAGCTCAACTCGAAACTATTTCGAGGTGTGAAATGTTAGTATGCGAGAAGCTGCGTCGCAAAACTAAATGGAAGTATCGACTCTCAACGCTTAAAAGTGAGTAGTTGATTCCTTGAAACTAGAGGCGAGCTCTGGCAGCCTCTCCCCCACTTATTCCCTAATTCTTGGGCACGCAACCTTGAGGTTTGAAATGAAATCAATCTCGAGACGCCTGTGGCTGGATCTGTGCAGCATGGGCCTGTTCGCGTAGTGTGGGTTTGTCAAACCTTTCGACTATTATCTAGTTGACGTTCACTTTTTACTAAGCGCACTTTATTTTATATAAATAATAAAAATTAAATTAAAAAACAAAAAATAAGGAACGGAACTACATAAAAATCCGAATATAGAAGCAGCGGAAAAATAACATTTATCCAATATCAACAACCCTGACCATGGCTGACCACGGAGGCCACCATAATCATTATAATTGTATCACTCTTATGGGTATATTTGTCCCAACTTTAACCAATCAAAAGGTTAAAATGAAAAAAATACTAAAATTATCAAGAAAAAAAATATACTATATATAAAAGTAACAAATATTTATTATCCGTAAAAAAGTGGATTATTTAAAAAAATATAAATTATAAATATAAATAACAATAAAATATAATATGTACATTACATATAATATAAATAATATAATTTGCAAAAATATAACTAATGCATTTTGTAATCTGTATTCATGTACGCTTTCCCATGCACCACCGCGTGAAATTGCTGTCGGTACGGACAGATCTGCCTCCAATGACACAACAACCATGGATTCACCCGTAAAACATGACTGGAGCGGAGTATTATTATCGGCTGATATAACTCTAGCAGCATCAAAGCGTAAAGTGAGCCATGTCGGTGCAGAATAGGCCCTCGGGTGTAACGCGGAGTACTCCCTCGCTAACAAACAAACAGGCATTGCGGTGTTGTTTACATTACCTCCATCCGAGGAGTTACAGAAACTTTGTTAACCGGTTTTAACAAAGTTTATTAACTTCTTAATAAAATAGCTGAAACGATGTTTACATTTTATTAATGTTAGTGAAGCATTCTCGAGGAAATGTCGAGATGATTTTGAATAACGCGAGTTAAAATGTGTTTTAACTTACGTTGATAAGTAAGTCGAGTAGACTACACTGAATAATAATTAATAACATTGTTACGGAGTATCGAATCAGTTTGACAAGGGGTTCTACGGAGGGTGCTGTGACGGTCACAACTAACCAACCATTTGGTTCTATTTCTCAATTTCATTAATCGAGACGTAGGTGTAATTGATTTAATGTAAATCAATCCAGAAATTACAAAATCTATCTCAGCGGGGTATCGAACCCCGGTATCTCAATAGCCGTCCGGGTGCTTTACCTCTTAGCTTTAAAAAAACATTTGGCTCTAGCCCTCACAGTTAAGGAGAAACAAAAACAACAACGTCTAGGCAGCCACCTTCTCGTGGTTTGAAAACAGAACAACAAAATGTTGATTTGTCTGCATGAAATTCAATAAGTATGAAAATACAGTACATGAATGTGAAGTGTTCGAAGCCAAGACTCTTACAGTTCGTTGATAATCATAGCATAAATCTACTAACAGTAAACTATATACCTATATGAAACTTTTTGTGGAATTTCGATTACAATGATGTGGTTACTTTTCCAAAGTAAAAACTTACTAAACATTATTGCGTATAAGCCACAAATGATTTTGATGATTTAATAGAAATCAAAATCGTAAAAATCAATTTTATTAATTCATATTTTTTTGTGATTGCCTTAAAAAAATGTGCCTCTATAGAAGGCTGTGTATACATGACCATAATAACTGTGAAATGTTTGGTTTGGCTTCAAGAAGTGATCCTGGGTAAAAATACTAATATTGCAGACTAAAGCACAAATCTACTACAAAAGTACAAGTGAAGTGTGAAGGCTACTCACCTTGCCGAAGTCTGACAGCCCCGTCCGATGGGGCGCAGAATCCCCGACTGCGGAAGACAAGCTCTCTGCCAGCGAACAGTCTGCCCTACCGATACACACAGGCATATTACACAGCAATACAGACTTTGTAAAACAGTTTACAGATCATTTATAACACGAAACACCACACAGGAACTATTGCATAAAAAAGAATGAATGAAGAAGAAAAAGATGTGAAGATAAGAAGAATTTCTGAAACATCCGGAGTACCACAGGGATCAATTCTTGGACCTCTTCTATTTACTCTATTTGTGAATGACCTTCCATCGCAAATTAAGAGTTCAAAATGTCTGTTGTATGCAGATGACCTGAAACTATACCTCCCTGACACGGATCAAATGGACACTTCAGACTTCTACATGATCTTGATTCGCTGTCTGAATGGTGTCAGACATGGTTATTGAATCTTAATGTGTCAAAGTGCTTCACTATATCTTTTACAAACAAGAAGAAACATCTACATTTTAAATACTGTGTAAATAGTTCTGTCCTTCAGATAATTAGCTTCACTTATGTCTTCAGTCACTTCTTCATGGACTCACAATTTATATTTACACATACACACTCACTAACACAATCATACACTCAAACATACATACACCACAACTCATACACTTAAGTATATATTATTTATAAAGTCATCTTTACGTATATAATTTTATATTGTATTGTACTGTAACGTTTTGTATTGTTTTGTTACCCTATGTAATATTTGGTAAATTGCACTTGTGGGACACTGCGTCCTGTTGTAATGTAGCCACAAATAAACAAAAATAAACAAAAATTATATAAGCCAACTATATCTTGATGATAGGCCATTGATCTAGTCAAAATTGAGTTTGATCCAAAACACTAGGGAGTTATCATAATTATTTACCTATGAGACCTTGTGTTGATTCTAAACCATCTTCGAGGCCTTTTGAAGGTGTTTCAGTTATTGTATCAATATATCATATCGCTCATCCATCAACGTGACTGCAATTGATGGCAGTTACCTCAGGTGGACAATTAATTATATTTAGAGTAATTTGTTTTGCATCTATGGGTCCTCTTTTTCTATCGATTCACACCAAGCACGTGACGATCGGAACAACAATATTTTAAGTGAAAAAGTAAATTAATTAATGGATGATTAAAACCTTATTTTGACCAACGTACGCATTGCGGATTTTAGCGGACTTTTTTACATGTTAAAGAGGATATTTTTCCGAAGAGAAAGGAAACCATAAAACCTACTGTTAATATTTGTTTTGGGTTCAGTTGATTTTTGGTAAGTTTTGACTTGATCAGTAGGGACCGTAGCCTGGACATTGAAATAACTTTACATTTAGTAAAATCAATGACTTAGTATTTACAAAAAAAAAATCAGATAAGCAATTTACACAACATATTTTTTGTAGGATATCATATTATTGAGTTTTTAAATTTTCGAAAAGGCGGCTTTACGGGAAAGAACTTCACCGCGATTCCTGGATTTTTTCTAAACTCCCCTTAACCCCCCCCCCCCTCTGTAACTCCTAATCCCGTGCTAGCCCCAAGCAATCACTCGTCAACAAGAGGAAACAATGTGTGTTAGTTCGTTTCTGTATCCTTGGTAATCAACCCTCCTAGGTATTGTTGGTTCTTGACTATATCCAGCAATGACGTAATATAAGCTAAGCTACGCAAAGCTTATGTACGTCATTGATATCCAGGTTCAAAATGTACATGAATCCGTCTTTGGGTGGTAAAATAGTGACCAGTTAGTAACAGAGTACGTTTATGTAAATCAATTCAGAAATTAAAAATTCTTCTAGGCGGGGTAACAAACCCCGGTCTCCCTGTTGCCGGTCGAGTGCTTTACCCTTAAGCTACTGAGATGGTTAACTTCATCGATCTATGCACCAACAATACAGATGTTTGTCTCGGTAGCTTAAGGGTAAAGCACTCGACCGGCAATCTGGAGACCGCAGTTTGATACTCCACTGAGATGGATTTTTTAATTTCTGGATTGATTTACATAAAATCAATTACACCCACGGGAGTGTTTCCCAATTAAGGGGAAAGATCACCACCAATATTAAAACCACGCAAAATAACCTAATTTTCGTAATATCTCTCAAACCGTAACGTAAAGTAGCAAAAGGGCTACTAGTGTGCCTAGTTTCGTTAGAACTACACTCTGCAAGAATTGGTTTTACATATTCTTATTAGTAGCTTTTTTAATTACGGAATACATTAATTTAGTTTAAACCTTGATTAAAATCATTAATGGTTACAATATTTGAAAAAGGTTTAATGCCAGATATTGTTCTAACTAAACCACACGGGACCTAGTATCCACATTTTCGTTTTTGTGTAGCATTATGTGAGTTTTTGATAAAATAAGGCTCTTTCGCGTGGTTTTAATATTGGCGGTAGTCCTCCCTCTTAGTGAAGTTGAGAAGGATACGTTAAGCATAACATTAAAATGTATCGTGAAGTAGCTTCTTCCTTCGCTTTCTCCCAAGTAACCCCTGTTTATCTGACACATCCACTCCGACCGACACCTTTAACTCGTGATCCCAGCCATTGTCTTCCTTTTCATCACGCGCGCAGGTTTATGACGTAGTATTTGTGCGGTGACATCTAATCATGGCGCCCAGCCGTTGTCGACACTGCTAGAGGATCCTACTATCTATTGTTTTACATGGTTTAATCAATGAAGTGACAGTAATTGCCTATTACCATACGCGGCGGTATATCCATCGGCGGGGGGGGGGAGGGAATCTGCGAAGACGTTAGAGGGGGGGGAGATTATCTCGCACAATTGTTAGAGGCTTGTCGTATGTAAATTAAGATTTGGATGAGTTAATTTTCGAGATTGGATCTTGTTGGTTTAACGCTTGGAAAGTTTCAATTGGATTGGGCATGGTTTGGTTGTTACGGGGAGAGGGGGGTGAAAAACGGGAAAGCGTAATTCCATGTTCGGTTAAAGTCCTTTTCTTATTGTACAATAAAGTTTATCGGGGTTCCATGTTGAGTTTTTAAGAGGTTGAAGGATAAAAACAAAATGGCGACCATAACCTTACTTGACCAGCATATAACGGCAGGCATTTATAGGCTATACGTAAACGAGCAATTCCTTTTAAATGGTTGTTAAAATCATATTTCAAAATAAGGTGTTAATGAAATAGTAAGTGTAGTGTACTGCATAAGGTAAACATAATATTTTGGTATTTTATCGAGGATGCGCGATAATTGGTGAAATTTTGATATGAAAATATTATATATTTTGCATTTTCCCCGGATTTTCCGGTGTAGTTTACCGCTTTGAGGTATTTCCTCCTTAAAGCCATTTTTATCAAAACCATTGTAATATTCACAAAAACCTGAACAATCAACAACCTCACAGTATAGGTAATGAAAATTATGTTTTTTAAACGTGAAATTTCTTTTATCAAAGTTTTTTTCTTTCATGATTGTGCTAACATAATAACCTTCATTACTGAAATAAACTAATAGGTTAAAACCCTGTTTATTTGCTGAAACTTATCAATTACTTATCAATACAGTGCTGCTAAACAAAAGATACAAGTGCATACAATAACACCTACACACTTGAATCATATAAATATCATAATTCGTCCCTTGACCCGGCACCTCCACCAAATCCAGAATAATAATTAAATAACACAATGTTTCACCATCTCTATCAATTAGGCGTCTGCGTTTCCTTCTGCACATTTCTGTGCCCTTCTAAATTGAGCATTGGCAATATGCTTGTCATCCGTCTTAGCCATGGACTGATATTTCGTGATCAGCTTACCGAAAGAAGCGTTAATGTACTTTTTTATAGAAATCTTTTGTTGTGGATGAGATAACGTCTTGATTGTTAAAATATAACTGCGCAAAATGTAAAGTAATCATTGAGGATTTTCTTCTTGAGTACGAATGCGCTAGTTACACACGGCCGTTCTATCAATTGGTGTGCAACAAGAGAGGGAACTAATAAAAAAAACAGGGAAAAAGTTGACACCCATATTATTTGTTTCTATTTATTCATAATGGTACGAAGAAAACAAGATATTTCTAGCCCTTTATGTTCATGTGCAAAATTAACTATAACTATAGTTAGTGATATTGAAAGAAAACTCAAGTTTTTACTTCAAGTTTTGGTGTTTAATTAATAATAATAATAATAATAATAATAATAATAATAATCATAATAATAAATAATAATAATAATAATAATAATAATAATAATAATAATAATAATAATAATAATAATAATAATAATAATGGAACTATAATAGAGCACGAGGTTGATGATAATGATAACCTTAATCATACATACAAACACCAACCATGGAGTAGAGAGGAATATACCGAATTAATGTGGTGCCATTTTTATGTGCAAGAAACAACGGGGACAATAAATTTGAAACAAACCTACCAACTTTGGCGGGAACGCAACCCTAATAAAAGACCAGATCTGAATGCCAACAAGCTAGCGAATCAAAGGAGATTCATTGAAAAGAAAAAGAAACTATCTGATTACGAGTTAAGTGTACTCAAAACAAGATGTAAGAGTTGTGATTAATGGGGTAGTCCTGCAGCCTCAACTCAGAAGGGAAGAACTGGACAATGTCATTCCCGTACAAGATTTTCCGATACCGTGATGGAAGAACTAGACAATATGGTACCAGATAGGGGTGGTAGAGAGGACTGAATGTCAATGAACACAATCTAGAGAAAGTGCATTCCTGTTGACTGAAGAAAGTGCCAACTTAATGGACGAAATTATTTCTCAATGATACAAATTCAAAATATTCCCATAAACTCCCGTGAACGCCTCGCTAAAATAAGATTAAACAAAAAGCAGAACAATTAATCTCAAATGCTAACGCTGTTTTAGACAGAATTATTGTTGAATTGCATCCAATAGACATAACAAGCCTTAATCATCTACTTTATGGAACGGCCTCAGTTATTACAGACAAGCTTGTAAAAAAAGAACAATCACTTTTTAAAAACAGTCGTATTACACCAAAGTGGAAAATACGAATTCAAAAACAAATAGATTCATGGCGGAAAGACCTATCCTTGTTTCATGAAATAAGAACTAAAATTAATCTTTCGTATAAACTTACTGTAAAGAAACGACAACTTTTTGAAAAGTATAGTATACACAAGTCCCAAGATGCGGTTCAAGTAGAAGAGCAATTGAAACAGAAGCTCCAGGCAAAAGCTCAGAGAATAAGAGATACACAAAAAGAACGCTGCAATTTAGACAAATAAACTTTTCTCAGAAATGGAAATAAATTCTACAGAGAGCTTGGGAAAAAAAAACATCGAAATAAAAAAATCACCAACAAAGATGAATTAGAATTTTTTTGGAAATCAATCTGGGAAGATAACAAAAAGCATAATTCAGAAGCTAAATGGATTCAACATCAAGAATTGGATTGTGCTGATTCTCCGGATATGAATTGGGAAGAAATTACATTGGGTGATTTGTCTAGTTCCCTTCGGAAAAGTTCTAGCTGGAAAGCACCAGGGCCAGACAAATTATCCAACTTTTGGCTAAAACAACTGACATCCACTCATACTATTCTAGTAACTTTGCTTAATAATGCTTTAGTTCATCCTGAAGACGCACCAGTATGGTTGACCACAGGGGTTACGTATTTGTTACCGAAGTCTGCACAAACTGAACAACCAAAAATTATAGACCTATCACATGTTTACCTACAATGTATAAAATCTTAACGTCAATTATAACTGAACGAATGCAAGTATTTTTAGCTACAAATAATGTAATGCCATTAGAGCAAAAAGGTTGTTGTAGAAATACGTATGGCTGTAAGGATCATCTTCTGTTGAGTAAAGCTATAATGGAAAATTGTAACAGAGGCAGAAGAATCTTAGCGTAGGTTGGATTGATTACAAGAAAGCATTTGATAGTGTGCCACATAGTTGGATATTAAAAGTATTGGAAATGTATAAGGTCAGCCCAATTGTTGTCAACTTCTGCAAAATTATGATGCTACATTGGAATACAAGTATGAAAATAAGAACGGAGACCGAAGAAATCGTATCAAGTATGTTCACATACAACGAGGAATATTTCAGGGTGATTCGTTATCGCCACTTCTATTCTGCATGAGTTTGTTTCCTTTGACAAAGTGGCTCAATGTCGGAGGTTTTGGGGTATGTGTTATTGCCAAATGAAGATAAAGTCTCGCATCTTCTGTACATGGACGATTTAAAATTAATTGCAAAAAATGACGAAGAACTTTGTATCTTACTAATATCGTCAAAACTTTCAGTGACGACATTTGTATGGAATTTGGAATCGAGAAGTGCAAGAAAGCGACATTCAAAAGAGGGAAGATTGTCTCAAGTGAAAACATCCAACTTGACGAGCATATCACTATTGAGGACATTGGTCAAGAATCAACTTATAAATATCTTGGAGTAGAAAAAGGGTACGGTGTTCAGCATACATTAATGAAAGATAAATTGAGCAAAGAATACAAACGACGCCTAAGATTAATACTTGAAAGTGAATTGAACGGACGAAATAAAACTATTGCAATTGGTCAATTTGCTGTGCCAGTATTATCTTATAGCTTTGGGATATTAGATTGGAGCATTGAAGAACTTAAGAGATTAGATCGAAAAACAAGAAAACTGTTGACAATAAACGGAATGCACCATCCACGAGCGGACGTAGAAAGACTGTATATCGCAGGAAAAATGGAGGTCGTGGAATAACTCAACTAGAGGGGTCATACAAAACAGCAATGATTGGTTTAAGTTTATACATAGAAGGTAAAGAAGATGACAAATTTATTAGAATGGTTCAAGAACATGAGTCTAGCAAAGCTATGAGAAAATCTATCATTAAGTTAAGCAACAAGTTTCAATCAGGTATGGAATTAACCGATATTAATCAGATCAATGGGTCCATCACTAACAAGGTCAAGGTTATCAAGAAGAAAATTAAGAATATTATCCAGGAAGATCTAATAAGTTGCTGGAAGTCTAAACCTTTGCATGGACAATATATTACACGCATGATGCAACCACATATTGACCAAGATCAAACCAATAAGTGGCTGGGCAGAAGTAATCTCAAGGGGGAAACTGAAAGTCTTATTGTAGCTGCACAAGATCAAGCCTTAAGAACAAAAAGTTACGAAAAAAGAATTCTCAAACTCGAAGTAGATGACAAGTGTCGTTTGTGTAAGCTTTATGAAGAAAGCGTGGAGCACATTATTTCTGGATGCCCGGTCTTAGCAAAAACGGAATACATTGATCGACATGATAAGGTTGGGGCATATTTGCATTGGAACATTTGTAGAAGTTATAACATCGAACTTCTGACAAATGGTACATGCATAAACCAGAGCAAGTAGTTGACAATGGTAATGTGACCATATTGTGGAATGAGCAAATAATCACTGATCGAAAGGTTCTTCACAACAAACCAGACATTGTTGTTAAAACACAAGAGACTCAAAAATGTTTGATCATCGATGTAGCTATTCCATCAGACCGCAACATAGTATTAAAGGAAGCAGAGAAACGCACAAGATATCGAGACCTTCAATAGAAATTCAACGAATGTGGAATGTCAGTTGTAAGGTTGTTCCCATTATAATTGGAGCTTTGTGGGACAATTGGAAGAAGTTTTGAAGAGAACCTCCAACATATCTCTGGCAATCACTGGACTCCAGAGCTTCAAAAGGCAGCATTATTAGGAACCGCCCATATACTACGCAAAGTTTTAGTATGAAGACATTGTTTCAGTTATTTCTTGTATGTATTGTATTTTTTAATGTCATGTATATTTAATTGTTTTTTTAATAGGGGTTTCACCTTAGAGTGTGGTTCATCTCTGGTGAAAGCTCTTAAATACCATTATGTAATGTTCATATTGGTGAATAAAAGAAATAATAATAATAATAATAATAATAATAATAATAATAATAAAAATATTACAGTTTTTCCCGTTAGATATGTTGGAAAGTATAAAATAATGGTTTAATAGAAAAAGGATAAAAGTAATGCAAAAGTAATTTTCAAATACTCACGTTTGATGCATATTTTCCAATTTTACCTTTAAATATTATTAAAATAAGTTTGATGGTAAGATGTATTTAAACATTTTTCAACTGTGTTATGAAATATTTATGAAAAAGTTATAAATAAACAAATAAATTGTATTTAGAGTCTGCCAACTCCGTTATATAACTGATTTTTAGTGAGGAACAGTAAATCATAGCGACCAAGCCAACCCTGAAGGAAGCCCCCGATGCAATCCACTTGTGAGCGATAACCAACCAAAGATCGATATTTTTAATAAGAAATATAGCAATCAGTGATATGGACAGTGCGAACACCCGCAGATCAACGCCAGAATCAACAAGGCCGATTCAGAACAACTTTGAATTTATTTTGTGCTTCGTTGCTAGGACGGCTCCAAAGTCACCGTTTTCAACATCCTAAGACAAGAACTGATGGACCTAAGTCCAAATCAGAAGTTAAAAAACTTCTGACTTTGGCGGGAATCGAACCCTGGACCTTCTGCAATGGAAGCAGGTAGGCGTACAACAAGACCAACAAGCCACACACATATAATAATAGCTTTACATGCAAAATGTGTGTGGTAAATAATAATTGCGTTCGATGACAGAATTCAGAAAATAATATGGAAGTAGAATTTTACATTAACGATCATTATTAATAGATTTAACCCTTTAATTCTAAATCACTTCCGCTTCAGCGAAGTCATCCGTTAGTTTCATCACCATCTTAAATCCAAAACTGTGTCACAAGTAGAATCTTCGCGAGTTTAATATTACTAATCTCGTCAACATTTCTCATCTATAACGACCTTCTCGTTTCTATTATCATCACCAAAAGAATTTTCTTGCACCATTAAAAACATTTTCGTTTTCCTTGGTGGTCACAGTTTATCGATGAGTTCTCTTTTCACTCCATTTACCTCCGTGAAGATAACGTATTTAACGAGATTTAACGCGATGTGGACGAGAATTCTCGCAACTTTTAGAACACACTCATTTACATTGCAAATAGCTCAATAGCGGTAGCTAGCGCATTTTTTTTACACTCTACCCAAATAATTTGAATAATGTTTTGATTAAAAGAGAAGAGAAAAACTTTTTCCGAGTTTGAACCGAATGACAATTTATCATTGATTAGTCTACGTTTAGTAAAGCGGATATTTTATAAGTAAACTTTGCGATCATTTAGATTTTATTATGGTTATCTTAGATTATTCTTTCTTGTTTATATCAAGACATAATATAAATTGTTATATTCATTTCGCTTTTGAATTTGAAATTGTTTTAAAAAAGTTTTGTCTTATAATACATTGCAATAATTGTTTTAAATTATTTTATGGTTGCAGAAATGGTTATTATATTATTATGTCAAACTTTGCACAAAATCATTTCAAGCATTGCACAACTACATTGAATTATTTTGCGATCATTTCTGTACGGTACTTAATTGTATTTAGTTTTATTATTAGTTTTTTATTATTTATTTTTATTATTAGGCTTAGTAGGAAGGTTGGTATAAAAGGGCAGTATGCCTCAAGCACATGGTGTCCACACTACAAATTGTGAAAAAAACAAGCACTGATATAAAAAAAAACATAAAACATAAAACAAACAAACGTAAAAGAGTCAAATTAACAAAACATTAAAATTTCATTATATAAAAATCAGAATAAATTAATTTAAGCAATCATAATGCTGTCCTCCTTTGTTTATTAGTTTTAAAACAGAATATTGTTATTTTTGACCAGAAAACGTGTACAGTTCACTGCTTTGTCACTATTCGCCGCAAATTCTACGATAAACAACAAAATAACGAAAAGTTTTCTTTTATTATAATTTATGTTAAAACTCTACTTAAAAATCAACATCAGCAAAACGATGAGTCAAAGCTCAAGAAGCAAGTGTATGCTACCTATAAGGTAGTGTTTTTAAATTAAACTCGGTCTTTTAAAAATCCATCAATGGAAAAGAATGAACAAACTTTTGATAAGCCATAACTTTTACATTAAAACGCAAACATGGTTCCATAAGAAAGATCTATTATGGTAAAAGTTTCTCATGGTTGATAAAACCACCACTTAGACGGGACACGCTACTTTTCTCGGCCACATTTATGAATAATTAACTTTGACTTTTAAAGAGATTCTTTCACCGCATCTGTCGATCAAGAATCCTAGCACACTGTACGACAGTTACTCAAAAGTACTCGATATCTAAATCGATTACCGCTAATAAAATATTAATACACTCTTTCTCCAATGATATTTTTCTGCCTAGATTGTCCGGTTGCCGGCCACTGGTAGAGCTCGCAACTTGAGTTAGGTGTCCTGTATCATTATTAAGATCTGTTTTTGACTTGGATAATTTCTAATAATTTTATTTCTGATATAATTATATATTAGAGTTAAGATCTTGTTATCATGATTTGAATACAAGAATGATGATTCGCGTTCTTTTTTGATGATTTTTTCCCATTTTCCCCTTTTTATTTCCCACACCCTTTATATAGTTGATTTATTAATCGCATATATTATCCTATTTGAATTTGTTACCAAAATTGTTGAGTTTAAATGCATTGTTGTTGTAATATTACTATTTAAAACAAATATTTATTTAAATGAAGTTTATTGTTGTGTTTCTATATAGTTAGATTTATTTAATTGTCTTACTTTATAAAACAGTTTTTTAACTGAATAGAAAAGACGTTTAATAAATAAATAATAAAATAAAATATAACCGGTTGTACAAAGAGAGACCAAACATCGTTTTCTATGAACCAGATTTAAACCTTAATTAACATATGGTTGTAGTAAAATAATTTAGTTTACCTGACCCATGAGAAAGGTCGGCCAGTGCAGAGTTATGGAAATGACCAAACATTTTTCAGCTTACATAGTAGAAAAAAGTAGTACATGCATAATTAGGCAACAATATTAAATTTTTGAGTTCACAATGAATCATTTAACTATAGGTATTATCTTAATTTGTATTCCATAACATACATAAATAAAATGAATAAAATGTAGTATAGATGAATAGGAAGTGGAAGTTGAAGTCAGGGAATAATATCACTAACATATGGTGAAGTAACGTCGACAGTTGGAGTAAAGTAAGAAAGTCAACCGGCAGAAGAAGGCGATAATTTTTAAGAAGTTTCTTTTGGGGAAAATAGAGAAAGTTGCAAACATGGAGAAGATGAAAAGCAATACTATTATAAAGGAATTAGGACAGGGGAGTTGTAGATTTAAACACAGACGTCTCAGATGGTTTGGGCATGATGAAGAGGATATGATTGATTGGATATTGTAGCGGTAGAAGTGTTAAAGATATGGAGGAAGACCAAGAGAAAAGTGGGGAAAATTAATAGAAGGGTACGTTGAAGAGCGAGGTGAATCGTGGAACCAAGTGATGGAAGTGAAGCTGTGGGAGGACAGGGAAGAGTGGGGTAAAGTGGTGGAGAAACAGATGCAGGATGAAGATGAAGATGAAGATGAAGATGAAGATGAAGATGAAGATGAAGATGAAGATGAAGATGAAGAAACGCTGAGCCCGAAAACCTCGACACAGAACAGTTTCCTGCCCTAGATATCAGTGGGCAGAACACCACTCAACCCGACATAGTTGTAAAACGAGTTTGAGATTATAATGATTATTAAAATATTAATCAATTATGTAAATAATTCAATACTACAAATTATAATAATATAAACAGGACGATTTATTTTTATTTCTCATTGAAAACATGTCCGAGAATAAAAACCTATTTTCAAGTGATAGTAATTATTCAATAAATAGGTATATTGAGAGTCAGGGTAGATGTGAATGTACAATGTGCATGTGCTTTTAAATTTAACCCCCAGCATTCAAAGCAAAAAGAAAGAAAGGAAACTAAACAAACATTCGTTCAGGGTTCCCGGTAGCTATAATTTATATATTGTTCTTTTTTATTCACGGATGGTATCATATTATTTTAACTTATAGCGACATTTGTTTGTTTGTTTGTTGTTCATATATATATATATATATATATTCATTAATGAATAAACATTACGGTGATTAAAATCATTTATAATGATTTTACATAATTTGTAATAACGATTAATTAAGATCATGATTTAAAGTAAATGCAATAACATACTACCAAGTTATACATCTAATAATCATAAAAATCACACTATTTTTAGATAAGGTTTTGCAATAAGAACATAATTAGTGTATTTAGTATTATGTGTGTATTATTTGTGTTTTTATTTTTATTATTATTATTTAAATTAATTATTTTTTATTTATTTAATGTCTATCCAATTAAGTGAAAAAACTGATTTACAAAGGTTTTCTATGCAAAACCCATACCTCTGTGCCGTTCTCCCTCCTATTTTTATCTTGGCCAGAGACACCCAGAACTCACTGTGTTTTGCCCACGACTGTACAGCGCGTTCCTTAAGTGGAACTCTCCGTTCCTTTGTTCTTAACAGTCTAGTTACACCATTTACTTTGTTCCCTCCGTTATTTGCACAACTCGCTCGTAGCTATCTTTCCAACTTACTTCGCGGACCAAGTTTAGTTGAGCAAAATTAGGGACCAACTTCGTTTTCCAACGAAATTCATCGCAATCGAACTCCAATAGCCCTTTGGGTAAACTGGATCTCATTGGGTATGAATGAAATGTTTGGAATATAAACTTTTATTTGGTACTGCAGGGATATAGCTTAAAATATAGTTTTCTAACCTTAACTTATCATTTTGAGCACATTTCCAAATTTTCAGTCGAATTTAGACTTGGTGTCATTTATTTGAGGTATTCGATTTTGAATATTTTAAACAAAAACATACTAAATTAATTCCTTGAATGCACCCGTAATCGCGAGACCATTTTAGTTACATGTTCAACCTGGAGAATATAAACAAAGCACATTATATTTTGAAGGGTTTCATCGTTAAATATAATATATAAATTGCATTCACATAAAACTCAAATAATCAAAAAAACCATCTACACAAGCAAGAAAACCTAATACATTTACCACCACTTCTTTCTCCCACTATCGGGTCTACGTATTAAAAAAATCCCCACAGTCGAACTAATATCCTACATTCACTCCAGCATCTATCCACCAACAATCCTGCCAACATCCTCCAAGGTTACCATCGTTCATTATTTGCTCCCGTGTTTTATCTGTTTTCATTCTAAGAGTTGGGTGGGTGATTTACGATGCCCGGGGGGGTCGTTATTGGGACCGTTATCATCCGAAGTTAGTTCCTAGTCGGAATGTCTCAATCAGCCAGCCCCCGAGCTCTCCCCCCCCACACACAAGTCCAATCTACGTCTTCTCCGGACACGTGGTGAGGTCACTCAGACAGACAGACAGAGAAACAGACAGACAGACAGACAGACAAACAGACAGACCAGCCCAAAAGAGGGACAGACAGACGGGACAGACAGACAACAGACAGACAAAAGACAGACAGAAAACAGACAGACAGACAAAAACAGCCCAGACAGAAAACCCGACAGACAGAAAAGACAGACAGACAGACAGACAGACAGACAGACGGGACAGAAAGGACAGACAGACAGAAAGACGGGACAGACAGGACAAAAAGGGACAGACGGACGACGGGCCTACTACTCCCCAAACGCAGAAATGGCAAGTTGTGGGTGACAGCATTTTATCGGGGCTCCCAGGTTGTTAAAAAACGTGCTTTTAGAACGGAAAGGGATTTTTCCCTGGGGAAGTGGCCCCCTTCTACCCCTATTAGGCTGGTTTAATTGCGGCCAAAAAGACAGACGACAGACAGACAGAAGACAAACAGACAGACGGGACAGAAGACGGGACAGACAACGACGGGACAGCAGACGGGACGGACGGGACGGGCCTACTACCCCAAAACCGCAGTATCCCCATGTGTTTGGTTGACAGCCCTTTGTATTTTGGCTCCCAGGTTGTAAAAACCCGTGCGTAAAGGGCCAGGGGGGTTCCCTAGGGGGGGTGGGGCCTCCTTCCACCCCTTTTTTTAGGCTGGCTATGGGGCCCCCCCTGTGTGTCTTTTGGGAACCCCTGAAACGGGGGAGAAGAAAAAATGTTACTTGTTGGTAAAGAACTTCGCAGCTGAGATGATTGGGTTTCTGGAATGAAAACTTTGAAAGAAAACATTTAAAATTTTCCACTCATTCCAGAAAGTTTTTTTCTTCTACAACGTACAAAAAAACAAAAGAAAAAAAAATTTTCATTTCGCGGGCATATTTTTGTTTGCGGGGACGGGGGTAACTTATGAAAATTTTAAAAAAAAAAAGTTATCTAAAATTTAAAATTTCTTCATCGGAGTAGACTTTTTGTGCGAAAGCCCTTTTCCGGTTTTTTTTTAAAAAGGGATTTGTTTTAAGTTTTAATTTGCAGGCAACTTTAAAAATTTTGGGACATAAAATACAGATTCCCAGATAACCGAATGGGTTAAATGTCCAAAAAGGGATCAAAGGGTCCGCTTTTTTGCACCCCTCCGTATGTTTGTTTTTTATACTATAAAATTAATGAATAGGAATAAACACATAATAATATTCAGTATCGTGTTGAAATATTTAAAAAACCTCTTTGTTAATTTTTATTACAAAAAAAATTCAAGGGTTTAAAAAATTTAAAATTTCCCTGTTGCAGTCAGATAAAAAAAATAAATTTTAATTTAAATTATCCCTTTCCAAATGTAGTTACATTTACAGTTAGGGGTTTTTAAAAAAAAACCATGTTTCTGTTAATTGGGAATTTCAGACAAAAAAACCAAACGGGGTTGTTTCATCATTACAAACCTCCGTGTTTGTTCAAAATGAAATTAAAATTTAAAATTTGCTTAGTATTTAGTGATCTGTTTTTAAATATTTTACTTTTCCCTGTTGCAACCCCAAACCCTTGTAACGGGGGGTTTTTGGTGACCTAGGAGAATACATATCAATTGAGTATCGGTATTGGATTTAGTTGGACAATTAGCATTGGATACAGTTCACCACAGATAAGCGGGGTTTTGAATGTGCGGTAATTGCAGAATATAGGCGATCAAATTACCCTGTAATTCCCTTTTCCCTT
Organism: Sweltsa coloradensis; assembly: GCA_024449915.1. Taxonomy (NCBI): domain Eukaryota; kingdom Metazoa; phylum Arthropoda; class Insecta; order Plecoptera; family Chloroperlidae; genus Sweltsa; species Sweltsa coloradensis. The sequence continues at coordinate 1,597,370 of JAMZAV010000487.1, read as the reverse complement.
TTGCATGTATTCAGTTTCCCTTTTAATTAAAATTTTTTGTTCACATTCTTTCCGGCTTCCCCACAAATTTTCCCCCATACCACTCTTTATAGAGTTTAAAAAATAGAAAAAAACGAAAAAAATTTTTAAATTTCCCAAAATTTTTAAAGGGGATTTTGTTTTGAACCCATTACCTATCTTTGGGTAAAAAAGGGGGGTAAAAAAAATTATTGTAATTATTTAGAGATTTTTAGTAAAAAAGAGATTTCCCCGGATGTTAAAAGTATTTCGCAAGGGGGTCAGAGGTGATCTTTAAAGATATATATATTTCCCAAACCCCCGACTAAACCAGGTACTTTCCCTATACATAGAGCTTGTCCTAAGAACGATTTAAAATGTGACAGTGAAAATCCGGCATGTTAAAATACGTTACATAAAAACATCCGTGACATAGAACTCCGTGCAGCAACACCCTGACATGTAAAAATTTCCCTGGGGATGTAACTCCGTGACTGAAAAATCCGTGACAAAGAAACCCCCCGTTTCCCCCCCCCCCCCTCCCCCTTTTGAAATTCCTGCCGCTCCCCCCGGGGGCTCGTTCCCCAAAAAACCCTGAAAAAAATTAAAAATTTTCCCTTAAAAAAAATGGGGGACAAAAACCGGGAAAAAATGAAAAAAATCCCCTGACATGAAAAAATTCCCTGGGCATGTTTAAAACCGTGAAAATTTTATTCCCTGAGAGAGGAGAGAAGGGGAGTTTTTTTACTGATTCCCCAAAACGGACATGGTTTAGACTGGGGGGGGGGGCAGGGGGGCTGGGGGCGGAGGTTTAAAGGGGGGGGGGGGGGGGGGTTTTTCCCAGACAAGTACTAAGTGACGGCTGAAAAACTCGAGATCTAGGGAAGGGACAGTAGCCTGCAAACAATATATTGTTGACGAAATGAATTGTTTCTCCAGGGGAAAAAAATGTCTTTGTAAATGTAATTCCCCTTTTTGTTGCGCAATAAATATTTAATTACTCTCCGTATTCACCCTGGGCAGTCTAACTTGTAACCTCCTCTTAACCTGTGTGTAAGGGAGTCACCACTTCACCAAAGCTATAGAGACTGTATATGTGTTTATAAAATATTTTGTTTCCTGCTATAACTTATGAATATTTATGTAAAAAGTCGTCCATCGTGATAGTTTCTATGACAGTTCCTCTACGTTGAGAAATTGTCCCATGCTACAACACGAACAGTGTTTTTGTCATCGCCTGGCATAGAATTATAAAATGGCGCAGTTTCTTGAGTGTTTTGGATAGTTGCACGAAGTTTTGTTCTGAAAAAGGGTAGCCTACTGATCCCCTAGGCAGAAAAGATAGTTTTTGTAGTTGTCCTCCGTTTTTAAATCAGTTAGTGTTTTTACTGAAAAGGATAAAAAAATTAATAAAAAGTAAAAAAAAAAATAAATAAATAAATAAAATAAATAAATAATAAAAAATTTAAAAAATAAATAAATAAAATAAATAAATAAATAAAAAAAATAAATAAATAAAAAAATAAATAAAAGAAATGATGAGTGTGGACTTGGCAATTTTCACCCATGCACTTTTTCTTTGGGGTATGATGATCTTTGTTTTTAATGTCCCCATAAATTTAAAGCATAAGGTTAAATTTGAGACGTGGGCGCTGAAAATTTGATTACAAAATAAAGATGCCTTGTTCGGGGGTTTTGGACCCACGTCCTTTGAGAGCCACGCTTTCGGGCCATCGTAACCATCCGGGGAAAAAGTGCTTACCGCAGGCGGGCCCCTTTTTTTTAAAAAGAAATTTATGTAATGTAAACAAATTCGGGTAAAATTTTAATAAAATAAAAATTTTAAGGAACATTTTTAAACACTCCCTTTAAATATGTCATTATCTCAAAAATTTTTTACTCTTTTTTACGAAAAATGTTTTTTCCTTTTCGTAAACCCATGATTTTGTTAACCCCCTTTGGTTTTTTTATTAAACAAAAAGCGTCCCAAAGTTTTTGCAGTTATAAAAAAGGGAAATTTTACTTGTAAAACAAAAAAAAAAAATTATTCCGAGAAGAGCAAAAAAAAATTTTCGAGGTAATGGGCTTTTTTTAAATTGGGGTTTTAAAAAAATTTTAAAAAATCAGAAACAATTAATATATATCGTTTTCGTGTGTTTTGACCGTGAAAAGGGGGACACTCAAACCCTTAAAAAGGCGTTTAAAAAGGTTTTATTTCTGGGGCTGTCATGATACCCCGGGAAACCCCCACCAAAAAAACCCTTATTAAAATGGCCAATGAAAAACCCAAACGTTTTTATTATTTTAATTTTTGTTTTCCCTTTTTCTGCGATAGATGAATGGGGGCCGGGGGGGAAAATTTTAAAAAACGCGTTTTTTTTGTGATATCTCGAGGGCCGTTGCAAAATATTTAAAAACTGATTCTAGACAGCTATGTGGTTTTGTAAGAACTATAGACTTTTCGAAAAAATATTGTAATGTGATGGTAATTACGTTTTTTTTTTAGAATATTAATTAATTAAATGCATATCTTTAATACAAACCGCACCGATTATTATATTTGAATATTTTTTCTTTGAATTATTTTTTTCCAACAAAACCACATAACGGCCTAGAATCAGTTTTTAGATACTTTGCAACGTTCTCGAGATATCACAAAAAACTATAATTTCGCGTGGGTTTAATTTCGCGACTATCCCATCCCCTTAAGTTCATTGCTCCCTCTTTCAGGTACTTTCCTACCCCTCCTTGAAGTAAACTACCACATCTCACTTCCAGCCCATCTGCTTGGTTGATGGTTATATCTACCGATATCTAGGTCATGCGACTTTTTACTACCCAGCTTTACAGACCGAGCGTATTTTAATCATCATCTTCCTCTCACCAATCCACCAATGAATTCCGCTCTTTTCCGTCGTTCATCATTTCTCATGTTGCAATATGATCTCACGGTTCGTCAATGTTATAATTTAATAAATTATTTCAAGAAGTATCTTGATAAAATGCGAAATATTTTGAATGGAGGACTCAGTAGAAATATGAAACGTGAATATGGTCGTTATAGAATGCATATTTACGTGTGTGGACTGGGAGAACTAGGTTTAAACTACAAACCTACGTTCAGACAACAGAGGCAAGCATTTTAACCATCATAGATTCAAAAACTAGGGGAAAAAACTGTAAAATGATATTTAAAGCGCTTAAATTGGCTACTCTTGAGGGCAAAATGTAAATCATTCACTTTTTTATTTATTATTTATTTATTATAATGCATATAACAACTAAGTACAAATATTCCACAAGTGCAAATCATAGCATAATGGACAGACTATTATAACTTTGTCATTGCTAGACGGTTATACCATTATTGAAAAGTATAATTTATATGTTTAGAAAGTGATTCTCAAAATGGTATATGCAACGTAAGGGGTTGTTCCCACTGATTGGTTTTGTTAAGGGGATAGGACATACGTGTTAAATTGTTATTGTTTTAGTCATAAGAAATTTGTTATAAGAAAAACAAATATTCCTACGACGGACCAATCAGACGTCAAAAGTCCTTACGACGACCAATGAAAAGGAGTCACTTAATTATGACAGGCCACTAAAACATTACTAACCAATCAGGATATCGGATTTCTTATTACTTAAACAATTTCTTAGAACTATAAAACACGTTTGTGGGAACTGGGCCTGAGTAAAAGTACGATCTAAATGACCTGTGCGGATTCGAGTGCAGTTGTACATTGATCCACCCGAGCCTACATAGGGTCGAGTTTTATTCCTAGTAAACCCAGCACAATGGAATAAAATGGGTTGTAAAACCTTTATTTGCCCATATTCTGCCCGAGCTAGGCGGATGGGGTTGTGTGGACAGTCAGTGTAGGCAACAAGGAAACTTGTGCATTACTTGTCAAATTCATTCATGGTTTCGTAAACGAACCGTCCGGAGAGACGTTCCGAGCACTTCCGTCATCTAGTTCGGTGGGGGGGGGGGGGGACCTGGGTCGGTTTTATACCCCCAATGTTCCAGCTGATAGAATCACAACTGCTGTTGAATGTCAAATTTTTGGGTTAAACCATGACTTTGGAGCCATCCTTACGACCAATCACAAAATTTTGATTAAGTTGTTCTGTAACAAACGGGGAATCGCTATGTTCTATTTGACATACTGCACTTTTAAAAATCGAATTCGAATTCGAATTCATCGAATTTTTGTATTTAACGATGACTGTAGAGCCATCCTTACGGAGAAGCTGCAAATTTTTACAAAGTTTTTCTGTAAAAACCGGGATATCGCTATTTTCTATTTGACATAAGGTCCTTTTAAAATGTTTAATTGTATCTGATTCCAGTAATGACGCATTGCCTTATATTAAGAAGGGGCACTGTGCTTAGCCCTACTCAAATGCGCGCAATCAGGCATTTATGATTTCTGCTAAATTTCGAATTAATGTTATGAAGTTCTTTTATATTGATGTCCACACTTGGCTTCGAAAAGTAAGATTTTAAGACCTATTGCGAGACATAGTCCAAAGCGTGAAAATAATAGAAATCCAAAACATGTATTTCAAGGCTATTCCAGAGCACTCTTACCGATATTTTGAAAGTAAACGGAAAATGGCTAAAAGTTGGTTGGATGAAGGATGAACTTGAATAAAAGAGGGTAAAAAAATAACACTTTTTTGGACGAAACAAAAGCTCCATTTTGGCCATCATATGCAAATTTTAGGTAAATACGAAAATGCATGTTTTTTTATTGCTCTAACACACCTTTGTCTCTGGACTGAGTACAAAAGAAAATAATTTTATGAAAAAACTTTTGATGAACAATTTGTTTCGTGTTCCGGTTCAAAACCCTTATTTGTTCCATGTGACAAAAAAATCGCACACCGTAAATTATTTCAAAAAATTATTTTCCTTTTTCTCAGTCCAGAGACAAAGGTGTGTTGAAACAATAAAAAAAATCATATCTCAAAATTAAATATTGCATCTAGAACATTCATTTTCGTATTGACCCAAAATTTCATATAATGGCCAAAATAGAGCTTTTGTCCCGTTCCAAAAAAAGTTATTTCTTTCTTTTTTTTTATTCGAATTCATCTTTCATCCAACCAACTTTCAGCCATTTTCCTTTGACTTTCAAATTATCGGTAAAAGTGCTCTGGAATAGCCTTGAACTGCTAAACTTACGATTTACCCAATAAACCTGACGTTAACATTGAATTGAATGTGGATAGCCAGTATTGAATATTGAGTTCAATAAATCTGTACACTCTGAATAAATTCCCAAAATTAAAAAAATTTGTAAATTTGTAAATTGACCAAAATTTAGTAAATGACGGAGATTTCACGATTTTTTTTTATTGAAAATCAATGAATGAATTAGCGATGAAAGAACTGAATCTCATAGATTGATTATTTATTAACGTTCGTGTGAAATATGCAACCAATGTTACTAGGAAAACGCCAAAGTTGTTGTTAGACGAGTGAGCGAGCCACGTGTTGAGTACCCGGGAACATTCCCTTTCCTCCCCCTACCTAAGACTGGATTTCCTCTTCTGAATATTATAGGCTAGAGTGGCACATTATTGTCTTACAGTTGACGCGCCCTACCAACTAAACTCAAAACCTTTTACTTGACAATTTTTATATCAATGAACACATGCAATTTAATGTTACCGGGTACTCAGCACATGGCTCGCTCACTCGTCTAACCATGGTCTAACAACGACATTGGCGTTTCACTAGTTACGATGTAAAATGTACATGATGTACTGGCTGTACCAAAGATGTTGGAATAGTATATTAGGCCTATAGTAGACTGGGCAGTCATCCGTAGGCAGACTTTTACAAAGCTGTGCCTCGTAACGTAGATTCTCCAACTTGAGCAGGCAGTGGAATAAAAATAAAAAAACACTCGACATGCACTCGACTTTGTTTGTTACTGTAGGTAGGTATCACCACGTTTACCACAGGCTCTAGTCCGGCTTACACTGGGCCGGTTTCATCTAGTCCGAGGTGTATATCAACAAAACTAAGCCGGCCTACTCTAGCCCAATTTCAAGCCGAACTAGCCACAGCCTGCTAGACCTACTACAACGTTGGTTTCCAACTACTAAATGGCGGTGCTATACATTCCAATTTAAAATGTCATAACAAAGATTATAATACCCGACCGAAACAAAGAACAGGGAAGTAATTAAAAATATGGCAATCGTTGTGTAATATTTACCAAAAGTAAGTAAAAATACAATAATTATTCATTATGGATCGTCTGCCACCAGTTGTAATCATGTTAGCAAACGTATATAATGTTATTGTGCGGTTAACAACTGAATTTCAAAACAATGTTATGAATAGAATAAGACAACGAAGAATTCTTTTTCGCCAACGGATGATACACAACCACGAAGCATTTATGGCCAATATAATGGTAGGATATCGCAACGTAATGCAAAACATTCCATTACGTTTGTTGGAGGTGCCCTACCGTCGCCATCGTGGGCCAAACAAAATACGGGACCAGCATTGGTGGGAGGTGACAGTACAACAGCATTTTGATGACAACGATTGGGTTGCAACCCATCAAGTAGCTTCATAATGTTGTTTTCAGCAATTAATTGAATAAAGAATACGGTTTCATCATAGGTCCAAGTCTTATTGGTATTAAGCCCTTCATTATTAGTAGGCTTAGACATCACAAATATGGATTAATTTGCCTGAACAAAATTATTACAAGAAAAATACTTCAAGGTATCTGCAAAACAAGAACGCATCCCAATGTTTACGATGGCACTGGTACGTGGATCCTCTGTGCTCGCCATCAAATTGCAGTGAAGTGTTTATCAGGCTGGACTAGTTCGATTGAAGCGGTCTAGACTCGTTTGGAAACGAGTCTAGATCGGTTCCCATCTGGGCCGGCTCCATGCGTTTATCAAGCCATGTAGGCCGGCCTAGAGCTAAGCCGGCCCAGTGTAAGCCGGACTAGAGCCTGTGGTAAACGTAGTGTATGTCAAAATCACTTTGAATGTCGCCCTATTGAATGATGTGCATGCTAGCTTCAATCTGATCACGCTGAAATATGGAGAAGTAGATAAAGCAAGACTTTGCCGTATTACAATGCAACTCCAAAGTAGCTCCAAGAAGGAGCCACAAATAATGTCTCCACCAGCCAGCATCCAGTCGCTCCCGGAGGAGGTACTGCTTCACATCTTTAAGCACCTGACTGTCGGAGAACTCTGCAATACTGTGGCTAAGGTATGTACACAGTGGGAGCGTATACACTGGGATCCCCAGCTATATCGCCTGCCCAGTGTTCTTAACAGGAGGGAAACCACAAACGAAATCTTCAGGTGTCTGAACGATGCACCATACTTAGAGTCTCCCTATTTCGATGAGGAAAATATAAGGAAAACTAACAAGAATTTTTTAGATATTTACAATGAAAAATACCTGAATTATTATACAAGCGCCAATAAGGTTGACAAACAGTTATATAAAACAATCTTCATAATGCTCGCTCATTTGACAAAAGTGCATTTGATCTTTAAACCTACATTAGATGATTCGTTACCACATCTCTTGAGCTTCTGCAAGCAAGTGGAGGACCTAAGGTTTCTAGAAAAAGAAAATTGTTTGGTCTACCTGGATAATTATGATTTTGTAGCAATGTGTGACCAACTATGCGGGACACTGAGAGTGTTGCATGTGGATGTAGGCTCAATGTGGACTCTAGAAGGTGCACGGACCATAAGCAAGTGTACCCATCTAGAGGAATTGGCCATCTCATATCTGTACATACCATACGAAGCCACTCGTGAATGTCTACTTCGCGCAATCTCCAGCATATCAAGTCTACGCCGTCTCAGGTTTCAATGCGATCAGTACATTAAAAGTAGTTATTGGATTTACATGTTTTCCAACAATTCTTTAAAAGAACTTACTTCACTTCACCTTGAACTCGGCAATTTCGATGCAGCGTGGCTGTGGCCATAGGTGCCAACTTGAAGAACCTAACCGAGTTGCACCTCCAGCCGTGGTTTTCTCACAGCTATGTTACCAGCGTGGGGTTGGCTGCCATCATAAAGGGATGTAACAAACTGACAAAACTTCTGGTTCAATGTGAGACGCGGGAGTCCATTGCGCCGACCATCATGTTGATACCGGAGTATTTACCGGGACTGAAGGAACTTACTGTTATATTTGTACAACAAATTGGGATCGATTGGCAGACTCCACTCAAAGAAAAGATGCCGGGACTTGTAATTGGGGAAAAATATCCCTTAACACCGTAGGCACAAAATGACCTTGACCTAACTGTTGACACGACCTTAAACCAATGAAACCAAAAATGTTAAAACCACACGGCTTAGGCCTTTAATTCCAATCACGCCGAGACAAGTTGTCGTCTAGATGCTTCGAGACCCAGGTGGAGCACAGAAGTGCCATTGAATGACGTCACTGATATCCTAATTGATTTCTACGAGGACAAGTCTGATGAAATGTATTAGTATAAAATTGGTAATTCACATGTTTGCTGTATAGGCCTACCAACCATGATTATGAAACCATGGTCTATGTTAATTGGTAAGAGCTGTTCTTTATGTATATGCACAATAAATAAAAAAGTCTGATCATTGTTTAACCTATTTTTATTTAGCTTCTGTGATGTGTAAAGTAAAGAGTAAGAATTTCCATTTAAGACTCTAGCGACCGGAAAATAAACGTTACAAAATATCCTTATCAGTATACTAGGCCTAGACCTTAATCTCGCATCCAATTATTAAAAAAACTATGAAAACGCCAAAGTCGTTGTTAAACGAGTGAGCAAGCCATTGGTAACATTTGCATTTGAGTTAAATTATATTTACAGTATAAATGACACACACATAACAAAAACTTGTAGAAATACAGCCAAACCTTACACACTCAAAAGGAATGAGATCTAAAAAAAGGGCCAAGCTCATCTACCCTTCCACATTTGCGCATTCTTAATTCATAAACGTACAGTGTCCCATAACAGCATCCTCGAAAAGCTTGGCAAAATAGAATTTGCGATTATTAATTTAAATGTAATAGTTTATCCAAGTTCTTTTTTTCTAATTAATTTAAACGTAAACATGCAAATTCTATTTTGCCAAGCTTTTCGAGGATGCTGTTATGGGACACTGTACGTTTATGAATTAAGAATGCGCAAATGTGGAAGGGTAGATGAGCTTGGCCCTTTTTTTAGATCTCATTCCTTTTGAGTGTGTAAGGTTTGGCTGTATTTCTACAAGTTTTTGTTATGTGTGTGATCTCATTACTTTTTCAAGTTCCATTACAAAATTATTTGTTAAAATATAATATTTTTATCAAAGTTGATTTAATTTTTATGGTATTAGCAATAACAATAGGATGTAAAATATCTAGGCCCGGATTCATGTACATCCTGGGTAAAGGTGGTATAACCATGGTATAACGACGGTATAAGGACTGGTTAAGTCTAGGCAACTCACATCCAATTAAAACTTTCCCATGTAACAACAAACGCACAACTAATGTTATTTTACACAGCCATGTAAATCATCAGATAATCAAAAGAATATTGAAAATTTTCACCATCTTTTGTTTTACATTTTCATTAAAAGTGACAGGAGATACCGTGAGTTTATTAAAAGAAAAGGCTTATTATTGCCGTAAATTTTGGAATAGCCTAGGACTATCATACCATGTTTATCTGCATTAGGCTTTTAGTAATAAAAACTAGTTATTTGCACGGAATGTGTCTCAGAACAAGGTTGTGCTGGCCTAGGGTTGGCTAAGAAAGGCCTAGGGCTTGTCAAACATGTAATGTAAGTACTTATTTTATCTAGTCCTATAGCCTAATGGAACTTTAGACCTACACTGTTGTATTATAAATAATTTTCTACATCTGGGCCTAGGTCAGGGACGGTTTCTGATTTGTTTTATGAGAGTATAATGACAACTTTTCTCGTTTCACACATAGAAGCAAAATTTAAAATGTCCTCCATTTGTTTACGTATCGCACTTTCCCGCCTAACTCTGCTTGTACCGTCAACAAGTGTCAAGTAACTATGGTTACTTGTTGATTGTATGCCTAGTGTTTAAGGCTTATTTAAAACCTTTATTTGGAAGCCTTCCAGCAAACTTTTTCAACTTTTTTTTTCAAAAGAGACTATATTACTATAACCTTAATGTCCATGTAAAATATGAACATTGTAGCCCCACCCGTCTGGTCAGAATCGCGGGCCGATTGAAACTGACGAATTAGATGTTAGCAGTAGCAGTAGCAGTAGCAGTAGCAGTAGCTAACATCCTTAAAGTGATTTTGAGCATGTTTCAAGCCATTTTTTCACCAAGAAGGAATAATCGTACCCCAATAAAATTTGGCATGTGTTGTCAGGTACCTAAATCCCCTCGATTGTGATAGTTTTCAAGTTCACATCACGTTACATGACGGCTGGGTAACACCTCGAAATCACCCCAACTCTGCTTGGTGTATAAGGTGCTTGAGTGTGTAGCGCACCGCGGCTTGGCTGCGGCGCCCTAACGGGCACCTAGATAGGGTTTGAAGTTTAGTTACCTAGTATGGCAAGTCAACTGTCAAACCATAATTCGTTACAATTTTGGGTAGTTTACATGAAAACGGAAACATAGGGTTAAAAAATAAATGATTTTATGTTTTTGGATTTTCTTTAAAAGTCTAAAATTGACCATATTCGTTGAATAATTCTGGCTGATAAATAAAAATATTAAAAATCTATTACTGTAGGGCTGTCCATGTATGCTTTTTTGACAATAATGTAAAGTTTCATGTCTGGCTCATTTCGGCCCAGCGAACAGCAAAGTACCAACTGCCAAATGTGTGCTATTCGCTCTTGACTAGAAGACTGAAGATACTGGATTAATAAAATAAATAAATCAATTGCATTTGGAGTCGACCCATTCAGTTATATTACTGATTTTCAGCGGGGGACTTTAAATCAAAGCGACCAAGCCAACCCTGTAGGCCTCGACGCAATCGATGAGTGAGCGATAACCAACCAAAGACCGATATTTTTAATAGGAACTATAGCAATCAGTGGTATGGACAGTGCGCACACACGTGGATCAACGCCCGAATTAACAAGGCCGATTTAGAACAACTCTGAATTTATTATGTGCCTCGTTGCTAGGACGGCTCCAAAGTCATCGTTTACAAACTCCTAAGACAAGAACTGATGGACTTAAGTCCAAATCAGAAGTTAAAAAACTTCTGACTTTGGCGGGAATCGAACCCTGGACCTTCTGCATTGGAAGCAGAGACGCTAACCACAAGACCAACGCAGCACAGACGATGACGTTGATGCTGATGACGCTTGAAGACGGTTTGCTTCTACTACCCCGTGGCTTGACTTCTCTCAAGTGACTTCCAAATAACAAAATTGTTTGGAGGCAGAACTCCTTTAAAAAACATCGTGCCATCAGATCACAAAAACTTTAATGATATGCAATTTAAACTACGAAAACTGTCGTTTAAACGAGAGACTTCCACCATTTCTTCGAAAAAGAAAACAGTAAAACGGGAAACTTTATTGACAACGCCAATGAATTAGACTGGGAAATAACATTAATTCGTTATGTTGCGTTTAATTTGTAGAATGCACGACTAAAGCTACTTGAATCGTAATTCGCGCAGTAAAAGGCTGGAATGACCGACAATAATTGTTTTACGACTTCGCATGAAGGACTTGACGATCAATGAAGTTTCGGTTGTAGCTTAGATGTTTTCAACGCCAGAGTGCGCCACTGCGACTGGAATGAGGTTTCCTTAGATAATCGTTTAGAACAACGACTCGATGTTATGTTCATAAAAAAACTGTAACAATTAACTTTAAACGACATGAATGTAGTGGGTAAAGAGATGTGCAATGTTTCTTGTGTGGACGGATGGGCTCTACTTAAATAAGAACAACCAATTATTGATTACATTGATTAAAAATCGGAAATCATCATATACATCATACAATTTTGATTACAAATTAGGACATAAAATTAAATAAGTATTGCACAAGTTTAATATAAATTATAAACATCCGTATTTAATTTGCAAAACAATACTACCGCTACCAATCAAGAAAATGGTAAATCATCTAAGCAATAAGCAAATCCTAATTTAAAATCTTTGACTGATGATTGTTTAAATATTCAAGTTACTTTTTAGTGTAAAAGAAAAGTATAAAATTGAACGAAGTAGCAGTTTTGTCAACAACACTAAAGTCAGATTTAATATTATAATATTATATTAAGCCTATAGTGAAACAGTTTCATATGCCTCACGTTCTACGACAACCTGACCTGTTAAATACGATACCATAGTGTGAGTTTCTAGCGAATAACTTATGACTCTATATTTAACAATAATAACATCTTCTTCCTTAAGAAACTATGTTAGTGATTCGTAAAATATGTAGTCGAAATACTTGAGGAGTAACAAATGATTTTACGCTCGCCTTTAGCTTTCAAGTACCTAGTTACACAAGACTATACTGTAGAATAAACATTTAACTAGGATATTAGCTGGAAACACGCGTTTTACATCGTAGTTATTCCAGCCATGCACAAAGTATAAAGCTTAATTAAAATTCTTGCTGTTGAAAACCCTTTGTCCAGATCTTAACAATCCCTAATACAAGATGGTTACGGCTGGTCCATTACAATAGACGTAAAACATGGTAGAAGATAGTTAATGCATCACTGCAGGAATCTTGGGAAGTGCGCTATAATGTAGGCGGTAGTCGTAAACCCTATTGCCGTAGTAGCTACTCAATGTTTATAGGAGAGTTTACTTTTGCATCATTTATATTCACCTGCGACTTGATACGATGTTTGTGTTTTGTAACATCATTTATAGGCTTTGAATTTGGTGGAGGGGCTTATTTTACGGACGTCGTTTACGATAATAGCAAGGTAAAGACTGGTTGATAGTTCATAAAATATATTGGTGTGTTGTTAAATATAGATGATGTTTTGAGGTTGAGACAAATGGTTTTTAGATACGAGCTCCGAGGTGTTAAAATAATATGTTGACACATTATCGTTCATCCAACAAGTTCAAGCTAGGATGTTGATGTGTTGGGGTTGATAATGTTCTAGTAAAGGAGATAAATAATCACGGAACACTTTCTTGGGTGGAATGTTGACTCCGCCCGAGATAGAATCCGAGTCCGGTGGGCCTAATCCTTAATATAACCTACAGTTACAATAATGTCACAATATTTAATATACTAATTCATCATTATTACTAATTTTAATAATTTAAAATCACATTTTGATAACTTCACAATTTAAAAGTGAATTATAATTCATCAACAGTTTTGAACATATTTCTCAAACTTTTCGGTGTCCAGTGGTTTAAAGGCCTTGGATTCAATCTAGTCTAATTTGGTTTTATTTATTTGTAAAGTGTAATAAATATTTCAAAATAATTTGTTGTTTAACTTTAATTGCAGTGTTTGGGTATTTTTCCCGTAATTGGAATGATATTGTTTCATTTACAAGAACATTCGAAGTCACTTTGCTGGAATGAATAACAACAGGCGTATACGCATTAAGGTTCGACATTCTACGTCAAATTATTGGTATGCATTAAAATTGTCGAAATAAATAATTAACAAAATAAAATAAACAAATTATGCTCATAATAGATACGTTGCTTTTGTGTTAAAATGTATAATACTTCTATTTTTTTGACACCAATCATGAAAATAAATGTTAATTTTGTACATAATAAATAGAGTCTTCACTCAATGACTCATAACTGAACATTAAGAAAAACTTGAATTATCTCTTATACTCTCATCAAAGGTAGACATTTATCACAAAAGCAAGAAATTTACAACTTTGTGCCAACTCAAAGCCCCCCACTTTACTTAAGTTCGGTGTTTACTTAAGAAGGATGCTCCATTTCTCCATCAGGCTTCGTCTTATTCCCAGACCTGAGAAGCTGGGACCTAGCCCCAAGGTGCTGGCTAAGCAAACACCTTCTGGCTCTCAAGGGAAAGTATAATACACGAACCGGATTAATTAAAATGTGTTTAATTAATAAAACATATATACATAATCTAATTAACTGTGGGATAATCTCAAGATGTTTTCTTAAGTGTAATTAAATAGTTTAATTTGCTGTGTTTGATGAAGATTTAACCACAGAGAATGGTTGTTTCAAAGGCTGGTACGATACGGCAATATCATTAATGAAATGTGAATGTTAAATGGTATAAAATTGGAATATTCCATACAAATATACAGTTTTTTCTTACCTATTCTTTCATTTTCCAAATTACAAAAAGCCTTCTAACACGTTAATTAATTCTCAAATTCATTTATCGGGAAACACTCCCGTAGGGGACTTGTTAATTTTTATTACAGAGACTTGGGTTTATGCCCCGGTCGGTATAGTTTTCGTAATTTCTAAATTGTTCTACAGAGGAACGTTTATTTTTAACGACAGAGTCTGAAAAACAGATTCATGTTTTGCATAACAGCACATTATATACTAGACAGGTATATACATTAAATTGGGGGTGAGTTTTACTCTGAAAGTATTTACACGTTAATTAATTGATACGATCATGTTTTGTTTGTGTCTCTTTAAAGATTAGACTTCATGGATTAATGAAAGTGCTTTACTCGTGTCATTCTAGCTTTATCAATAATAGCTACATGAGCCACCTACAAAGTAAAGCACAAATTCGTTAATCACAACTTTAATTCGATATGTTTTAAGTTTGATTAAATTACATCACGAACTTCCTCGTTGGTCGATATGTCTAAAGAATAGTTCTACAATGTTTTGCGGCGTCAGTATGTGAACAAGAAGAATACAAAACTTTGTTGTTTGTAGTCAACCATCTGAGGTCTTTTTACAGGCGGCGCAATATGACCTAACCGGTTGAAGCGCCCTAGTTTCTCACGTCGTCGTTGTAGTCAACCCAACCCACTTTCTTGAACTCATTTTCAGGGAGGGTAATAATGATTATTATTATGGCTCTCCTTTCTAGGACCGCTCAAGTCACCGTTTACATACATACACAATATAAATTTACATAAATATTTAAATTACAAATGTAAATTAATTGTCAATTATAAAAAAAAAATCTTCCACTTCCGACATTTGGACCAGGGCAGAAATATACTCCTATGCTCCAACCAGCCACACATTCTCAAGTCAAAACACAGTGTTATATTATGAATAAGGAAATATGTTTCCGTGCCCAAACGAACTGTTTATTTAAAATAAGCACCACTGTAAGAATATCACGTGGATTAAACTCAAATTCGTGTTTAATTCCGAGTTAGTTTCTGTGTAACAAGGTTCCGGCTAGATGAGATTCAGAACAGAGTTTCCGTTCTAGATCGGCGTGGTGAGTTAACCGCCTCTTTGAAATGTCGGCCGTTTTGTTTTCGTTTATCAACAACGCACAATTTGCCTGTTCACACACGCGGCTGGTTCAATACAAACAAAGTGCAATCTAAAGTTTGTGTAGTGTATGAATGTGGATACACCAGAGTCAAATAGGCGTGCCAGTTTAACTGGCTCCTTCGTTAAAACCACTTGAGACAAAACGGATTAAGATTTACTTTACTAGTAATATTGATATTGTTTACACAGTCTTATGAGCCACGAGATTTGTTTACGCACAATTTAAAGTTATATAATGGACACATTAGATAAGAACGTCAACAACACAAGATTTAAATGAGATGAAAGTTCAGGTGATGTTCAGTAGAAATTCATTTAATGAACTTAGCACTGCAATAAAATAACGAAATAAATAGCAAGATTTAAAAAAAGATTCGAAGACATATCATTCGTATTTTGACAGTTTTAAATGACTACTAGTTTAAATATGGTTTTTAACTTGCAATTTATTTCATTATTTAAGTGCAGTATAAAGTCCTTTAAATTAAATTGTATTAAATAACCCACGAATTGCACTAAAATGTTTCACTTTTATCATGACCTTACTACAATACAACATTTATTTATGATTACGCAGATTACGTGTTATGCGTTAATTTGAATTAAAACAACATATTCTTGGACCAGAGTCAAATAAATCTACGTTGTAAGTGCTAGGCAGTAATAAAAATACGAACAAAAACGATTTTAAGCTTCCTCATTGTAAATCAGCGCTCATAAACGGTCTACAAACTGAAATACAAATAAACATGTCCACATCAATTTTATTGATAAAGCATAGCTTTTTAGATTTGAGATGTCATTATAATATAAAGGAATATTTTACCAACATAAGAATACTGAGTGAAAGATAATTTTTTTAGCGCGTTTACATCTTTCAAATATTAAGTTAGTACTTGATTTGAAAATACATCGACCACTACGTACCCGGCACCTCCACCAAACGCGTTTGCAGCGTTCATCATAATGTTAATAAATGTAGTTTAAAATTTGTGAATAATGATACTTCATATCTTACAATTTGCACTTAAATCATATAATGATACAAATCCCGACTGTAAGTTTAGAAACACTCTGTCGTTTTTAATCCATAGACAAAAATTGAATTCACAAAAATTTTACTACAATCCCAAATTATTGTTTTTTATTTCGTTTTATTTATTGTCGTCCTGTGTAAACCAGTTTATTTAAACTGAATAGGGTAAAAGTTATTTAAATAAAATAAATACTAGCCTTAAGAAGAAACTGATTAAAGATAGAGCAGCACATCGAATAAGACTCTCGCATCTAAAACATGAACTTCTCCTATCTGTATGTGATGAATTATATCATTACATTTTACCGAGGTATTTTGTTGGTGATTTACCGATGATTATTTTTATATTGGATGATATGATAAAAAAGTTGATCACGTGATTGGATGAGCGAAGCAAAGAATTCAATTTCACTGACCCCCCAAAAAATTTAGCTCAGGTGTTTTTTTGTTGTTAATTTTTCTGTCATTTGTTCGCACTCTACCGGGAAAACGGCAATTGCGATCTTGATGAAAATTGGAGGGGACCTTTGAAATCTCTAAACTTAGGCCTACCACGTTTTTGGGTACAATCGAAGAAATATTTCTCATGAATATCGTACTTTTGCGATTTTTTCGATTTTTTGTGCGATATTTTCGTGACATTTGGGCCGATTCTAACCAAACAAGTGCGGCTACAACGTTCGTATTTTACATGGACATTGAGGTTATGGTAATGTAGTACCTTTTGAAAGAAAAAGTTGGATAAGTTAGCCATAATCCATAGAAATAAAGGTTTTAATGTACGTTTTTTTAAGTATGTAATAGCAATTAACCCGTAACAATAGAAACTTGACAACAATCACCTACAATGAGTTCGAAAAGCACTTTAAAAAGTAAAGAGATCCCACGCAAACTAAAAACTTACAAAAAAAGCTCATCCATCAACGCGACTAAAAAAAGCTTTCGCGAAGCGGCCTAGTACATTTAAACGTACAGTAAAAGAGACTAATATCCTACGTAAATGGCACGTCTACAATATGCCTGTAAAGCATTACAAGAGTTTCAAGCTTAGAGAGAGTTAGTCCACAAGAATAATAGCGGTTCGGTGTAATAATTTCCTCCTCAGCTGCGCCCGTATCTTTCAAACAATTAACATCGTAAAGAGGCCGCAATTAATTCCTCGTACGGGCGAGAGTTGTCGCCACTGCTACCACAGGCTTGAGCGGGTCATCCGCAGTGAGAGATGTGCTGACTCGTCGCGTACCCGGTGACACATGACTAGCCGGCCTGTCTCACTGCTTTAATATGCCGGTCTCTAGTTGGTTATTGCACGCTCGTCGATGGTGTCGACGCCTACATGGTTGGCTTGGTCTGCTTAAAATGTAATGTCATCATGAAAATCAGTCTGTTGAACGATGGGTTGACTTAAATACGAATTAAATTATTAGTTTTTTAACCGATTTATTTGTGCTGAAAATTGATCAATCTCGTAAATAACTTATCTTTATTTTCTATCACTCCTTTCAAGTATTTGGATGCAACCGATTGA
Source organism: Sweltsa coloradensis (assembly GCA_024449915.1). Lineage (NCBI taxonomy): Eukaryota > Metazoa > Arthropoda > Insecta > Plecoptera > Chloroperlidae > Sweltsa > Sweltsa coloradensis. The sequence goes on along the minus strand of JAMZAV010000487.1, from coordinate 1,579,339 downwards.
CGATGAAAACTCATAGCGGATGTATGGTAAGGGGGTGATGTTTTGGGTTATATAACGAATATCTGAAATAAATGCCATTTTGGAACTCGAATCTCAACCCTACAGAAGGCAAGGATGAGTTATTTTGTAATGAGTGAAAATTATTTTTTTATTTAGGCCTATGTCAAAACATAATCAGAACAAATCATGCGTTCTATCAAACGTGCGAATTTCTTAAGAGGATGGGATAGTCGCGAAATTAAAACCACGCGAAATTACAGTTTTTTCGTGATATCTCGAGAACGATGCTAAAAATTTAAAAACTAATTCTAAACAGCTATGTGGTTTTGTTGGAACAATGTAATGCAAGAAAAAATATTCAAATATAATAATCGGTGCGGTTTTAATTTAAGATATGCATTTAATAAAAATAAAATTCTTATAAAAAACTTAATTACCATCAGATAACAATATTGTTTCGTACAGGCTATAGGTCTCACAAAACCACATAGCGGTCTAGAATCAGTTGTTAGATATTTTGCATCATTTTCGAGATATCACGAAAAAACTGTAATTTCGCCAATTTCTTATTGAGAACAATGTGCCAAATGGGTTAACAGTTTTTTTTACATACCACAATACGCAAGAACAGAGTTGTGGGTTGAAGTGTTCATCTCACCTCGAATTTCCATACGGACCAGCCTATACGAGTATATTCTGTGTTATAAGTGAGGTGTATTCGAAACAAAGAGTGACGTCATCTGAATTGTTCCACTGGGGCAACTTTCGTTCGAAACTCTCTTCGCAATCGATAGGTTTAAAGAGATTTCCCGCGTCTCGACTCGACTCGACTCTACGCTGTCTCATATTGGACACGCGGGCTCACTGAAAGATGTATGGCAGAAACACGGCTATATTTATCGGAGCTCTGTCGGCTCTCATACATGACTGACAATGCGGGGGACTCAGTTATTATTCAGTCAGGTTGCGTCAGTGGAGGGGGGGGGGGGAGGCGGGGGTCTTCGGCAGCTTCGAGACGGAATACTTGCCACGAGAGATGTTAGGGCTGCGACTAAGGGGATTATCTGCCCGGAGTAATCGGGCAAGGAAAAGTTGAAGACTAGAACCATTGCATAGTTTCGAACAATTATATGCATACACCAACAGTGTTAGCTCTAGCGTTAAACGTGCGCCTGTGATTCGAAAGGTCCCGGGTTCAAATCCCGTCGAAACCGGAAAACCTGACTGAAGGTTTTTCAGAGGTTTTCCTCAGTCGTTAATTCGAATGCAAGGGATTGAGTCCTCTTAAACGGCCGTCGGACATCAATACACAATTGTTCAAAGTTCAAAATACCTAGTTTACCTGAAGAGGTCATTGCACCCTGGGCAGGCTTCCATCGAAAATTTATTAAATATACATTCATAATTATTACAAACGTGCATTGCAATGTTTTAGTTATTAATTGATATCGATTGTCGTAACAACTCGCCATGACTGGTTTCGATCAACGACGACACTCTACGCCGTCTATGATCTTCCCAGTTGAGATATCAGGACCAAAATACAATATTTCAATTACATATTAAATCGATCTAAAGTTCAGCTAAAGACTAATTAAAAATATAAGATAATTTACCATACAATACTCCATTCACCCCAACTATTCAGTGGTGAATGTTTTCAATGTGGTTAGTAGGATAAGAAGCAGAAAACTTGTTTGTTGATCTTCTCCGAGGCAATCAGAATCCACTTTGTCATCTTGAGGAGAACATGACAGGTAAACATATCCATCATGCCGAAGAAGAGGGGCCCACGAGATTTAGTGTTGCGCACGCGATTCACACTTTTATGAGGATGCGCGTTCAACGTTTGCTTCGTGGCTAGCAACCTTTGTTGGAATATTTATTGTGCAATATTTAAATATTCCCTAATAGAAATATTTGGTTGCCAAATGGTTGCCAAGTAGTCACCAACAGGTCACCAACTAGCTCACCAAGTGATCGCCAAATGGTCGCCAACAGGTCGTTTTTGTGTCGAAATACTGCATTGCAAAGTTGGTGACTCGTCGGCTACCTTTTGGTGAACGCTTGGCTGTCATATATTCAGTTGAAATTTCGGTGGCGACCTTTGGTAACCACTTGGTAACCTCTGGGCGATCAAAAACAAGTCTTGGTGATCTGTTGGTGACCTCTTGGCAACCATTTGGCAACCAAATATTTCTACAAGGATTTAACTTTTTTAGATTAGATTTTGAACAATTTATTTTTCCTTTTCACCAAATCCCTTTATGTCGTTTTTGCACTGAATTATAGGAACATTTTAGGTCAATAACAGTCACATTGAAAGTTAAAATACAGTCCTAAACTAGTTCTTAATAGGTAAAGAAAAACTGTTTCGTAAATTATTTAGAAGGGGTTTTCAAAATACATGTTAATTATTTAGCATCAAAAACCTAAAACGCTTAAAAACGAAACTCTACTCATGGCTGAAAGTAGCATGTTCATTGGATGTCTTACCAAGTAATGTTGGGACGTTTTTGTGATGATATCAAATATTTGTCACCAATAGTTAGAGAAATGGGTTGAAAGTAATGACAACTTACTTACATAACTTTAAAGAAGGCACTTCTCGCTGCTGGTTAGCCCTAGCATGCTCATGTTATTTGTATTAAAACACACTCTAGCAAAAATCATCTGAAGGATGAACGATTATAGGTAGCGCGTTATACTTAACACAACGTTCTTTATTAAGCCTAAATCTATGCTATATGCCCCTTCGAAGTTGATTTATAAAAAACTTGTTATCTAAAAATTACACAAAACTTTCGCAAAGTATTGTTAAAACATCTATTTGGTAAAAATCCGCATAATCCTATACCAATTGTAAAAACGTCTGCCTTCCTCAAACAAGACCCCTTTTCTGACCCCAGGCTATCTGGGACACCCCAGATTACAAGTTGTCCCCCACAAGCTTCACCAATCATGCCGCCTTATGGCCATTAGAGGCCAACATAGGCATTTCATCTCATGGGCAATGTGCCCAAAGAGTTCGCAGAATCAAATCACCTGTTCTCACATAATACTGGATCAACAATCTTAAATACTCAGCATCTCAGCAATCAGCAACTAAACGATTAACGGTTCGCTATGCTAATTGTTAAATTTAATTTACCAGGAAAACGCAAAATTCGTTGTTAGGGGAGTGAGCGATTCATGTGTTAGACGAGTGAGCGATTCATGTGTTGAGTACCCTAGAACAATCCCATTTCATCTAGGCTACAGTAACGCCTTTGTGTACTGATTGAGTCATCCGGAGGTAAGAGACTTTTACAAAGCTGTGCCTCGTAAAAAAGATTCTCCAACTCGAGCAGGCTGTAGAATAAAATAAAAAATAAACTTTTTTGTTATTGTAGGTATGTCAATATCACGAAACGCCATTCTTCTTCGTGTCAAAATTGAATGTCATTTAAAATTTAATTTTATCTCGCTGGAATATAGCACGAGAATACCGTGATGACAATGCAACTCCAAAGTCAGTCCAAGAAGAAGCAACAAATGTCTCCACCAGCCAGCATCCAGTCGCTCCCGGAGGAGGTACTGCTTCACATCTTCTCGCACCTGACTGTCGGAGAACTGTGCAATACTGTGGCTAAGGTGTGTACACAGTGGGAGCGTATACACTGGGATCCCCAGCTATATCGCCTGCCCAGTGTTCTTAAGGCCGCGTTCCCACAAATTGGTTTAGTTATAAGGGGATAGGAAATACGTGTTAAATTGTTTACGTTTTTGTCCTAAGAAATTGTTATAACAAAACCATAATTCTTATGACGGACCAATCAGACGTTTTGTTATTTATACGACGACCAATGAAAAGGAGTAACTTCATTATGACAGGCCACTGAAACATTACTAACCAATCAGGATATCGGATTTCTAGTAACCTAACAACCAATAACAATTTCTTAAGACTAAACCAAAGTTATGGGAACGCGGCCTAACAGGAGGGAAACCACAAACGAAATCTTCAGGTGTCTGAACGATGCACCATACTTAGCGTCTCCCGATTTCGATGAGGATTACATAAGGAAAACCATCAAGAACTTTTTAGATATATACAATGATAAATACCAAAATTATTATACAAGCGCCAATAAGGTTAATACAGAGTTATATAAAGAAATCTTCATAATGCTCGCTCATTTGACAAAAGTGCATTTGATTTCGAAGCCTAAATTATATGATTCGTTATCACATCACTTGAGCTTCTGCAAGCAAGTGGAGGAGCTAAGGTTTCTCAAAAAGATAAAGTATTTGGTCTACCTGAATAATGATGAGTTTGTAGCACTGTGTGACCAACTATGCGGGACTCTGAGAGTGTTGCATGTGGCAGTAAGATCAATGTGGACTCAAGAAGGTGCAAGGGCAATTAGCAAGTGTACCCATCTAGAGGAATTGGCCATCTCATATCGGCACTTATCGAACGAAGCAACTCGTGAATGTCTCCGCGCGATCTCCAGTATCTCTGGTCTACGCCGTCTCAGGTTTCAATGCAATTCGTATATCGAAAGAAGTTTTTGGATTTCTATGTTTTCCAACCATTCTTTCAAAGAACTTACTTCACTTCACCTTGAACTCGCTGATTTCGAGGACAGCGTGGCTGTGGCCATAGGTGCCAACTTGAAGAACCTAACCGAGTTGCACCTCTCAGTCAGCCAGCCGTTGTTTACTCAAAGCAATGTTACCCGCGTAGGGTTGGCAGCCATCATAAAGGGATGTAACAAGCTGACAAAACTTGAGGTTCAATGTAAGGCGCGGGGCATTGCGCCGACCATCATGTTGATACCGGAGTATTTACCGGGACTGAAGGAACTTACTGTGATATGCCTACAAAAAATTGGGATCGATTGGCAGACTCTACTCAAAGAAAAGATGCCGGGACTTGTAATTGGGGAGAGTAATATCTATTAACTCGGTAGGCACAAAACGACCTTAACTGTTGGCACGCCCTTAAACCAATGAAACAAAAATTTTAAAACCACGCGTCTTAGGCCTTTAATTCGAATCACGCCGAGCCAAGTTGTCGTCTAGATGCTTCGAGACCCAAGTGGAGGCACAGAAGCTGCCATTGAATGACGTCACTGATATCCTAATTGTTTTCTAACGTGGACAAGTCTTTTGGTGAAACGTTATATTACAAAATTGGTAGTTTACATGTTTGTTGTATAGGCCTACCAACCATGATTATATATTAGTAAGAGTTGACTATGTTCTTAATGTGGACGATAAATAAAAAATGTGAGCAATTATTTAGCTATTTTTATTTAACTTTTGTAAAGTGAAAAGTGAAGAGAGTGAGGATTTCATATTAACGTTACAATATGTCCTAATCAGTATACTAGCCAATCATTATAACTAGGAAAACGTCAAAGTCGTTTTAAGACGAGTGAGCGAGTCATGTGTAGTATATCCGGGAACATTTGATTTTAAGTTGATTCATATATTTAAAGTATAAATTACAAGGTTTTGAGTTTAGTTGGTAAAAGACCACCGCGTCATCTGTAAGGCCATAATGCACCACTCTAGTCTATGATAGGCTAGGGAGGAAAGACCCATGCTGTCTAGAATCCGCCTTAGGTAGGGGGAGGGAAAGGAATGTTCCCGGGTACCCAACATATGGCTTGCCCACTCGTCTAGCAACGAATATGGCGTTTTCGACTAAGAATCCTTTATACCCGAAATGTGGGTGACCTGGTTTTAAACAGCGGTCGAGAGATTTTTTAAATTTGTTTATTGTATTACTAGGATAACGCTAAAGTCCCGCCGCGTTGATGGATGAGCATTTTTAAGTTTTTAGTTTGCGTGGGATATCTTTACTTTTGCAAGTGTTTTGCTTTGCTGCCTATGCATTGTAGGTGATTGTTGTCAAGTTTCTATTGTTACTTGTCAAATGTTATTATTTACCGTAAAAAACTTATATTAAAAGCTTTATTTCTATGGATTTTGGCTAATTTTTCCAACTTTTTCTTTCGAAAGGTACTACATCACCATAACCTTAATGTCCATGTATAATATGAACGTTGTAGCCCCACCCGTTTGGTCAGAATTGGCCCAAATGACACGAAAATATCGCATTAAAAATCGAAAATAATCGTAAAAGTACAGTATTCATGAGAAATATTTCTTCGATTGTACCCAAAAACAATACACTTCTAAGTTGAGAGATTTCGAAGGTCCCCTTCAATTTTCATCAAGATCGCTTATGCCGTTTGCCCGAAATCCTGCTAACAAACAGACAAAAATACAAAAAAAAAAAAAAACATTGGAGCTAAATTTTTTGGGGGTCAGTGCAATTGAAGTCTTCGCTTCGCTCATCCAAAAATAATCAAAGAATATGTTTGAAAATGCATACGATACTATATAATGAGTCAAGATTGCAAGATTTACTCAATATCAGAGCGGAATTTCGGGGAAACTTGAGCTTGGAGATTTGTGTAGCCTATACCTTCATCACTGCATGCATTTACCACCTGACATTCAAAACTTGATTTGATAAAAGTGAATTGTACATGAAGATATTGTGTAAACTAATGTGGAAAGTCCATCTGCATTTATTATCTTTGTGTTTAAATCTCAGATTTTGCCGTGGAAATCTTTACATTGTTGTTTAAAATTGCAGCGCAATAGTTGTAGTCGTGTCAAGTTCTCGTTTATGCAAACTGTCAATCAACGTAAAAAAACGATATTACGTTTAATTGTAATATGATCTGCTACTTTTCAGACTATGTTTTTCGTAAAGGGTACTACAAACCCTACCTTAAGCTATATAATAGAACGTTTACCCCACCGTTGGTAGAATCGGCCCAAATGACACGATATCGCCTAAAAATCGAAAAAATCGTAAAGTACGATATTCATGAGAAATATTTTCGATTGAAAAAAATGACTTCTAAGTTTAGAGATTTCGAAGGTCCCTACAATTTTCATCAAGACGCTTATGCCGTTTTCCCGGAATCCTGCTAACAAACAGACAAAAATACAAAAAAACAAAACAAGAAAACATTAGAGCTAAATTTATTGGGGGGTCAGTGGAATTGAAGTCTTCGCTTCGCTCATCCAATTAAACTTAATGTGGCATTCTCAGCAAATTTTCAATTTATTATCTCTTGTGTCCTTGAATCTCAACGAATTTTGCTAGAACTGTTAACTGCACCCTGAAGGCTGGTACCGGATGTCTGTTTAAAATTGCAGCGCAATCTGTTCGGCCGTTCGGCCGTTTTGCAGCGAACTGTCATCAACAAAAAAACAGATCGTGTACCGTTTGACTTCAATTGTTAATGTACTCAAACGCCTCCCTCTAACTAAAGCTGAATCCAGCATGGTTCTTTCCTCCCTAGCCTATCAACGGGTAGAGTGGCGCATTATGGCCTTACAGTTGACGCGCCCATATACCAACTTAAATCAAAACCATATCGTTTATACATGATATAATATCAATAAATAAATAAATAAATAAAAAAAATAAATTGTGATTAGAGTCTACCCACTCAGTTATATAACTGATTTTCAGTGGGGGACAGTAAATCAAAGCGACTAACCTACCCTGTAGGCCCCGACGCAATCGACGAGTGAACGATAACCAACCAAAGATCGATATTTTGAATAGGAAATATAGCAATCAGTGGTATGGACAGTTACTAAAATGCAAATATTTCCGGGTACTCAACACATGACTCGCTCATTCGTCTAACAACGACTTTTGCGTTTTTCTAGATTAGTTGTAAACTGATCGTGATCATAATATCGCGAGGACCGTAATTGAGCGGCATGTTTTGACGATGAGAGTACTAACTTGTTGTTAAACTCCTATTAACCGTTGTTTGAGTGTTAACGATCCATCAAAGTGTTCTACGTCACCACAGCTGATCTGCTCATCAACGAGACATAACCGCCATGTTAAATGCGGTAATACAGAATAATGCTGGCATTAGTTTCAGTGGTCTGTACGACAACAAGGTCGTTCACAGCACAATCATGTATATTTTGAACATTTAATCAAATGTTATTGCAGTTTTAAACTTGTAACGCTTTCGTTATTATGAGACTTAAGGGGTGGCTGGCATGCTCGTTAAGTGAGGGCTTTAGTTTAAAGCTAATTACATAATAAGCCTAGGAACATGTTGTAACCTGACCTTTAGTAATATTATGATTATTTTATTTGTAAGCAAGCTGATACAATTTGTTTAGTGATTCCGATACACATATTTTACGATACACTAATGAGTTAATTTACTTAAAAATATGAAGTTTTTTTGTTGAGATTTATTTAAAAAGTACATGGTTCATATTTTGGAACAAACACATAACACAAGATCAATAACAATATTCCATCTCTGAACTTGACTGTTATCTGAAGGATTTGTGTTTGGTGGCCACCATAAGCTCGTACACCAGAGTGTCATGGGCTATGAGTAACGTATTATTCAATTATCGATATCAAACGAACATTTCGATATCGATAAATCGATGATATATTATGATTTGTGCATTGATATTTGCAAGTCTAAAAAGAAACAAAAAACAATAATTGCATAAAAGTGGAATGCGTACTGCTAGTAAATATTGTGTGGCTGAAAAAGGTTTATTTCTCGATTTGGTTAGTCGGGAAACACTCCCGTAGTTTTTTAATTTCTGAATTGTAGTAAATAATGAAAAAGGTTGATAAGTTAAAGCCAAAAATGTATAAAGATGTTTATGTTTTAGACTTGTATCGCAATGGACCTTTCTTTTAGTTTTTTGCAATCAATTGCGGATATCAATATAAAATAACTTTATTAACATTGATGTAACATTCGGAAATGATATTATCAACCGTTCAGCAGAAATCATCAACACCCGAGTACGCGCATTTGAGTTGGACCAATCTCAGCGAAGCGGGCCTCATCACAGATAAAGAAACACGAATGTAATATGTTTCATATGTGACGGAACTTCTATTCAAGAGGTCGTCAGTCGATACCCGCCTCTGGCAATCCTCAATATGAAGTTTCTTATTAAAAGAAGACTGCTGAAACTGAGTTTCACTATCTTATATGTTCGACATTCTCTTTGTTCGTAGCTACCGTCACATCACATACCACGGGACAGTAACACTAGAATCCAAACAAGGTATCTCTGGCCAGGTTTTCCACGGAATATTACATTCAGATTAGTTTATCGTTAGTCAGAAAATACGACGCCATTTGGACTGGCTTCGAAAATCTTCTAAATATATTCTGTCTTCACTCGATAATCTCTGGAGAAATTCCAATTCTCTTTCGGATTGTTCAACTTCTCCAGACAGACCCGCAACCCATGTTAATTCGACCAGTAGAACTAGGCTTATGTAATGAGCTTGGAAGTTAATAATAATAAGTATAATATATTTTATTTTATTCCAGAAAATTTGTCCATATACGTTTTATTCTAAGTTGAATAATAATTACAATACCAGTTTTAAAATGCTTATAGTCTTATTAAATACATACATCCACAAAAAAGGATTCAAAAATATGTGTCAACATGCAATTTAACAGAAAGGATTATTAATGAAACTAGGGATGTAGCTCATTGCTTCATTTATGTAACAATTTAGATGTTAGACAATAATATCCGATCTTACAATGGCGCCATCATTAACCAAAGACATATTATATGCATACATACTTCCGAATTATTTTGAGAGTATCTAGTAACTAACTTCAGGTGGACGTACATTGTAGTAAGGGTTGTAAGTTTATATGCATTGTGAAAACTAACTTCAAAATTAGGAGAATAAGGGGGAACTCAATATAGGGAGTGAAGCTACATAATCAACAGACGAAAAAGAAAAAGAAATAATAATAAAGATAATATTTGGTGGAGGTGCCGGGTCCGGAAAGATTTCTTAATTATCTTTGCGCGTGCGCACGACAATCGTAGGTCGTGTTCGGATTTTATCTTGAGACGTGACAAATGCACAGATGGACGCAAGGGCAGACAGAATGTGATGCTTGAGTTCAAACTTTAGACTCTATACTGACTTGAACGCGTGCTAAGATCCAACATGGCTGCAACCTTGCACAGTTTTATCAATGTTTAAACGAGGGGTTCTTTTGTGATCATTATAAAAATGATTTTATGTAAACATCACACATATTATAAATTTAAACTAGTAGGGCAGGTAAATTGATTGTTAAATTGAAATTATTTGGACGTACACTGTTCTTAAAATAAATATTTTATTGTAATATTTCGACACAAAGTCTAGTTTCTTTATCAAACTTGGTTGAACAAAACTTTGTTTGATTTGTTTGTTTATTTGTTTGTTTGTTTGTTGGTAATTTCAATTTAACAATCATACATATAATTGTCAGTTTTAATGTTTTATTAGGTAATAAACTCTATGAGGATTGAACTGAGTAATTAGTTAATGGATTGCACTCCATTTCATTAATTGATGAATTTAAAATAAGTTAAATCATTAATAAAATAACATAAAATTGTCTGGCGAATAGCTAAAACTGTTGTTTGTCTATGAATATAGGTGTAGGTTTATTCTAGCTGCCAAACTATATGCTACATTTTTTATCAATGGGATCGTTTTTTTTTCATTTCTCGATTTGTTTAGTCGGGAAACACTCCCGTAGGTGTAATTGATATCATTTACTACAATTCAGAATTGCAGCCGGTTGGGGCGGACTTTTTTAATTTCTGAATTGTAGTAAATAATATCGTTTTTTTATGTTGCATTAAATGGCTGCATCTTAGCAACACCCATCCCAGCCTACCACCAAAGCAGCTTAAGAGGGCAGGATCACTACTTATTTTAAAACCAAGCCAAATAATATTATTTTAGTAATATATATATTAAACCGTAACGTATAATGGAAAAAAAGGGCTACTAGGTCTTACGTAGTTTCGTTAGAGCTACACCGTGCATGAAAAATTATTGAAATATTGTAATCAGTAGCGTTTTTAATTTATGAAGGTACAGTTATTTAATTTAAACCTTGATTAAATTCATTACTGGTTACAATATTTGAAAAAAAAATTATGCCAGATATAGTTCTTACTCAACCACATGAGACCTACTATCTACTTTTTTCGTTTTTGTTTAGCATTATGTGTTTTTACTAAAATAAGGTTATTTCGCGTGGTTTTAATATTGGCGGTAGTCCTTCCCCTTAAGCTACTTGCTCGTACAAATTTCGCCGTACTTGTCAAAGACGCAATAACCCTATACCTAAATCCTCCTCTTTCATAAAGAACGAAAGAAAATCTACTTTCGACTTCGGTCGCTTCATCAGGAAGACATGTTTTAGTTCTCCCTGTGGCGAGGTTTCGTATACGGTCTCCGCAATGGTGGATTTATTATTTTTAGTTTTATCCAGTAAATTTTTGTTTTCCTTCTATTGGTACTACTGGGTGATATTTCACGAATTCAAAACCTCCCTCGTGATATTTTGTTACCGCCTTCTAACTCAATCATGTAGTCTTGGTTGTTGTATATAGAAAGCAGTGGATTTCACTTACTATCAGGAGCGAGGCCTGATAAAATGTGCGTGCGTTTCACTTGCCAGCTACCATCAATAAATAATACGCTACGCAGGGAAACTCACGGCGGAAATACGATTTAAGACGGATAAAAATAAGCAGAATGCTGCTGGGTTTTATTCTCCCATGTTGAGAATACCTTCAACTACAGCTCTAAAGCTGTATTTATATTGAGTTAAGCTTTCAAAGCACAGCAGAGGAATAAAAGTAAACTCGTTTTGTGTTTTCATAATTCTGCCATATGTTTGTTATCGTCACATCTATTAAAGTACTCTATGTACTCTTACTAGGCCGCTTCGCAAACGCTTTTTCCAGACGCGTTGATGGATGAGCTTTTTTGGAATATTTCTCTCTAATGATTACGTTTTTAAGTGGGATCTCATTACTTTTTCTATAGTTACTTGATATTACTAGTTAATTATACACCTGTAAAAGGCTTATATTAAAACCTGTATTTCTATGAATTTTGACCAACTTTTTCAACTTTTGTTTCAAAAGGCACTACATCACTATAATTTGGGCAGTGTAAAGTATGAACATTGTCGCCCTACCCGTTTGGTCAGAATCGGCCCAAATATCACGAAAATATCGTATTAAAAACCGGGGAAAAATCATAAGAGTACGATTTCTATAAGAAATATTTTTTCAAATGTCTCTTAAATCGAAACATATATAATTTCGGTGATTTTAAACGTTCCCATAAAGTTGCATCAATATCGGATTAGCAGTTTGCCAAATATCACGAAAAAATCTCCTTAAAAATTGAAAAAAATCGTAAAAGTATGATAATCATAAGAAATATTTGATCGATTATACCCAAAAACGTGGCAGCTCTAACTAAGTTTAGAGATTTCGAAGGTCCCTCCCAATTTTCATCAAGATCGCATATGCCGTTTGCCCGGTAGAGCGCGAACAAACAGACAAAAAATCTAACGAAAAACAAAACACTCGAACTATTTTTCTTGAGGTAACTTAAGTAAAAAAAAACTTTCGTGAAAAGTCTTCGCTTCGCTCATCCAATAAAATTACACGTACAATCTTAATTTTACTAAAAATAAGGTTTCCCATACCTTTTGAGAATATTAGTTTTGTATTATATTTTAATGTTATATAAGGTTAATTGAATAGAATTTTTTATTTTAAATTTGCAGATTGGCCATTATTGACGTACCCAACAACCTTTTCGGTAGTTCCATTATATCTTGTTTTTGTAATTTGTGAAAGTGGTTCGGTAAAGATGGTGAGTGATGATTTCGGAATGCATATTTTTGGCCTGTTTAGGTGTATATTTGTGCACAAATTCAAAACACGATGTTATAAAGCGTCATTTTATATTAACACGATGCTCTGGTATCTATATGAAACAAAACAGAGGCAGGATAAAGCCGATTTAAAGAAATTCTCCTAAAAGTCAATTTTCACAAATTTGAAGATTTTTAAAAACTAAAAACTAGTTACAATAACAGTTACAATATATAACTTTTTAACAGCCTTTCAAATGTAAATTTATGATAAAGTTTAAGTGGCTAAAAAAATTGAGGGTAATATTCCCTTAAAATGCAATTTTTAAGAACCTTGACGAGAACATAATTGATTAAATAAATAAATAAATTAATTACTTAATTAATTAATTGTATTTAGAGTCTACCCACTCAGTTATATAACTTTATTTTATATTAAGTTATATAAACAGTTAATCGTATTCAGTCAATAACATTCAATTTATATGCTAGACTCTTAGTATGACCGTGGGGACCGTTACAATTTGAAGCTATTATGAAGGGGGAAAACAGCTTTCTAAATGTTTTACGTAAATTTATACAAAATTATATACAGACGGCGGTGCTCGCCCTTCCGCTCCAATGACATTCATAAGCTTTGCGTAGCAAAGCGCTAGACGCTCAGTCTCCTATCCTACCAACCGAGCGCTAGCGTAACAATTTGAAGACTCTTGAGTAGGGAAAAATCACTTCACTGCAACATAGATACTTCATCTAGTTGAATGAACTAAGATGCAGTTGATCATTTGAACGTCGCGAGTGGTCGCGAGGATAAACAAATACGTAAACAAATGGCGGACATTTTAAATTTTGCTTCTATGTGGGAAACGAGAAAAATTGTCATTACTTTCATAAACACAAACCAGAAACCGTCCTGGGCCTAGGCCCAGATAAAGAAAATTATTTATAATACAACAGTGTAAGCCTTTAGTTCCATTAGGCTATAGGACTTCATTCAATTAATGCTAACATTACACGTTTGACAAGCCCTAGGCCTCTCCTAGGCAACCCTAGACCTGCACGACCTTGTTCAGACACACATCCCGCACAAATAACTAGTTTTGATTACTAAAAGCCTAATGCAGATAGACAATAGTATGATAGTCCACCAACTTGAATTGATTTGTTCGGAAATCGGAGTAACTGAGAGATTTGCGGAAGAAAGACTGTTTTTCTTCAATAATATCGAGAAATCGCCATCTTGCGGTTTTGATTTTACACCGCTTGTTAACACAAAGGCTGTTAAATTTAAGGGTACGATACATTTAGACGGCGGTGGGTTTTTCCCTATTCAAGATAGGTTCAAATTGTCATGCTCCCCACGGTCATACTGTGTGTCTAGCGCTTAGCTTATATTATGTCATTGATCCGCTCAACAACAAACACAACTCCACAGCCACTTAAATCGGCAGATAAGCCAACTACCTGAAGTATCTATGTGGCAGGAAAATGATTTCCCCCCTTCATGATGGTTTCTAATCGGCACGCTAGCGCTCGGAATGAGACTGAGCGTCTAGCGCTTTTCTACGCAAATCTTATTTATGTCATTGTTTTCCAGTACAAAGATCATGTAATGAACGTTGGTTTGTGGTTAGTGCCTCTGCTCCCAATGCAGAAAGTACAGCGTTCGATTCCCGTTATAAAGGTGGAAGTTTTTAACCTCTGATTTGGACTGAAGTCCATCAGTTCTTGTCTTAGGAATTTGTAAACGGTGACTTTGGAGTCGTCCTAGCAACGAGGCACATAATAAATTTAAAGTTGTTCCGAATCGGCCTTGTTGATTCTGGCGTTGGTTTTCGTACTGTCCATACCACTGATTGCTATATTTCTTATTAAAAAAGGACAATTTTTGGTTGGTTATCGCTCACTCGTCGATTGCATCGGGGCATACAGGGTTTGCTTGGTCGCTTTGGTTTGCTGTCCACCACTGAAAATCTGTTATATGACTGAGTGGGTAGACTCTCAATACGAATGTATTTATTTATTTTATTTGACCTAGTCATGGAATAGCAGTAAAAAAGGCAGTAACTGCGCTACAGTGCTGCCCATGGTGGTCACGCCTCGGTAACAGGACTCTACGGGGGAGTGCGGTCAAGGGGTATTATCATCACATTAGGGGTTCAAAGACGGGAGGGCTGGAGTCGTTTCTCAACCATGCATGGGTGAGCGCCGAGAACTGCGAGGTGTAAAGCGCTAACTGGAAGCCACAAAAGTGGGTGTGTGGGTGCGTGAGAGAGAGAGAGAGAGAGAGAGAGAGAGAGAGAGAGAGAGGCACATGAAGCCTCATTCTACACATTCGTGAGATGGGATGATCGAGGGAGCACGCCAGTGAATTCTTAAACGCTCATTTAGACGGAAAATAAATATATATACATTTTTAACAACTTCAATATCAACTGATTTTTGTTCAAATTTAGTAAGACCACGTTAACCCTTTCAATACGAATTAGTTTTTACTAAATAAGGTAATTGTCATTAACCAATTAATATTCCATTAATATTTATAAGAATTTTGTCATTTCTTTTATCATGATTATAAAGCAATTTTCGGAAAATTTTAAATTTTGAAAAAATCTTTCATTTATGGGTAAATTTACATTTAAAAGTGCATTTCTTAAACAATATTTTTTAATTTTTTTCATATTCTAGATTTGTGTACCTCAAATAACAGCAGTATTTAAAATGTATTACTTTTCCGTGACAAACCAATTTATTCCCGTTTTTAGCCTTTTAGAAGATGTGTATTTTTAATCTTTTAAAAATGCACTTTTCGTCCCATTGAATTGGGGAAAATGTATTTATCTTTTATTTACAAAAGAAAAAAAGAAATAATTAGGGTCAAATTAAAAAAAAATAATATGTACCAGCAATATAATTTTAGATTTTTCTGTTGCCATATGGTTACACTGGTATAACGAAAGGGCAGTTTTTGTGGTTATTTTTTCTATATTCGTACTGACAACATTTTTACACGTTCCGTGAACGTTTTTACGTTTTACGATTGTCATTGCTATTGTTTTGAATTGAACCGAAATCAACTATTATTAGAGCTTATTTTTCCAAGGCTAATTTAACTATCCCTTAAAACAATCTTTTACATTTCGTGTTTTTCACTTTTCTGGATTCCGAAGTAACAAATTATTAAATGGTACGACTCATTGGTAGTTTGGCGTTGGAGGGGGGAGGGGGAGGGCCAGATTTTGACTGAAAAATCAAATAACGTTCGTCTATGAATTCGTTATATAAACTTCGGTAACCTTTGTTAAAATTATGTACATAAATATTATTTGCCCAATTATTTTTCTTCATTTCTCTTTTATTGTCATGCAATTTTTTTTTTCTTTTAACTTCAACTTCTACGAATCACATAACCTTTCTCAATTTTCCAACAAGAAAATAATAATTTTACTACGGCAATTAAAACTCTTTCTTCTTTATAGTAAAACTAACTGAGAGTTGAACGCAGATATCGAGGGCATCGATTACGAACGAAAGCAAAAGTTTTGCGAGTAATAAGAAACGTTCTGTCTTCACTTCACCAGCAAGAAAACTTTTCATGTAGCCCGTGCCACACTTAGAGTTATTATCATTTCCAATCCATTATACTTCTTACTATTCCTCTCTCTCTCTCTCTCTCTCTCTCTCTCTCACACACCTCCTCTTTCGCACTTTCTCTTTCTCTTTCTCCTGAATCCTCCCTTTCACTTCTCGCTCGCCATCTCTATGATTGATGAGCCCCAGCTCATTTCTGCAAACATATCTTGGAATGTCTCTGCTGATACACGTGTGCTTGTATTACACTCGTCAAAGCGACTGTTTGTTCTGTGTTTTAAGAAGGAGGAGAGAATTAAAGAAGCAGAGGTGCCAACTCTCGCATCTAAATAATGAGAAGATCTTACAGTTCGGTTTACTCAAAGCTTTCGCAATAATAACGAAACTAATCTCACTTTGACTTGCTGTGAGAACTTTCTCTTGAATGTTGTGCCGGGAAGAAAAGAAGAGTTGTGCTTTTCAAGGAACGTTGACAATTTTATGTTTGTCTTTAATAAAATGAAAACTTATCGTGATGTTTTCAGACAAATAATAACTTGTTTTAAACGACCACGGCTAAGAACTTGACTTTTTTTCTTAAATCTATAAGTACACCAACTAGACATACCTTTATTACTAGTCATGCTGCAAAGCAACGTATATGTACAGGATACTAGGTTATAGACACTACAGTTTTAGGTAACACATTTTCATTATTTACGCACAAAACTCAGAATGTTTTGATTAATAAATTCGTAGTATTTTATGCTCAGATGCAACTAACTGATCGATTTTGGATCTAATCGAAGTCTAAACATAAAGATTGGATTTTCGTTATTTACAACATTCTTTCCCAAGAATTCGAATGTACAGGAAAGACGAATGGCTGATTCATTTTAAATGAATTCCAATTCCGAAGAATAATGTCCTACGTAAACAAAACATTTCAAAGAATTGAACCAATTAAAGTGACAGCAGTACGATTGATGTTGTTTAAGTGTAAACACGCCTGTATTTGAGTTATTCATTACGTTAAAGGGGCTAAAAACCCCAAAAATTATTTTTTACCACGTGATCTATAGCACAATACTACACTTAAATGACCGTTTAAAAAATTATATCTTGTAACTGTGATTTAACACGAATTTTTTAATTTTTTTGATCCAGAAATTGGCAAAAATTGGTGTTTTGGAAAATTTCCCAAATAGGCTTTAACCTGCTTCTTTTTTGGTCCACATAGATACTAGAGCATAGTATCAATCTAAAATGCCCCTTTATAACATCGTGTCTTGAAACTGTGCCCAAATATACCCTCAAACACGCAAAAATATGCATTCCAAAATCACACCCCATCTTGGTTATCAGCATATTTTGACCGAACTACTTGCCCAAATTACAAAACAAAATATAGAGAATTTACAGAAAAGGCTGTCGAGTACGTCAATAATGGCCAATATTTTTTTGGATCAAAATCCTCCAAGGTCACGGGGCATAAAGATCGTCCCCATGTTATTTCTTATGGGAGATTTTTGCCGATGGGACCTAGCTCGAAAAATGTCATGTTTGACAATTTTTTGGGAGGTCATGGTGTCCCCAATAATTTTTCTGTTAATTGCTAAATTCATTACTAGTTAGCCTGAATGAAATATATTTTTTGAGTTTAGCGGTTAAATACCCCTTTAAATAAACGTTTGATTTCGTGTAAAGGGTGATGAAAATGTAATGGATTTTAATATATTCCCGGGAATTGGTGAATGTGTGTATTAGTAAGGCACAAGTGTTAGATCGTAGGTAGTTAATCTAGTACTAAGCTATTATGATACTATGTGTAGGAACTGGGAGATACGTTGACATGACCGACAGTGTTGGCTCGAGCGTTAAGCGCGCGACAATGATTCGGGAGGTCCCGGGTACGAATCCCGTCGAGACCGGCAATCCTGACTGAAGGTTAATCCCGAGGTTTTTTTCAGTCATTAATGCGAATTCAAGGGAATGAGTCCTCTTAAATAGCCCTCGGACAACCCTTCTCAATTGTTCTATCCGCAACATACCTAGTTAGATACCTGAAGAGGGGCATGATTTGCACCCTGGGAAGGCTTCCCACGAAAATTATTATGACATTGACATGAACGACCCCACATTTTTGACCATGTCTCTAGCAGACAACAGTTCTATATTTAAAATACAAATCACAAGCTTGGTGGGAGAAAGTACTGCAAATTGTTTCTATAATGGCACATTTACTGCCAGTAATTATTTTGTATAAAAACTTAGCAATATTATAAAAATGTACTCTCATTAAGACTACCACACATTCGTCCTTTACAACCTACTAAACTTTAGAAACTTTAGGGTGAAAATGAGTTGTCCAAAATTGCACCACAATAAAACCACGCATTCCGCATTTAAGTCTAGATTTGCTAGAGCTCGGCCAACGGTCTTAATAGCTACAGACTACAAGTCTGGAATTTTATTTCCTAGAATTATTTCACATCTTTCTACAAAGTACGTTTTTACTTTTCTGAGTCTCAATCAACACGTTGATCACTCTGTTAATATTTAAACCAAGTTAAATTGTTTTTTTTCTCGATTTGGTTAATCGGGAAACACTCCCGTAGGTGTAATTGTTTTTATTTAATACAATCCAGAAATTAAAAACGTCGGGGCGGACTTTTTTTAATTTCTGGATTGTATTAAATAAAAACAATTACACCTACGGGAGTGTTTCCCGATTAACTAAATCGAGAAATAAACCCTCGCTCATACCTGCGTAAGGTTTCTACATTACATTATAATTAATGTTTGGTGGACAGTTCAAAGGCAGCAGATATTCGTTGCAGTACTGTTTCATCCATTCAGATGTATAATGCAACTACAATTCATAGATTAAAATGTACCCGTCCTGATGGTCTAGTGGTTAAGACGCTCACCTGGAATGTGGGAGATCCGTGGTTCGAGTCCCGATCGGGGCGGACTTTTGTAATTTCTGGATTGTATTAAATAAAAATAAAAAGTTGAATGGTATTTCCCCATGCCCCGTGTTGACAGCAATATCTATCTATTCTCATTTATAGTTCGTTATAGCTGGATTATACTTTAATAGTGTAACAAATATCTCCATACATACCACGTGTATACGAGCTTAAATAATAAACCGTGATATGTATTCACAGCACATTATTTAACGCCGTGATAACTTGTTGTTCTACTCATTTTGTTGTTTGTTGGTTAATCCAACTATGCTAGAGAATAATAAACATAGGTTAAAAGTTTAATTATAATGAATATACTCACATTTCATGCATGTTTGACTCATATTATGGCATCTCCATAGTAACAGACTGGATGTATTAGTCTACTTTTTACGTAAATTCACGTAACAAAATTTCAACATTTTAAAGCGCACATTATAACAATGGCCATTACGTGAAGTGTGTGTGAAAAACAGTCAGTTTTTTATTGAGCCCTTAGGTGACAAACTTGGAAATAGGTATAAGAGGTGTAAGGTAAATGTGAAGAAAATGTCAGAATATTTTTTTAAGAGGACTCAATCCCAGCATTCGCCAACGACAAAGAGTTTTTAGGCTATTCAAACCGAGATTAAACATGTTCTTATATTGTATTCCTTGAAATTAACATACACTGCATCGGATTTAAACTTCATTCCAAATACATAAACCTACACAATTGGCGAAATACATACATAGATGCTGTGAGCTAAAAAAAAAATGAAAATACTAAATAATGATGAATGAATTTCAATTATACAATTAACCGACTGTTTAAAAATTTGCACCACAAAACGAATTAATTCGTGGTGTAGACTTATATTGAATATTCTACATTTTTTATCAAGAACATTGCGTAGAATGTCATGTTTATATTCTAGGTTAACACTAGGCTTAGAAAACATGTACAATTAAAATAATATTATTTGAACCTATAACCAATAATGAAGTTCGGGAGGGAGGGGCTACAATACAAACAAAGAATAACGGAAATTATACCAAACATATAAATAATATAACTTTTATGATTTTTAACCTTAGTTTTATAGGAGGCGACTATGACGATGTCATGTTATATTGTGCAATGTTATTTTGTTACTTTATGAAATTGTCCCCGGTGTAGGCATTTTTAGATTTTTTCCATAACACCATTCTAATTTATATGTTTATTTAAAAAATGTAAAGCATAGCTGGATTGACTTAATTCTAGATTACGTTGTACTTGTTTTTGTTTTTTATAATTTGCGCTGAACATCCACAAATGTACATTAGAAACGAAGTATTTTAATTTCCTCCTGCTTTCTGTGAGATTGTTCAACCCGCTACCCGAACAAAACAAATTGGTTGCCTTTCGTTGGTTGGTTGGTATCTCTGCTTTTGGTTGGTTGGTATCTCTGGAGATTTAATGCTTCTAGCCTTTCTCAACGAGTAATTAATGTTTTCCTTTCTGTACAAAACAATCCTGCTTCCCCGGTTATTTGTTAACGGATACATTACTCAAGAATTAGGAACAAGATTTATCTTGAATTTAAATATCATGCTTAGCTATGTCATGAATATTGTCTTATTTTAATGAAGTACTAACTATCAAATTATGTTTGACTAGAAAACTTATTAAAAATCAGAATTGGCCAACATTGCATACATTAAACTTTAAAGGCAAGTGAAAAACAAAGTCTATTTATAATGTATGTTGCTAATATTATAGTGACTGCTGATATTTAAGAGAATCGCTACTCAAATAAGATTGTCAAAGAATATTGTATCTGAAGCACAGATATCAGTTTGTGTTATCCTAGACCAAAGCGTTCAATAAGTAATTGCAGTTTTATCATTATAATAAATAGTTAATTTCATTTAATTGTTCTCGGGTCTGCAAAAATATTTTTGCCAAGATGAAAAAGAAATGATCTTTTAATCTTGTTAGATAGTGCACAACCTTGTTTTCTGTGTATATTCTATGGACTATTTAAAAATGCTTCTCGGAAAAGTATTCTTTCAATGTTTCTATATAACTGATATTTATCTTGTTTATACTTTAAGAAGAAATTGTTATACCGAAGTAAAATTAAGTAAGTATTTAATTGTTATTAGTTACTATAAATGTTCATTTAAAAAAAAAAAAAAAAATTTTGAGACAAAAATGAGAGTCAATAAATGTGGTATGAAGCAGAAAGTTTGTGTCTGGCAAAACCATTTGTCAAAAACTTCCTCCCTCATGTTTCCACGCATGTTGCCACATCTGTCAGTAGCGGATCTAGCCACCTTGTCGAGTCTGCTTCACAAGGCAAGGGATTTGGCAACATTGTACCTCCCTAGTTCCATTACCATAACCGCTCCATTCATCTTAACAGAGGCTGGGATGTTTATGACACAATACTACGCGTTATCAAAGTGAAGAGAGAATAATGTCTAGTTATTATGTTGGCTATTGTTCCAGTGTGGCATGTTCTGAATAAGATCGTACGAATTTATTTGAGATTAAAACTACTTTAGGCTACACAGATTTCACTTTCTCTTTCAAAAGTCTAGCGGAATCATTTTTACCAATGCTTAAACATAAATAAATAAATAAATTGTATTTAGAGTCTACTCACTCTGTTATATAACTGATTTTCAGTGGAGGACTTTAAATCAAAGCGATCAAGCCAACCCTGTAGGCCCCGACGCAATCGACGAGTGAGCGATAACCAACCAAAAAACGATATTTTTAATATGAAATATAGCAATCAGTGGTATGGAAGTGCAAACACCCCGGATCAACGCCAGGAATCAACAAGGCCGATTAAGAAAAACTCTGAATTTATTATGTGCTTCGTTGCTAGGACGGCTTTAAAGTCACCGCTTACAAACTCAAAAGACAAGAACTGATGGACTTAAGTCCAAATCAAAAGATAAAAATCTTCTGACCTTGGCGGGAATCGAACCCTGGACCTTCTGCATTGGAAGCAGATACGCTAACCACAAGACCAACGAGCCACACATTTATTCCTATTTTCCTAGTCATATTATAATATTATAAACATTATTATAAATTTAATAAATCAGATCGTTAGCTAGTTTACTAGGACATGTATATTGTTTAATTACTGAGTTATTCCAACTTTCCAAAATATAAAATAAACACATTTATTTAATTTACTGAAACATAAATCTGTGTATCGGTATTATCTATTACTAAATGCTGGGTCAACCATTCTCGACACGCCGTGGGGATAATACAATATGAAAGATACAAATTCAAATATCAGGTGTGTAAATGTGCAAAGCACACTTCACATGTGGCAGTTTATCAGATCTGCAGTTTCCTCTAAATTTCACTCTGAACTAGTCTGATACAATACTGCGCACAGAATATTAAACATCAATATAAACCATGATATATGTTCAAATTAATTGCGAATTACAAACAAATCTCATGTTGTATTTATGATTTGTGGAATTTGTACTTCGTATTTATGTGTTTATTTTGACTCGAAGCCTACAAATACACAAACAAACACACAAACAAAAAAATCTTGCCTTCATAACTACGTCCCAGAGTATACAGTTTTTATGGATTAAAAGGTAAAATGATATAAACAGTTTCCTCTTGCTAATTAAAATAAAAAAACATTATTAATTTTAATTCAAATAACAACAAATACATTTTGATTTATCTAGATTTGCTAACTTTAAGATGCCAACCCATGTAAACTCATTAGCACTTGCTTCTATTAGTGAGCCTTATTACAATAAATTAATATTATGTATTGTACGGATGTTTTTAATGTTGGTTAGAAATCGCAAACAACTTATAGCAATGTAGGTAACTAAAAGTGCTTATCTAAATTCGATATGTGCGATGACTGTGGCAGTACTTTGAATCTTGAAGTACCCTACCACGCAGCGACTGTGTTGAAGCGGTTTCTTTGACATCTCATATTTATCAGATACCTTTTTACACATTTCCTTACTTTTTCTTAGCCTATTATCATTAATCATTGTGAATCTGAGCTTCTCTTATCAGCTACGATTCACGTTAAATCATCCACTTACAAATGGCCCCCGAGCTCTGCTGAATTATGACAATCCCTTACATATCAACCAGCCAGAGAAAAGATAACTCTCTTTGTGCTTCATACGGTGGCCGGAGATGGTTTATTTCACAACGCGAGCTACCCCAAGGCAAACGTATCTTTTTGACAAATTGTATTTTTCAGATTTTGTGAATGTCTTTTTTCTTATCCCTCATTGTTATTTTATCTCGATCGACCAAGCAAACTTTTCTTGTTACATACGCTCAAAGTCTGACCACATAAAGAAAAAATAATAAATTTAAGATAGAAAACATTATCAATATGTTAATATTACGAGTGTTCCTTTAAATTAAGTTAATAAAGTCACTGACAAAAAACTGAGATAACCAGTGAATTTAGCAAGCGAGTTTAAATCAGGCATCCTGAACAATGTATTTCGACATTACACGTTTATTAATTCAGACTATAAATAAATAAATACATAAATAAATAAATAATAAATAAATAAATAAATAAATAAATAAATAAATAAATAAATAAATAAATAAATAAATAAATAAATAAATAAATAAATAAATAAATAAATAAATAAATAAATAAATAAATAAATAAATAAATAACTAAATAAATAAATAAATAAAAACACGCTAAATTACGTTAAGTAACCAACTAAATATCGTAGTGTGTTGATTAACAGTTTTTTTAAATATTACCAGGGGGTCTATTTCCTAACTCGTTCGACAATAGTCGATCGATAGTGACAGCTTTGTAAATACAATAACGCACGTGACAACTTGTCGATCGCCAGTGCCACCTTATTAAAACTAACATTTACTTCACTGGCACGCAGAACTGTCAAGAGTACCGCAAGGTCCCCTGCTTCGCTGCCGCGCACAGGCGAGGCCGTCGCTATACTCAGTACGTTAGCGACGGCCTTGGCACAGGCCGATGGCCAAGTACTTTGAGAGTTCGCAAGACCTCCGCTAGGAGTAGATACAGGGGACCATGGGTTGTGTCAAGGTCCCCTAGATCTCCGCCAGCTTCGCTGCCGCGCACAGGCCGATGGCCAAGTACTTTGAGAGTTCGCAAGACCTCCGCTAGGAGTAGATACAGGGGCCTTGGGCTACCTCGCTAAGCACGCATGACATTACAATTACAGAATTTCGTTGATTATTGTCGAATGAGTTTTGTAAAAAGGCCCCCTGGATTACTAAATGTTGTTTTTGACTCTTGCTCTTACACCACCCAATCTATTGACCCATGTATCTTACAACCATAATCTTATAAGGAGAATAATTTATAGATAATCATAATTTAATTTTCTTCTTTCTTTCATCGTCTAGACAAAATGTTATAATTACACCATAATTCTAAAGTTTCCATTTTCTGTTTCAATTATGGAATTCTTCTCTTTCTTTCTCTCCACCCCCCCCCCAATTCTCTCCCTCGCGGCTTAACCTAGATGCGCCGTTACTCGCCCTAGAACACGTCTTATAAAATACTGGTACGGACAGTTCTTGTTCACAGTAAATCGTCCTGTAAAAGGTAGATATTGCTGAGCTGGTGGCAATTGTGTAAGAGAAGAAATAATAATTTCTAGACCAGCGTCTTACAAAGACAAAAAGTAAAGTTAGCGCTAGGTACTCGGCGACGGGGACAAATGCTGTAAAGCATTGGAGTAAGCCGGGGGACTGTGGACTTTGCGGTGTCTCACCCACGAGTAATGCTGGGGAGAAGGGGGCAAAAAGGTTTCAAATCGTATTTTAAAGAAAAGAAGCCATGTTATATGCTCAAATCTTCCAATCTTCAAATCTTCAGTATTCTCATGTTTACATATTCGAGGTTCACATTAGGCATTACTTGTACCGTTCTTTCACTATATTTGTTTAAATTTATTCAAACAAATTTAGTTATTAATTGATAATCTGAAATTGTTAAATAAATTGTGCATATTATTTTCAATTTCAATTTGTAGACGAAAAAACGCTTATTTCTATTAATTAACAAGGATTTTTTTAACATTTTTCTGACTATCATCCTTGATGAATTAACTTTTCAGCATTGCGTTCGATTGAAGGAAGTTCGAGATCAGTAACTTAAATAATCACTAGGACGATCGAGTAAAAAATATGAGTTAACACTTTGAAATTGTCGTTATTGTTTCCTTGATCAAAATGAATTGTTTTGTGCAAACTCAGAAAGGTAATGGTCAAATTCGATAATATTTTCTTTTTCAATTTTTTACCCGTTAGGTCCTACGAAATATGTTAACCTCGGACAGAAATTACATTTCTGGCCTACTCGCATATGTGACTAAAATATCTATTTATAGAGAGCTAGGTACGAAATATAAAAATAAATTTATCAATTCTAAAGTGAAGAAGAACTCAAAAATGTTTTTTAAGGTTCTTCGTCTCCATCGCGTACAAGCCTCCAAGAATTATTCAGCTTCTCTCAAATTAAATACATGAACTTCATTATCGTTCTTCCATGAATAAATAATATAATTTTACAACAAATGTCAAGCTATTTTTACTTCGTTGTCAATTGGAATCGTAGCAGAGATAACGTGAGAATATACGCGAATGTAAGTAGTAAGAGTGATGGATGGTCTTACCTTTAACAGTGGTGACTAGAGTAAGGTGTTTTGGATTGAGCTCTGCTAGTCTCTTAATGAGATCTATCTGTTCTAAGGTTAGCTGCACTGCGTCCAAGTATTGCGCCCCGCATGGAACGTACGCCGACCAGAACTGAAACAAATAAAGTAAATTCTTCATCTCTTGTGAGAAAAAGTAGTATACACTCATAAGATATGGGTGTGTTGAGCTACATATTACACAAGCTGACTTTGTAAGGTTGACTTAATCTCCTAGCGGAATGTTGGGAACCTTGAGCGTGGAGAATTGAATTAGAACCTTGGTGACTGCATGCATTCATCACCTGATATTCAAAACATGATTCGAAAAAATTGATTTCTCAATGAACAAAAAACATTGTCGTTAAATTAAATTTGATATTCAAAGCCTATTTTCAACTTATTATTTCTTGTATGTTTAAATCGTAACGGATTTTGCTCAAAATTATAACTGCTCTATAAGGATTGTAACCGGATGTGTGTTTAACATTTCAGCGCAATCTGTTCAGCAGTTCGACCGTTTCTGTGACATTTGTTCGCAAAAGTTATTCCAAATAATTGAAGTATTTACAAATAAAAATAAATCATTACCTACTTTTGAAGTGATGTCTAAAACATAAAAGCATAACAATAAAAAGAATATTACACATACCTCCTAGAATTGTATTTGAATATACATATTTCAAAAGAAAGATTGGAGTAACTTTTCAACATATCCATACAAAATAATAATTTGTTTAAAATCAATGCATTTATGTCGGGTTGAAAATTAATAAAATATGTTTTTTCACATTGTATTCATTTTTATAGCGAATTTTGTCGATTTTGTCCCGAGAATTGAACACAGTCGCAAAACTTTTTACGCCATAAGACTAAAAATAAAATATTATTTACGGTACACTTTGTACACTGTGCAGTACATTAGTTATTTTGCCACACACGTAGATGTACCTGAATATTCATAATTTTGTATATTAATATCTGACTACATTAATTTAATCTCACCAAAGGAATTTTATTATTTGAACAAATTGTTTGAGTAATATATTATAAAATTATTCATACACAGTTTTATTACATTTTGTGAATTAATGTTTTATGGTATTTTGTAATGTCCCATTTATTAATCAATTTAATTAACAAAGAGCATCCAACGTATTTGTCTAACACAGATCATAAAAACGCTTTCCCATTACGAGCGGCTAAATTTAATTATTCAATTTTTTGCATTTAATGGTTTATACAACTAGAATTCATACATGAAATTAGTGTCAGGTCATGGTTTATGTTCTATTTTCTTAAACTTTCAATAATTTTTAGTAGAAATATTATTTTCTGAAAGTGTATTCTCTTCAGTTGTAAGAGTTTAAAAACAGAAGCCAATCCGGTTGGATGGAGTTCTGTTCTTACCGCTCGGAAACAAACCAAACCCGCTGTTTGAAACGAGAAGAAAAGAACAAACATCGTATATATTCGTAGCGAGACAGTTATGACGTAGCGTGAACTGTGCACCGTATAACATTACGTCATCGCCGCAAGTGAAGTCGTCGAGGCGGAAAACAAGGCCGGATACGTCAAAGAAACGAACCTGCAGATTGTAAATGGAACAAAGTTCAATTTCGAACGATTCCATTTCGAACAGATGTATGAAATGGCGGGAATTGGAGAAGTGCAATACGAAAGTCACCGCCGATGAAATTTCAGCGAGATGATTACAAAAAGAGTGATGCAAAGAAAAGTGAATCATAATTTTGTAGGTTTGTCGGAGATGAGTCCATGGTCAGACAGTTAAATAAAGAACATATTTTTACAGTCATTGATAGTGACAATAGGTTTTTTAAGAGGTTACCATGGTAGAAATAGGTTTCACACATTTTAAGAGCAATAAAATGTATCGCTTTCGCAAGTAAATGTGCTTTTATGTGACACTAGGCGTATATTGAATTTCGAAGATTTGTTGTGTTAAAGTTGTTTTTGGTCAAAATTCCTGGATTTAGTGTGAATCGAAATAAAGGCTTCACTTGCCTTCTCAAACGTTGCATGGTGCTAGAAATATCTCGTGGAAAAGGTGTTCGGTTACTAAAAACGACCACAGTGATTATAAAATTATTTTCATAAAGTATTAATGAATATCTTGTTCAATGAATATCTTTAGTTTCATTATTCTTAAGTGTAATTGTTGTGTTGTTAATGAAAAATTATTGTCGCGTTTTCTAAACTAAAACACGTACGAAATAATTTGTTTTTTTCAGATTAAAGAAGGAAATTGTTTTTCAAACACTATACCAAAAAACACATTTTAAATTTGTTTGCGTTCTCATCAGTAATTGATTCATACAAACTATATTTTATTTAAAAATCAATTTTAAAAGAACAGAAAAATATTATTAATAGATAAATAATTTTTTCCACTGCTCTTAGATATAGAAACAAGCTTTAATGTAGCAATTTAAAATATTGCTACATTTAAAATTTAATTTTTACCTTAAAGAAGCAAAGAATTCAATTAAACTATTAATCAAGAAATAACTCGTAGAAAATACTATCAATGTTGTTTTAAAAGTTTAAAATTTAATTTATTATTCAACTAACTTTTCTAGTTTTTAACTAATTAACAACCCATAACCTTGTGAATACATTTATTAAAATTCCCTTGCGTTTCGTTACTGAATTAACTTCTCAGCGCATAATAATTTAAATTCACCTCACCTCACCATTCCCTGGGTTCGCATCAACGTCGTTCATCGCTCATATTCATTAATGCAACCTAAATGAAGATAGGCTCACGTTATACCAAATTAATATAATTCCCTTTAGAACTCTCTTTGAGTCGGCTTTTTACATGGTTGTTCTTGATCTAGGCTCTGTTAAACGAAACTTCTGGTTGCTAAGCAGGAATGAACCTTTACACTGTGATCCATCCTTTATACCGCCCGTCAGCAATTTATTATTTTGAATTAACCTTCATTAATATTTTAAGGTGGACATAGACTTGAAAGAGAAGGGTTAGTTTTGAACGAGCGTAGAGCCTGAGTGAAGCATTCTGTGTTTAACATGCGATAGAGAGTAACTAATAACATACAGAGTGTAAGCTAAGTAACAGTTATATTGAGGTGGATCATGTACTTAAATGTTTAAACATCTACCCGTCGTGAGGAGAAACTTATTCATTAAGAGGTTGGGATAGTCGCGAAATTAAAACCACGCGAAATTACAGTTTTTTCGTGATATCTCGAGAACGATGCAAAATATCTAAAAACTGATTCTAGACCGATATGTGGCTTTGTGAGAACTATAGCATGTACGAAAAAATATTGTATTGTGATGGACATTAAGTTTTTTTCCGATTTTTTATTAATTAAATGCATATCTTAAATACAAACCACACAGATTATTATATTTGAATATTTTTCTTGCATTATATTTTTCTAACAAAACCACATAGCGGTCTAGAATCAGTTTTTAGATATTTTGCAACGTTCTCGAGATATCACGAAAAAACTGTAATTTCGCGTAGTTTTAATTTCGCGACTATCCCATCCTCTTAACAGAAAGTTTGAGACCAACGCATAAACAAAAGCCAACACCGGGGACCGTTTAAATAAGTGTCCATTCATTATACCAATAATGCTTATCTTAATAAGTAAGGTATTGTGTTTTTCAAATATGAGATCGCTACCTCTAACCATATAATATTATTTGAGTGCATCACCAATAATGAATTTAAAAGAATTTTCTTTAAACGATTAAACATAAATTATTATAAAATGTGTTATGATAAACAGTCTTTTGATTTGATTTGCCAGATTTTACAAGAATCATGAGTTAAGAAATCGATTAACTTTGATTTGAAATAGTGCACTTTATTTCGCTGATAAAAAATAGCATTAAATTATGGCAAAAACATCACTGTGATATAAATCAGGCATTTGAATATGAATCCGTTTTGTTAGTTGCTAATTTAATATAAAAACAATATGTAGCTGAGAAATAATGTAGCTTATAGCAACGTCTGTTAACCTACAATATGATTATAAATTTAATAACACCCGATCAAATCTTAGCCACCAAACTTGAATCCATATCATCTTAGTTCTTTTGCAGGTTCAAAGATCGGTTGTTTTGCTTTTTAAATTAATTCGAAAATAAATTGATTTAACTATTCTGAATTATGTAGCACTTTGAAACTGGGTTCAACTACTGTATGCTGGTGCTCAGACAATATAGCAAGATAATTAATTCAGTCTTTATCTACGCTATTTTTCTTATATTAGTTTATTAAAATATGTAGACAGATTGTAATGGATGTTAATTAAGAAATAATTGATGTTTTCATGTTAATATTAAAATTTGAGTGAGTGATATCACGGTTATTTCATTGGAACTTAAAGAAACACACACCAGTAAAGTGTCTTATAAGGTTAGACAAAACAAAAAGTGATAAATGTAATAGGCTACAACGTGTGTTGCTTGGCGTAGTCTTGTCCTGGGTCCCGGGAGGAATGTCGGCGCTGTACTCTGCTACTTATTGAGATTTATACCTGACCAGGGTGTACAGTGTACACTTGTTCGTGTATACGTCAGTGTCCTAGCTACGTGCGCCTAAAGCTCCAAGATACAAGTCCAAGTAAGATGGTGACCAGACCATAGATATTAAAACACCCTATAGTAGGCTAGATTAGCAGTCTCCAATACCTCCGCACAGGCGCGAGCGTACCAAATTGAAGCGTCAATCACTCCCTTTCAAAATGGCGATTTGGCGTTTTAATTTATGCTTTTTTAATGCAATAAAGTATTTTACTGGATTGTTTGATTTGGTTTCAGCTTGTGCAGCATGGTAATGAACAAACAGAAACAATAAGAAGTTATTGCATAAGGGAATTTAGTAATCATTTGGTGTTAATGTCTAATATGCTCAGCTGTCAAACTGACGGCCATCTTTAAGAATATTTTTTCTACAAATCGTTCCCATCATGCAAACACTTCCTTTCAAGATGGCTTCTAATTGTCACGGAAGTGGACCAATGACTGCTGATCTAGCCTACAATAGGTGTTTAATTTCTATGGCCCAGACGGATTGTAGTGGGAGCGATTAGCGCATCAGGAACACATGAGTTGTTCTAGTTATTAGCATGTTAACAATTTAATTAATTGAATTTAAAAATACAAAAATTTATTAGCAAAAGTTTCATAGTCGTAATTTTATATTTCATTGTTATAATATGTATTATAATATGTAACATCTTATTTTGTTGGCATTTAAACTAGACAAGATGTGATAGTAGAAAATTATGGGTTTGCATATAATTGACATTAATTTTGTAGTATTGTTATTTTCTTATGTTATTTCCTATTAACGTATGATAAAACAACTGGTTTTAACGATATATCTAACCAGTTACTTAATGCTACCATAAAAGATCCAACCTAGCTGTTCACAAACCAAACCAAGTTGACCACCTGCTGATTTGATTTCGCAAAATATTTGTCATATGAAATAAATGTTTCAAGCAAAATAAATATTTTATACATTTTAGAATTCTATTTGTAGTACTTAAACTGTTAATATTTGTACGAAACTTGTACATTGTTTATTTGCGTGGATAAAAACATTGAAATCTCCGCAATTCGTGCTGTATATTTAACTAAGTGATGAATACGTAACGATTGAACTACAAAATTATAACCACACACATTTTTCAATTAGTTAAAGTGAGGATCAGTAAAAAAATTAACAGCAACAAAAACACTTAATAAATATTAAGTGGTGGCCGGGTAAAAAACAGCTTGTCGTCGTGTCGATGCACCGTAAAATAGATATTAAAATTTGTTTGCAGTATGAGTTATACAGGAATTTGGAGCTCACGGAAGTGGCATTTAAAGTTGTGTTGCGCTTACAGTGAGTTGTGGAGTTACTTGTACCAAGTCCTGAATGCATTGCTTCAGTCCGAGATAGCAAATCTTGAACTAAGAAGTTTGTGGTTTTGCTTTAATTTAACTTGAGGTAAAAAATAGACTAGTTTACATAATGAGGAAGGTAACTTAAATGAAGTTTACCTCTACTAAAGCTTACAATTAGAGATGGTTGTGGTGGATAACTTGTGTTGTTTTGCTTATTGTTGTGAGTTAGTAAGCATTTAAAACAAAAAGTTAATTTAGCGCACAAGGTAAATGGGAGATAAAGAAGCGCTTTGCATTTAATAAGCACGTGCATGGGAGGACCCTATAGAGGGCAATGTGTGCAATGTGCAATGTTTAAAAAATTACATCAAAGTCGCTATACTTTCCCTGTAATGTCTTGATATCTTGTTTCTATTTTTAATGTTTGTGTATTGTGTGTGTTTTGTTATATGTTACAATTTAAAATGGCTTGCTGTATTTAAAACTTTCCGAATAAAAAATAAAAAATAATCAACAGTTAATCGAAGAACAACTCAAAAATAAAATAAATCACAAAATGGCGAGACTTTTGGTGGAGGCGCCGGGTCGTCAATTTTGGACTTCTTAAGAACATCGAGAACGTGAAAATAAATTCAATTTTAATTATTATTTAAGTATAATTTCTTGAAATGTGATACTGTATAGCCCTATATATCCGCTTCCGTTACAGCTACCCAAAATGTTAAACAACTGAGGTGTCAGTAGTCCGAGCGAACATGCATTTGTTAAAACATATGCCATGTGAGAGCCTAGACCCCCCCCCCCCCAACTTCTTACCGTAAACAGTGTCAACAAACACATTCTGTACTATCCTTGTTGAAGGGAAATTTAAAAAATAGAAAACGTATGCCGGAGGTATGTTCGGATTTTATCGTCAGATGTAACACGCACTTACGGACGGACAGAAATGTTGTCCATGCTTTTAATGAAAACTTTCGCTACCTAATATAAACACAAGCTTAACGCAGACTGTGTCAGAATTCTCAAAAAAGACTAAACTCAAATATAAACTGAAAAAAAAAATATGAAAGAATCATGGATAAATTTTATGACAGTATTTTTTATTAGAAAAGCGCTATTTACACGCGTACTAAACCTTGTCAAATTACTCCAACATTATAAGCCCTAAACTTGTTAAGTCAAAACAAAGACCAAGCTTAGTAAAGGTAAATAATTTCTTTGCCTTCCTGAACAAAAACTATACAATAAAAATAACATTAATTAATAATTTTTAAAATATGTATATACAAATGTTACGTCTAGGTGCATTTTGAGTGTAGTAGCGCAGCTTGGCTGTGGCGTCTTATAATATGATAAACAATGAACTTGGCGTCTAG
Organism: Sweltsa coloradensis; assembly: GCA_024449915.1. Lineage (NCBI taxonomy): Eukaryota > Metazoa > Arthropoda > Insecta > Plecoptera > Chloroperlidae > Sweltsa > Sweltsa coloradensis. Next base: position 1,546,039 of record JAMZAV010000487.1, on the reverse strand, counting down.
ATTCCCCTCTCAACGTCCCCAGCTCTGTATGTTATGTTTATTCCAGGCGACACGGGAATACACAGCACAAGCCTAGAGCGGACGCTCTGCCATATTAACTAGCACGTCGGATATTACTCTGTCAGGCCTGATATGAGTTCCATACACTAACGTCGCTCCTCTAGTGTGTAGCGCGGCTTGGCTGTGGCGCCTCAGAGAGCTACCTATACAATATGATAAACAATGAGCTTGGCGTCTAGCTTCCCCTCTCAACGTCCCCAGCTCTGTATGTTATGTTTATCCCAGGCGACACGGGAATACACAGCACAAGCCTAGAGCGGACGCTCTGCCATATTAACTAGCACGTCGGATATTACTCTGTCAGGCCTGATATGAGTTCCATACACTAACGTCGCTCCTCTAGTGTGTAGCGCGGCTTGGCTGTGGCGCCTCAGAGAGCTACCTATACAATATGATAAACAATGAGCTTGGCGTCTAGCTTCCCCTCTCAACGTCCCCAGCTCTGTATGTTATGTTTATCCCAGGCGACACGGGAATACACAGCACAAGCCTAGAGCGGACGCTCTGCCATATTAACTAGCACGTCGGATATTACTCTGTCAGGCCTGATATGAGTTCCATACACTAACGTCACTCACCTAGTACGTAGCGCGGCTTGGCTGTGGCGCCTCAGAGAGCTACCTATACAATATGATAAACAATGAGCTTGGCGTCTAGCTTCCCCTCTCAACGTCCCCAGCTCTGTATGTTATGTTTATCCCAGGCGACACGGGAATACACAGCACAAGCCTAGAGCGGACGCTCTGCCATATTAACTAGCACGTCGGATATTACTCTGTCAGGCTGATATGAGTTCCATACACTAACGTCGCTCCTCTAGTGTGTAGCGCGGCTTGGCTGTGGCGTCTCAGAGAGCTACCTATACAATATGATAAACAATGAGCTTGGCGTCTAGCTTCCCCTCTCAACGTCCCCAGCTCTGTATGTTATGTTTATCCCAGGCGACACGGGAATACACAGCACAAGCCTAGAGCGGACGCTCTGCCGTATTAACTAGCACGTCGGATATTACTCTGTCAGGCCTGATATGAGTTCCATACACTAACGTCGCTCCTCTAGTGTTGTCGCGGTTTGGGCGCCGAGGTATATGACTATAAAGCAAAGCTTGGCGCACTTAAGTCAGCTGTAGGTTATAGCGACACGGTTAAGCAGCCAGCGTAGGCCGGGGTTGCCATTGTAAAACTGTTTTTGTAAAAATCATAATAATCGTCTCTTGTAAACCGGCTTTTCTTCAAAGCAAAGTTAATTGTAACAATGAGCTTTTCTTTCATCAACTCGCCTTAATATCCCCACTAAACGACACAGTTAGACAGGTTGATGTTTGCATCGATTTTGGCCAGGCCTGAATGATTTCAAACAAAATGGTCTAGTTGAGCGGTTGGCTGATGGCCTCAGAGCTTTAAAATAATAAACAGATGCTCTAGTTTTTCAAAACGTTTGTTGTTATTTTATCCCAGGGGACCGGGGGGTTGGCCGGACGCTTGCATGTTAAATAGATCATTTTTTTATAACATAATAGTGTCTTGTGTTAGCCTGCTGTAGCCTAAAATACATAAATAAAAAAACAATGAGTGGCGTAGCTTCCCCTCAAGCTGCCCCACGATGTTTGTTACAGCGACAGAATAACAACTTGTCTAGAGCGCGTGATATTAACTAGCACTGTTTTGTCAGGCTATAAGCCATACAAACTCGCTCCTGGTGGCCGCTCTTGCGTCAGAGAGCTACCTATACATTGATTGAGTTGGCGTTAGCTCCCTCAACGTACCATTGTATGTTATTTATCAGGCGCACAACACAGCAGCTAGAGCCGACGCTCTGATTTCTAGCATGGATATACTCTGTCGGTGATATGAGTTCCTATAACTCGTGCCTATGAGACGAGAATGAATAGACATACTTTATCGGTTTTGGGCGGCGAGGATAGTGGCTCATAAAGCAAGCTGTGCGCATAAGAAGCTGTAGGCTATAGCCAAGCGTTAAGAGGCTGCGGTAGGCGATTCTGCTATGTTAACTGTTGTCACAATAATTATCTCCTTTGTGGACCACCTAACAAACTTTAGGTCAATGTTAAGTGCTGCCCGGTTTTTCAATTAACTCGCTTAACATCCCCCTAAACGACACATGTATAAAGGTTGTTTTCAATTTTTAGGCCCAGTCACTGAACCGATTTCAAAACAAAATGTATATTTGAAAAATTATAGAAAACCGAAGTCTAAACCGGTTTTAAAACAATATCTAAACCAACAGGAAGAAATGTTTTTTTTTCAATTTTGTTAGGGGGTTGGAGCGAGTTCTTTTGAAAATTAGTTTCTTAACTGAAAAGGATAGACGTTTAATAAATAAATAACATTAAAATAAATAAATTTGTAAAAACTATACAGAGCCACACGTAGCATAGCCCCAAAGTTCGTTATGGAAAAACCTCGTGAATATCCTTGTTCAACAAGACGAGCTATGAGATACTAGTTTGCATGCTATAAGCATAGGCAAAATCGACTTCCGCATACCCTTAAACAGCACCTGACGCAAACTGCCTAGACATTCAACGACGAGGCTTAGTTCTTGAGACGGTGAATGCAACGACTATTGGAAGTTTTATTGGCCACACCAGATTCTATGAGGCATCGATTTTAGATGGAAGTTGGATCGTAAAGATGATTACCATGAACGGCAGGGGAAGGAAGGAGAAAAGTATCAGGGGTGGGGGTAAGTTAGGCGGGAGGAATTCACAATTTTACCATTGTTGAGTTTTATTAAACATTTGTGCTATAAAAACGATTTAAGAGCGTGTTTCTTATTAAATATTATATTTATCGTTTTACTAGGAATGTTGACAATGTTTTGTTGATATCCGCGGTGGCTCATTCGGTTGGGTCTCGGGTTCGATGCTATGAGCACGCAGCTATGTTTACAACCACACAAATTAATTAAACAAATTCTCATTTTTTTAGTCTTCGTAACCAACTAAATGATTTAAAAAAAAATTATATTTCATGCGGGATGCACATGTGATACACAAAGGACATATGAATCACATTTTCAAATCTAGCTTGATTTTTTTCAACATTTTGTAAAATATTACTTAAGAGTCTGCTAACCTATTTGAAACATTTTTGAGAACTTTTCCTGCTTCCAGTTGTCATCCGATTGATATGCAATTTTGCGTTATTGCCAAGCAAGGATATGGTAACTCTTCTATAGCCAAAGATTGCAAAACATTATTGCGCGTTACCGAAAATAAATTCCGAAATTGTCCAATTTTTGATGATTTTTTACAAAACCCTATAATTTATTAAGATTTTTTGTGATTTTTTTTTAAAAATGTGTAACTATAGAAGATAGTATATACATGACCATAACTTAATGTACAGTGTGGTAACAATTTGATATTACTGGTTTCAGAAAGAGTGTTCCAGAAAAAAATCACTTATTTGCCGACTCAGGAAACTTTGCGTGGTTTATATTAGTGGTAGTTCTTCCTCCTAAAATCGTTCACGCGCTTATGATTGAAGCAGGTTGGTATAGGTCGACCCGCCTACTTCCCGAACACAGCAATCGGTTTAGGGCATTGTATCATGTTGTGATGCCAGCAAGTGTCTAGCGCTATTGTGCCACGGTTGATCTGACAGTGATGCAACATCGAGGGCTTGGCTTGGCAACCACGGTTATCTCTCGCGTCCACCTGGGCTAAATCTATAGGCCGCGCACACTTGGGCTGACAGCGCGAGCAGTTGACTCGGGCAATTGCTGTTCCTGATTTTTTGTAAACCTTATATTCGTGGGATATTTTCGTTTTCACACTTTTATTTATTTTTTCTTTCTTTTCTTTCTTTCTTTTTTCTTCCTCTTTTCCATTTTTTATATTACGTTCAATAATATCAATTTATAAACATTTTGAATTTGTTACAAAAATTATTGTATTATTTATGCATTGTTGTTCATATGTTACGTTTCCAAATTGTTATGTCTTCACTTATGTAATTAGACTTATTTAGTAGGCCTTCTTTTTTTTTTTTTTTACGGAATAGGGTAGAATAAAAATAAATAAATAGATTCACGTGACCCCAATATAAAACGGCCTTCAGTTTCAAAAAGTCATCAACTGAAATGTTTAGTATGGACGTGTGTGTGGGTACTGAAAGTGAGTTTTAAAAAAAATGCGGAAATATACATAAAAATAACTAAGTTAAACAGAACAAATCACGGTTAAAACTTTAACGCACTCGGGTATTTAGTGTAAAATTTAATAATTTATTCCTATATAAAAGTGAGTTAGTTGTATGTTGTTTACCTGTGCGCCAACCATCCCTCTCCTAAGTCGTGGAAGATCTGTGTGCGACCAGTTACTCCTGGACCATGGATCGACTTTCTCGAGGTCGGCCGTAAAATTAAAACTAAGTATTTTGTTGTGGACGAATTTCCGCACGTTCCACGGCAAGTCGTTGTGTCTGAAACGAGAGAAACAAAAGAAGGTTTTAACTTGAACAGCGACGCCATTCGTCCTGATTAGCAGACGCCATCTTGGAAGTACCTGAGGCGCGCAGTAGAGAGAAACAAGCTTGGAAGAAAGTTTGTGGGAGAGAAAGTGTTTTGATAAGAGAGTTGTTAAAGAGAGGGGGTGATGAATAGCCTACACTTCAAGTCACTCTGTAAGATTTAGTCTTTACAGATAACCAACTTTGAATACAATACTATTGCCTAGCCACAAAACATTGTTTACAATTCAATTCAAAGGAAAAACAAATAACAATGCAAATATTGAAGGAATACTTGGAGCTTTTTACTTATCAATTTATTTTTAATGTCTTTCCTATTCAGTTATAAAAACTGATTTACAAAGGTGCACAACTAAATAAATCTTTAATATCAATCTATATTACCATTCCTAAAGTCAGAACGTTTCAATTACAACTACGACTATTGAAATATCAGATTGATCTGTTACTATATTACTCTAGCTTATACACTGAGTCCTACAAAAATCTACTCCCCACACACACACACACACATAGCCCTAACTTTGTTTTTGAACATTTTATTGGATCCATTACGTTTATGGCAGCAACTTTCACTTCGGACGGTTGACTTTTTGACCCTGTCGAGTTAGAAAGAAGAAAACAACTCTGTCCCAAAACTCGAGAATCGAGTTACAACAATAACTGACCGTTCTTTTATCGCCGAACCATTACCCCAACATTTACCCCGTTTTGATTTTGGAAATGCCTTTCCCGACATCACGTGCACAACATCCAGTTAGGGGACATTTCCCGTCAAGTATTTCCTGGTTAACATTAACCGAGAAAACCACTTTTACGAAATAAAAACGTATCTAGAAGTTTCTTTCTCAGCTGCGACCACCTTAGGCTACGCATCGTTTCTCTCACTGGACACTATTTGAAGAGATTCCACCAGGTTTGAGTGAGAGATGTCTACTTTATATTGGAAATTATTGAAGATATATTTTCTCACACGTAATATTTCTGATAAATTAAGAATAATAATCTTAATTGATGTAAAACTCTCCTTATCTTTCTATAATGAATGACAATATTGTTAAACTCAAATAAATTTCGATACACCATGTTTAATAGTAACTAAATGTAAGCGATTCGATATTATGTTTGTACGATACTGGTATTTTATTAGCAAATAACTATTAATTTGTTGAAAGAGCAAAATGTGTTTAACATTTTGCTATAACTAACTGGTCATTAATTTGATTATGTCCACCATCCACTACTCATCGTGTGACCACGTGTCAGCAGCAGCTGTGAGCCAGTTTTCACACTTGGACAAGCGTTGAATGAAAATTTGTCATCATACTTTAAAATCATCCATCTATATTCGTACCGATAGTGTTGGCTCGAGCGCTAAGCGCTTGACTCTGATTCGGGAGGTCTCGGGTAATAATCCCGTCACGACAATCCAGACTGAAGTATTTTTTTTCGTTAATGAGAATCCAAGGGATTGAGTCCTCTTAAACTGCCCTCTGACATCCCTTCACAATTGTCCTCTCGGCAACATACCTTTATTTTGTCTGAATTACCCCCAATAACAGGTTTGATTGGATGAGCGGAGCGAGCGAAGCGAGCGAAGCGAAGATTCCATTTCACTACACTGGAGAAAAAAATCCGGAATGTTTTTTTTTTCTTTCCTTCCTTCTTTTTTTTCTGTATTTTTGTGTGTTTGTCAGCACGGTTCCGGCTAAACCGATACTCCGATTGCGATGAAATTTTATGGAGGCCTTCGAAATCTCTGAACTTAGAACTGCCACGTTTTTGAGCGCAATCGGGAAATTTTTTCTTATAAAAAACGCAATTTTACGATTTTTTTCGATTTTTTAAATATTTCTTCGACTTATAACACCTACACGCTTTATCCGATTGTAATGATTTTTTCACAGAACCTTAATTTTATGAATTAGGATATTTGTGTGAAATTCGAGCGTAATCGAAAAATTATTTCTCATGAAAATCGAAATTTTACGGGTTTTTTTCTTTTTTTAAACAATTCTTTGACTTGTAACACCTACATGCTTTATCCTATTGTAATGATTTTTTCACAGAACCTTAATTTCATGAATTAATATACTCGTGTTAAATTTGAGTGCAATCGAATAATTATTTCTTATGAAAATTGCAATTTTTCTTTTTTTTTAAATTACGATTTATTAAAAAAATTAAGTTAATTTTTTATTTTATTTAATTTAATTAAAAAAAATCTTCGACTAAGTAATAATTTTTTCACAGAACAACAGAAAATCCGCGTAACACATGGCAGCTCACTGCACCAATTACGCTCATCCAACAACGCGGCGGGACTTAAGCGTTTTCCTAGTTAATGAATTAAATCCACATTCGTAGCTGATGATTGCTTGGTACCTCCAGTCAGTGTGGTTGTAGTATACTCGCTTCGAACTAGTTCAAGACTCTAGGCTTTATGAGTGTATCCCAGACCATTGAATGTCACTATTTGTTCTGTAGAAGGACATTGTTCCTACGTCTTACGATCACAAACACAAACAATGACAATTGTCAGGTCAGCTCGTGTGGTTTCAATGCTGGAATCACTCCCACTGGAGAGATTTCGCCTGGAAATACGACCCGTTATATCTTTCACCTCCGCCCCTGATCTGTACAAGATACAAACAGGGTGAAATGTTGCCAAATGTCCGTGACAAGAAACAGATTCCACCTCTTACAACTTAAAACCTAAGCTCTTTGGCAACCGAAAATAACATTACCTTTATATCTTAACTTCAGGACGTAGCCTAGAGTAATTGCCTGTAAATCATTTTCGTTCCCAAGTTTCCTCTTTGCTTTGGTTTTGTAGCTTTCTAGGGTGAAAACGAGGTGAAATCTTATTCAGTACAGGCGAAAAGTGGCGCATTAAAATGTTGTGTGTGTGTAATAAAAAGAAATTGGGCCATTATGAATGATTTACTCAGTGCGATTCCTACAGGGGCTGTAAAAACAAATGACCCACTTAGTCATACGGAATGCATTCTCGTGATGATATTGTTGTCATATCAATGCCGTTTCCCTCTTGCGTGTAACATTATCGTTTCAAAAGGGGAAACAGAACATTCTAAAATCTGATGTTAGGGGAAGGAACTTGAGTGTGATAAGCGTGGGTATGAATTTTTCTTACAAGCAATCGTTGGCATTTTATGAATGTACTTTTTTGTTTACAAACTTCACAGGTAGCTAAAAGTGTCAGTTTACAATTGGATAGGGCCTACTATAATCCTAACGAAAATATAGATATTATATTACCCCATCAAAAACATTTAGAATTTGAACTTGTTCAGTTATGTAAATTTCATGTCATAAAAACTTGGTGCTGTTTTGTACTATAGGAATTAAGGGAATATTAATTTATTAGTAAGATAAGGCGTTCCATTAAACGAGTATGTAAATATACATTTTCTGTGTTGTACATGTACTAGTACATACTTTTTGTGTGTGAACATATTCATCTTGCTGTTTTTTTTTCTTTATCTTTAATTTGATTTATAAAAAAGCAATATACATAACGACATCCATATTTGTACTATGTACACATCCACGGATTAATAAAGAACTTGAACTTGAACTTGAACTAAATAGTGGAAAACTAAACTAAAAGCAATAAAATTAACGATCGGTTTAAAGTTTTAATTGAATTTAATGTTTCGGTACAGCCATCATTGTTGTTGTTATAGAATATGAAATACAGAAATGAATTTGTATTTAGAGTCTATAAACTCAGATACATAACTAATTATCATTTAATATACGTTAATGGTGACGAATAAAATACCAAAAAATTATCCATCAATTTAATAGTACAATAAGTACATTCAACAATGGACTAAATAAAAATTATACCAATTCCTGGATAATTAAATATTACCAACCCAAAACCATGAATAAAAATAACAATATTCACACGATAACCGTAAAAACCAAAACACAACGTTTTGGTGTTACCCCCCCCCCCCCCCCCCGCCGAGGGCGTATAGGCCGAAGCTACAGCCTCACAATATTATCATTGATGAAATGTTTTCTCCCACGGCGATTACTTTGAAACTCGGTCCCCGATACAAAACAAACGAAGGCTGCGGAGAGAAGTTTTTTGTTTATTATTTCCAGACTGGGTAAGACTTCACAGCGTGGATGTTAACCGCATTTAGACGGATATTCTCCCCAAGGCCTTACATACGCGTATAAAACTACATCTTAATATACCGAACAAATATAATTAGTATATACCATTCGTCCGGGGAAAACAAGTGCCATTTTTTTTATAAATATATTTGGGAGTTGATTTTTGGATGAGCGTCGCGAGCGTAGCGAGTGAAGCGAGCGAAGCGAAGATTCCATTTCACTACACTGGAGAAAAAAATCCGGAATGTTTTTTTTTTTCTTTCTTTCTTTTTTTTGTATTTTTGCGTGTTTGTCCACACGATTCCGGCTAAACCAATACTCCAATTGCAATGAAATTTTATGGAGGCCTTCAAAATCTCTAAACTTAGAACTGCCACGTTTTTGAGCGCAATCGAAAAATTATTTCTCATTAAAATAGCAATTTTACGATTATTTTCGATTTTTAAAAAAATTCTTCGACTTATAACACCTACATGCTTCATCCGATTGTTATGATTTTTTCACAAAACCTTATTTTATAAATTAATATATTCGTGTGAAATTTGAGCGCAATCGAAAAATTATTTCTTATGAAAATCGCAATTTTACGATTTATTTTTATTTTTAAAACATTCTTCGACTTATACTACCTACATGCTTTATCCGATTGTAATAATTTTTTCACAGAACCCTTTATTTTATAAATTAATACATTAGTGTGGAATTTGAGCGCAATCAAAAAATAATTTTTGTATGAAAATCGCAATTTTACGCTTTTTTCGTTAAAAAAAAAATCTTCGACTTATAACATCCACATGTTTTATCCGATTGTAATGATATTTTCACAGAACTTTAATTTTATGAATTTATATATTTGTGTTAAATTTGAGCGCAATCAAAAAATAATTTCTCATGAAAATCGCAATTTTACACTTTATTTGTTTTAAAAAAAACATACGCTCATCCAACAACGCGCCTGAAAAAGCGTTTGCGAAGCTTTCCTAGTAGTACAAACATAAGTCATGGAGAGCCAAGAAGTTACTTACGCTGATATTGTTAATATCAAAGTAATGTTAACAGAATCTTTGATATAACTTAAATTGCAAGATAAGGTTTAATAAATAATAAGATTTTATTTATCTAACTTAAATGGTCCACTTGTTGTGAAAATGAAGTAAGTCAAAAAAAAGCTTTGAGATTAAAAAAACTAATTGAGTAAACCTATTTATAAAGTAGTGGTCATAAAAATTAAATGGTTCAAATTTTAGGAAATGTTATTGTCAGTTAAAAAGCCATTCTATTTGTTCGCATGACTTCATGAAAAGTCTCGGAAACCCGTTCTGTCGGTCGCCGAAAACAGATGTTTGATAAATCGCTTGTTTTCTATCTCCTTTACAGGTTTAATTTGAAACTTACTTTCATCTTTCAAATGGTTATAGCTTATTTTCAAAGATTTTTTTTTAAAGATTTCATAATAATTATGCTATTTGCTATTATTCATCTTTCTGTTCTATTTAATGAGTGATATAACCAGTATTTTATCAGAATATGACAACAAAACAAAAATTTCTTAGTATTCAAAATTACATTGCTGTCAAGGGAAATAATTTCTTGCTTCTTCACAATTTATTTTAAATAATATATCTAGCTAGGCCTACGTTAGCATAAATACAAAAAATTAAATAAATTCTAACACGTTTTCGTCGCTTTTTTACGATGAGGCCACAGTATTTTGACGTATAAAATTAATATGTTTATTTAATAGATAAATATTTAATAGTTTTGTTAACTGAGTAAATAATTCATTTAAATTTTACGACCATACAAATTAGTTATTTCACGTCTGACCTGTATAATTTACAAAGCGATATCTAAATTCAATGTGTATTAATCATAGCCGAAAATAAATATTACTTCAATGTAATTCACATTTATATTCGTCCACTTTTACACTCTCCTTGATGCTAAATCGATCATTTGTTCTCGATTAATTAATTAATTCCCTCCATTGGTTGTCGCATGTGATAGATTTCAGCTACGAACGGTAAAATATATTATTTACGTTTCATAAATCTGCCAGAATGTGATGAATTTGCTAAAACTTTGTTTACCAAATAGGAAGTTATTACTTTGGTTCAACCAATGGGGGTAGGGGTTCCATTTTACGATAATCTCCCGCGAATGTTTGTTTTTAGTTTTCCTGGAAAGGGTCCAAAATAGTTTTTGTGAATGGTACAACTTTCAACCCTGTTCTGTATCAAAGATGCTAAACCTCGAACTGCTCGAGAAAATGACAAGTTGGCTGATTTGTGGGAACAAGTAGTAATAACATCTCGTAGTAAGCTATCTTGTGTCTTAGTAATTGTTCGTGTTTTTCGTAGAGTGAGGTTAGGTTAGTAAACAAAAATCCAACATTGACTCAATTTAGATGATTCTAATGCCACGGAGTGAGAAAGAACTATTAAAATATTGTATGTGTGTAACATGTTGAATGCACATTCCAGTAAGTGGTTAATTATTAAAAAATGGTTCATTAAGTTATTAATTAAAAATAGGGTAAGGCTAATAAATGTAGACTAATTGAACAAAATGTTGCAAAATTAAAGCTATGATACCATGTTTCATAGCTTAACAAATTTAATGGGTAAATAATTGTAACAGTCAAATTAAAATTGAATTTAAATAGATTTTGTTGGATTCAATTCAAATAAAATAAAATAAAAATTTATATCAGGCACTGAAAAATTTATATAATTAAATTTGTATCTGCCAGACCTATAGTTAGTTCTGATATTGGCAGGTAAGTCCAGATTGGACCGAATACGGAATGAGGATATCCGAGATCAAGAAAGACGTAAGGAACATAATTGAGCGAATTGGAGAGAGAAGATTATAGTGGTTCGGACATGTCAAAAGGATGGAAAGAGCGAGATTGCCGAGAGAAGGATGATGGAATTGGAAGTTCCAGGTAGGAGACCAAGGGGCAGACCACGACAACGATGGCAGAATAGTGTGAGAAAAGATGTGGAACAGCGAGGAGGAGACTGGAATGTGGTGGAAGGAGAGGAGTGGTGGCAGGACAGAAGAAGATGGAGAGGCCTGTCTTCAATGCCGACCCAACGCAGAGTTGGTAATGATATGATGATATGACAATAATATTGAACTTAATAATAGTTCTTTTTATTCTACACAATTTCCTCTCATCTTGCCATTCTTCAACACCCTCCAAATCAAACACGCCTCCCCCCCTCCCCCTCCAACCATTAGAACCGCACGACATATGGACCCGCCTAAACCATCGTCTCCGGTCACTCTCAATTGATTGTGCTAAGAACTCTCCTACCGAGTTCCGACCAATCGGCCAATAGAGTCAATAAACTGCGTCCCACCTGGCTACACTTAAAGCTAATGTATAGTCGCGGGGGTCGGCGCTCCGCAACCCGAGCGTCCATATTGTCTAGATGTCAACCCCACGCCCTCGCACTAACACAATCCACGTGTTCGACTTTATTATACGCAGTTTACTTGCCCGCCGCGTTGATGGATGAGCTTTTTTGTAAGTTTGCGTAGGACCACTTTTCCTTTGCAAGTGCTTTTTGAATGCATTGTAGGTGATTGTTGTCAAGTTTCTATTGTTACTTGTTAATTGTTATTATAAACCTAAAAAAACTCATATTAAAACCTTTATTTCTATGGATTCTGGTTAACTTTTTCAACTTTTTCTTTCAAAAGGTACTACATCACCATAACCTTAATGTCCATTCATAATATGAACGTTGTAGCCCCACCCGTTTGGTCAGAATTGGCCCAAATGTCACGAAAATATCGCACAAAAAATCGGGAAAAAAATCGTAAAAGTACGATATTAATGAGAAATATTTCTTCGATTGTACCCAAAAAAATACAGCTCTAAGTTTAGAGATTTCGAAGGTCCCCTCCAATTTTCATCAAGATTGGATATGCCGTTTGCCCGGTAGAGAGCGAACAGATATAAAAAACAAACAAAAACAAAACAAAACAAAAAAACAACCGAGCTAAATTTTTGGGGGGTCAGTGAAATTGAAGTCTTCGCTTCGCTCATCCAATAAAGACAACCGTTAAAATAACGGGGAATTGCGTTATTTATGACGATGGTTCAATCCTATATTTTTTATTATGAACGTAACGAAATATCAAAAGTTATGTATCGTCATAATATTTGATCTAGTCGTAAATGTACTAGGAAGAACACACGATGTGTGTGGTATTACTCTACTGACGCACGCAGTATATATCTTGGTCGGAGTTTGAATTGTGAGAGCTTTCACATGTGCTCGTAACGTATAGTTTCATTCTCCTCGTAGAATGAGGAATTGAGTGATCGGTGATTCTAGTTATTTCAGAGAAAGAACGAGAGAGAAAATATAATGACAATTAAAATAGATGGTAAAAGAATATAAACAGTTAATACAGTAGCGTAGCTAGCCGTTGTTTTTTTGGGGACCGAATATATTTCTTGAACTGCTTATGAAACAATTATTGTTTCGGGATTAGTATGTGCCCCTGGTACAATGGCGGGCCTGGGGCGCACAACCAAAGAAAATATTAGATTCAACATTGCAAATAATGGTACCTAACTAGATTTTAGCGTGGTTTCGTCAATAATTTACAAAATTGTGAAAGATTGTCCGTTTTAAAGTCAGTTTACAAAATCTTCACACAAATTTGTGCGCAACCTCGTCCCCCCCATCTCGTAGTTACGCCACCGAGCTATAAATAATACCAACGCCGTTGTCAATCTCGTTTTAATTTTTATCTGTGCTGCCGTTTTTTTTTTACTACGTCTCCATAATTTAAACTTATGCCAGTCAACATAATAGATCACTAGAAAAAGAATGAGCTAAATATTAATCCAATAATTTCCGTAGTAAATATGCACATACACTTATACAATTCAACGGTCACCTTAGTAAAACGAATATGTTTGCCTGTATGCTCTGTCATTATATAAAAATAATAGGGTTGAAATTTACTAAAATGGGCCATTTCACGTTCATTTTTTGAGTTTTTAGATCGCAGATAGTTGTTGTAAAACATCGTTTACAGAGTCAGAGTGCAGTTAAAACATGACAAAATAACTGTAGGCCTAGTATGGTGAATTACGCCCCAGACCCCAGCTTCCGCCCTCAAAATCTGCTAATGGATTTACCCCCCCCCCCCCCTCCTAACTTTCAAAACGTTCCTACGCGCCTGATATAAAGTCAATGTGTCTCGTAGGAACGAAATCTTGAACCTTGCTTTTCTTCTCCCTGGACCTAGTCCTCACTCTCTAAAGCTCGTTCTGTTCCGGTGTTTCTCTGTCTACTAGAGCAGTGGGGGGAGGGGTGGGGAGTCGTCGCCATAGGCAAGTTTTCAAGTACACATAAAAAACTAAAAATGTAATATTATTTTATTTAAATTTTTAAAATCAGTCACCGGTAAAAGCTAATTCTTATAATTCCATACAGTTTTAATGTGCACAACTTATTACAATTTAAGGTCAGTGTTCGAACCCACTTGACCACGTGACAGACTGGTCTCGCTTCAAAGTTATTTTGATCAATTATTAAATGTATTTATTAAGTGCGCGTGCCTGTATCTTTGTGCTACGGTGTTGAACCTAGTTACGCATTTTTAACACTAATGTATCAATAAATTATGAAACATTATAAAATTAATTAAATTAAATATTAACAAAAAATATATATATATATATATATATATATATATATATATGTTAAGTTATACTTTACGGAAATAATCACGCTTTATTGGATGTTTAAAACAAATATTTAATTAAAACTTCAACGTTTCAGAAGACTAGGCTTCCATTTTCAAGAAGAGTTGGTATAAAACAATAAAAACAAAACATCAGCAACACAATAAAAATATAAACAAACTTAACCGCCTTACAAAGGCAAACCAAATAGTAAGTACAAAAGCAAATCAGGTGCAGTGAAAACTTTTTAACCACATCACTGTGCTAAGCGCTTTGCTTGACTTCTAGTCACCCTTCTCACCGGTTGTTTTACAAAGCTTGGAATAGAAAAACAAGAGCGGAAATACAACTTGCTTCGGTAGACGTCGAGCCATCAGTTCAACCAAGAGCTACTGCATATTTGCCATATGTGAGAGGGACAACAGACCGGATCGGCCATATACTAGCTCAAGAAAACATCAAGACGGTTTTTTCAACAGACAGGACCCTGGGTAAAATGATTGGTGGTCCTAAAGATAAGATACCTTTGAATAGTTGGGGCGTTTATGAGATCCCGTGTGGAAACTGTTCCCAGACTTATATTGGCCAGACAGGGCGAAACATGTCAATGCGCCTACAAGAACACATGCTTGCAGTCAACAAGCTGGAAACCACTTCTGCTTTGGCGCAACATGTCAAGAAAAAGGGTCATTCGATAGACTTTGAAGGAATGAGGTCTCTTGCCATGATCAGCCATCTGACTAGCCGTATCGTCAGAGAGGCAGTAGAAATTGAAAAACGCCCTCATAACTTGAACAAGCGAGATGATGGCAAACGTCTGGCCCAGTCTTGGAAGCCTGTTTTGGCAAATAGATTGGTGCCTGAAAACCATAAAACAGATAATCCAGACTCTGCGCTGGATACACATGGTCCAAGAGTCGTGCCAACATTTGACCAGAATCCTCCTACAAGAATGTTGACAAGAAGTCAACATTTAAGTCCTACAATTTCCAGCAATTCTACAACATCAGTTGAAGAACAGAATCAGCCTGTGAGAAGGGTGACTAGAAGTCAAGCAAAGCGCTTAGCACAGTGACGTGGTTAAAAAGTTTTCACTGCACCTGTTTTGCTTTTGTACTTACTATTTGGTTTGCCTTTGTAAGGCGGTTAAGTTTGTTTATATTTTAATTGTGTTGCTGATGTATTGTTTTTATTGTTTTATACCAACTCTTCTTGAAAATGGAAGCCTAGTCTTCTGAAACGTTGAAGTTTTAATTAAATATTTGTTTTAAACATCCAATAAAGCGTGATTATTTCCGTAAAGTATAACTTAACATAAACCATGAATCACGAAAGCCTACAACAGAACATATATATATATATATATATATTTACTGTTCGACTAGTGTCGAAATATCACTATTAAAAAAAGGATTTCTTACAAGAACAGTGTATGTCCAATAATTTCATTTTATTAATTAAAATACGCACTATCAACGTCTAGCAATGTACTACACTGTCAAGTAATCAGTATGCATACTTATTACTGTCTTTCAGTGAAAGTTTACAAGTTGGATCGCTAAAGTTTTTTTTTTACATTTTAGTCGTTATGAATTTTCTAAAAGAAGCGAATTCACGAAAATGTTTAAATATCCCATTCATAACTTACTCTTTTCATTTCTCATAAAACATATTTGGCACAAATCCTCTTACTTCTGATATTATTTCGTCTACTTTGACTGACAAACATCAAGTATTATTTCTATTTCCAATGAAGATCTATCTCTTTGCAGCCAAAGATTTGAGCCTGAAGCTAAACCTTCATGACGTTTACAGCCTCTTGCAGAAAATTACGTTTGTTAAATTGTTGCTTTTTCAATAATAATGGATTGTCTTAAGAATTTAGCATCCCCGAGCAATAGAAATTCCAGATAGGATTTAATTTAGAGGACCTCATATTTTCAAAGCTTTTCACAAAATATACATTCATCACGATTTGAGCGATTGTATTTGAGACCATACTTGAAAACCTCTTCCCTGCATAAAGAAACATTATGCCTATTTATAATTTAAATATCAAACGTTGTCTCCAATACCAGTTGGTTAAATTTACTTAACGAGCAGTTAAATTGCAAGAAGTTCCGTTTTGAAGGTATTATTTTCTTTTAATTCGTCTTATTCCACATAAAACATCGTTGACGCAAAGACGACCAGAACGACCAGTATGCGACCAATGAAATTTTAGTAAACTATCATACCATATCATAGATTTAACTGCTCATTAAGTAAATTTAACCAACTGGTATTGGAGACAACGTTTGATATTTAAATTATAAATTGGCATAATGTTTCTTTATGCAGGGAAGAGGTTTTCAAGTATGGTCTCAAATACAATCCCTCAAATCGTGATGAATGTATATTTTGTGAAAAGCTTAAATGCATTCACAATCCCCACTCAAGTTAAAACAGTAATCGCGTTTCACTACCCTTACATTGTGTTGGGGTTAAATAAAATTGTAAGAATATCGTTGTGTTATCTCTTTATTCATCCAAGGGGATTATTTAAGCCTCTGACGCAATAGAGCGACTAAAGTGATGATGCAACAGGTGATTCATCTCGTAAGTGTACACGCACTTACAAGGAGCCTTTTTCTATTCATTCACAATTATGAAACTTCAGCAGGTGAGAAATAAACTTTTCTACAAATGATAACATGACGTGATAAATGCATAATATGCTTAAAACATAAGAGTGTGTCTCGGTCTTGTGGTTAGCGTATCTGCTTCCCATGCAGAAGGTCCAGGGTTCGATTTCCGTCAAAGTCGGAAGTTTTTTAACTTCTGATTTGGAATTAAGTCATCAGTTCTTGCCTAAGGAGTTTGTAAACGGTTATTTTAGAGCCGTCCTAGCAACGAAGCACATAATAAATTCAGAGTTGTTCTGAATCGGTCATGGTTCTGGCATTGATCCGCGGGTGTTCGCACTGTCCATACCACTGATTGCTATATTTCCTATTAAAAATATCAATATTTGGTTGGTTATCGCTCACTCGTCGATTGCGTCGGGGCCTACAGGGTTGGCTTAGTCGCTTTGATTTATTGTCCCCCACTGAAAATCAGTTATATAACTGAGTGGGTAGACTCTAAATACAATTTATTTATTATTTATTTATTTATTTATTTATTTATTTATTTATTTATTTATTTATAGAGGGCATGCGTGTTTTAAGCAAATTGCTTTTTGCTCGGCTGACTGACACCGGGTTGAAATTTTGGGCAGTTGTCACGGAAGTGAAGGCAAAGGCCCCTACTATCATACTTTAAAACACAAAAAAAATAAACAAAGTGTTTTTAGCGATTTTTTATTTTGTTAAATACTAAAAAAAAAATGTGATTTTTTTGTGTCTGATGAAGACCATATTTTGCTTTTTGCTAACTGCCAATTGTTTTTCATTCCATCTAATTTGGGTTTTTCTCGTTTGTAAATGTACTATAACCTTTACATTTTAATGTGATCCAAGGAAATATGCCACGTTCACATTGA
Organism: Sweltsa coloradensis; assembly: GCA_024449915.1. Taxonomy (NCBI): domain Eukaryota; kingdom Metazoa; phylum Arthropoda; class Insecta; order Plecoptera; family Chloroperlidae; genus Sweltsa; species Sweltsa coloradensis. The sequence goes on along the minus strand of JAMZAV010000487.1, from coordinate 1,528,092 downwards.
TTTTGTAGTTTTTTCGTATGTGGTATTACACAATGTTTGATCATTTGCATTACATGTATGAGATTGGCTCATCTTAGTAGACATTTAAGAAAACTGATTTTAAAATAATGTGCTTCAAAACAGTTAGACAAAATTTTCATTAATATTTGAGCTATTAATCTGATTATCGTTACTAGGAAAAAACACTTAATTTTAGAAGAGCTGAGCTTGGCCCAACTCAAATGCGCGCACTCAGGTGTTGATGATTTCTGCGGAACCGTTTGTAATATCATTACCAAATTTAGCATTTCTGTTAATAAAGTTAATAAAGTACTTAAGAAATTCACACATACTTTCAAAACACATGCCTTTAGGATCCATTGACATGACAAAAAAGGGAAGTTCAAAACATGGATTTCACTTCAGGAAAATCCAAGGAAACCGTTTTTTTTTACGATTGACCAAATTGAACTATGGGTTCACATTGATTTAAACGTTGATATCCAGTATGCAAATTTTGGTTAAAAAATCTGTAAACTTGAAATATATTTCCGAATTTCACCAAAACTGAGAAACTTAAGGAGATTTTACGATTTTAAAAATTCTAAATCAATGAGTTATTTTAGGAAAACGTGCACTGGATCTCATAGATTAATTCTTTGTTAACGTTGATGTTACATAAATGATCTTGATGTTATTAAGTGTTTACCTGCCAAAAACAGAAAGCTGAGCGCCTAAACTCGTCTCCGCGCCAGCCTCAGCGATTCTTTCGGAGATTTGGTGGTTCGATACTTTCCCAGCGTCAAGCCCAAAAGAGGTTTATCCCAGGCCTTTCTAGCTAACACTGCTTTTTTTTGACAAGTTCTCTTAAATAGATACGAACATTTCCTCTGAACAATCAAAAAACAAATATGATGGAGGTATGATTCTAAAACGCAGGTAAACCATGATCTTCAGTTTATTGATTTTTCATATAATTGAATTGAGTGGATAACCATGAAGTACTTTTTAAAGATGAAAAAAGAACACTAGTGTCATAAATGCAGTAAATTGGAATGGAGGGTATTAATGTGTGACTACATTTAAGTTAATTCCCAACTCACCCGTCAATGAGCGGCACATCTCTCAGTATCCTTCTGACGACTTCTAGCCGCTCCTCGTGAGTTGTTGGCCCCACCGCACTCAGCGCTAGGGGTACGCCCAGCCCCACACCCAGGGCGGAGAAGAGAAGGCACACCGCTATCCCTATACACCACGGCTTGACGCGGACCTCCATCACAGCTGCTGAAAATACAAAAGTTTCGACCTATTTAATACCTTTTACATGAATAAGTAAAAAAGTATGAAATTACGCTCCTTTGCATTGGTATACAGAGTGTATTAATCCACACACCACAAAATGTATTTGAGTTGGGTTCCATTTGCAAAATGTAAGTTATATTATATATATTAATATATTTATTTATTTTTTGGTGGAGGTTTCGGTTCATTTTTTTATTTTATAAAATCAGCTGTTAATTAACCATGCTTTAAATTCAAAAAACTTAATTCGTTTGAATTGTTTTTATTTGGTTATATTTAAATATATTTCTCGATTTGGATAGTCGGGAAAACACTCCCGTAGATGGAATAATTAATATTTAAGTAGTTTTTACAACTATTTTAAGTTTGGTGGAGGTGCCGTGTTATAATTTCATCTTATTAATTAGAGAAATATCTCTTTAAATAAATAAAGATACATAAATCGCTGTCCCGCTATCATAATTTCTGATACAGTAAAAAATAGACTAAAGTTTATATCATGGTCTTTGACCACGCTCTAATATTTTTTGTGTTTCTCAGAGGGTTATCTGATAAAAATAATGAAATATTTATAATGATTTTCAATAATTAATAATTCAAAACCATTACCCAGTATTTCCAGTCATCAAACCCTCCACCGCTGATGCCCCTCAAGTATCTACATTCATCAGTCGTAGATTCAAGTTGTTTATGGTTTTGAAGTGAAATGTTTGATATTTGCTTCCTAAATGTGTTGTACAATATTGTGCAAGTGATCACATTATGTCGGCATGAAATGTTGCAGCCTCGGCTAATTCAGGGAGATATGAACGCAATCAGAGCCCGAGTGTGTACTTAGTGTAACGAGTGTAACGAGGAATCGTCCACTCTCGACCAGCCATGTTTGGTTTCACGGAATGAAAATAGCGACAGTGTAAATAATGTTTAAAACACCTGACAAAAATACTTTTTTGATGGCTCTAGTCTAGGGTGACCAACATGAGTTTTAGCCGGTGTGATACAGGAGGCCAACATATAATGTTCTTATATTAAAACAGGAATGTCACAAACATGAAAGCAGGATTAAAATCTTGCATTTGACTATGACTTCGGAAAACCTTGGAAACATCTTATTATGTATTTTTTATTTTGTTCACGTCAATCGTGTTCTGTAATAAAACATTTTGCAAAGGAAGAGAATAACTAAAACAAAGTATATAATTTCAACACAATAATAAACTGTACTTAAGCAGATTTTGAAATAATAAAAGTATCACAACAAACATTTATGATAACATAAATTTTAAAAAATGTAGATTGAAATGTATTAAAACGGTGGCCGAGATAGAAACCGACTGAACCAATCTCGTCAAGGCTTCTTGTGACATTTACTAGTTTACTTTCGTTTACTTTCTCTCTCGAACGTCGTCATGTAAATGATGATGTATTCAATTAATAGAACGTGGGTGGATCTAACACAATATCAGCTGATTAATTAATAAATAAAGACAGTCGAAAGGGTCAGTGAAATTGTCTTCGCTGCGCTCATCCAATTGTTCTCAGAGAATACAGACAAAAAAGAAGGCGCAAGTAGTGAAACGAAGTACTCATTTAGGAAGAAATTCACGTTTTTGATATTCATGTTATTAACCAAAAATACAAGTGAAAAATAGCATGTTTTTTTTTTAATGATAAACATATGTAATAAAACATGTCATTATGTCAGTTTAGTTATGTGATAAAAAATAAGTGAATAATTTTAGAGCCACCTATTTAAATCCAAACAAATGTTTTTCATTACCTTTTCAAATAACATTCAGTCATCATAAACAATATCCAACCACCTTCTTTAAGACTGGGAATAGAACAGCGCCTCTAGAGCCATCCCGCCCCTTCACCTGTTTACACGAATGTTACAATATACTCAATTCTAATAATTTTTCACTCTCAGTGACCACAGCATCTTATTGACACTGAATTTGAAATAAGAAACTCATAAATATGTAAACGACGTAAGTGAGTAAGAACGAAATATAAAGGCACCTACGAAAATACGCGTTTATTTTATTGAGAACGGAGCAAAAATTAAAATTTGTGTTTTGTTTTGGTGGAAAATTAGTACAAAAGTCAGGTGCGAACAGAATTTGAAAACAGGTATCGGGCGGGGCGGCCATTTAGTTGGCCCATCCTATTTAAATAGTGAATAAGGTATGTATGAGAGTGAGGCAAAAAAAAAAATGTGATGTATTTTGGTGCCTAATTAGTGCATAAATATTATGTATTTCGTTCGTTATATTTCTCATTTATCGGGGATTACTTAATTTACCCGAAGGATTTCCTCTCGCAAGCGAAATGAATCGCATTTTTAAATATAAGACAATGTACATGACGTGAAGTCGCATGGTTTCAAGACTTGGCCTCCGGTTTCGATTTACGCCACCGTAAAGACTCGATTAAATTTTGTCAATGTTTTTTTATGAACTCGTAAATATAAATGCAAATAATGAGTCCTCTCAAACTGCCCCTGGACTTTCCCACTAACGTTTCATTGCGCCAGAGGTTTTGCAAAGCAAAACATTCTTATTTGACATGCCTGTATATTTGCTGTTTTGTCAGATGTTTGTATTTTGTAAGTTAATAATGTCAGTCGGTCGAAGAAAAGTGAAACTTTCTGAAAAATTGCTACATAATAAAAACTTTTTTCCACACCTAAAAACAGTTTAATTAGTATTAGTATTAGTAGTTTTAGGGCGATTTAACAGCTAAGATTATTTGCGCCTCCAAGATTAAACAATTTCTATAGGTTTGAGTTATCACCATGTATATTTCTTTCCAGGGGGAGGAACGTAAGGGGAGACGCGGGGGAGGGGGCAATAGGTGACAGGCCTGTAGTACATTGTCGCTCTAGATGATGTAGATTAGATCTATAAATCCATCATGCTCATTGGTTTTAAACAATTTCTCTAGCATATCCGAGATGACATGTAAAGAAATACATTTTATATTTGTTGTTGTGACCTCTGGAACAGTTCATATTTGTGTTTGCCGCAACACTCATGGCTCCGAATCAGTCTTATCACTGACACTTTGACCTCTGAGCTGTTGACCTCACTCCACCCAGGCAATTTCATCTTGAGATGAACTTGAAGCTGAGTCGACTCGGCTAGTGTGGATTGGCCTAAACGCAAAACGTCGTGGCTGGACCGTGTGTTGGGTGTTTGCTATTGGACGACGGTCATCTTGTGATTTTCTTCCTTCAAAGTCTACTGACGTAGTGTGTGTTGTGGTCCAGAGCTTCGTCATCTCTTCTTATACCATATCTGTCAACATGTCCACGTTTTTGTACTCCGTGCTCATGATAGCAGGGCTCCAGGTCGTCAGTAAGTTACACCAAAATGTTTCAGGTTTCTAATTTCTGACTAATGTATTAAATATCAACATTTCCACATACGGTAGTGATTCCAAATCGAAAAATCTTAATACTTAATATAAATTGTACATTTCTCCAAATTGATTAAACAAACCAATTTTCAAGGAAAACTTTATTATGCTTTCCACCATCTCGTCAATATATGTGTTCTGTTAAAGATTTATAATTTCTAGGAACACACGAATTTCATGTTAATATATTAACACATATTTTTTATACAATTACTTTAGAACAATATTGTTGTTTGAGAATGCCAGGTTTATCAGCACAGGTCTACTTCAAGAACATGTTGTTTTCCTGTGTTGTTAGTGCACAGTGTGGTCTTATGTTTAGACGTCAGTTTGCGAAACCCGACATCCGGGTTCAAACCGTGTTTGAGTTGTAAACGTAGCTCTATAATTGTATTAATATATTAAATTCCCCGTACGGGACTGATTCTCATCTGGGTATGTATAGAACTAAGCCCTCGCTGTATCTGCACAAGGTGAATTATGTTATAATCAATGTATCGGTGGTCTCTGCAACGGCATCAGATTCTTTGCAGTGCTGTACCATGTATCAAGTTGGTGAGACGCAGGATCGGTTGGGCAGTGTTTATTTGTCCGCTCAGCCGGTGTGGTACTCTGGTTCAATCAAGTGAAGTAAGTGTGGACCCCCACACACCACATCTGTCTCACAACCTCTGATGTCTTTTCTCCAGGTGTCGCGTCCTTCAACCTCACCATCAGCCCCGAGCACGTGCATATTACCGAGACCACCCAGTCTGTCTCCATCACCTGCTCAGCTGACGTGGCTCTCGCCGGGTGTCAGGTCATGTGGTTGAATGGTTATAATACCGAGACAGCAGGTCCGCTGCTGGAGCTGAGCCGGGGGTCTCGGTCCCAGGCCGACTCTGCCAACCTGGACACATACCTAACCGGTTACAGCTACCACGGCCGGGGCCTGGGGGCCGGGGACTGCGGGATCTCGCTACAGGTAAAGGGCTTCAAGGCATGGATTGTCGCCTGTCGCGTCCGAACCGAGAACGGAGGCTGGAAGTACGACTGGACTGATTTGTTTTCTCACTGTAAGTTGAACACTGTCTTCGAACAATTAAGTATCTGTAACAACTTAGGACGGAAAAATACAAGGAACTTTAACAACTTGACAGTAGAGACAGATAATCAGGCAGTCAAGTGGAACACAAGGTAATTGAGGTTTTGAAAATGGTTCAATTTATGTTGTGGGTCGAGGGTCTTGTGCGGCACATAGAGCCAGGACACTATTTGAGCATCTTACAAATCCAGAGTTAGTGCGGAGGTGATGTCATTAAGAAAACTTATATCGCACAGACGGCGACTCGAACTGACAAGTTGAACCGTGAAAAGTAACTTTTTCGAAAGTGGTAAAAACTGGTTTAAACCGGCAAAGGTTTTACGTTAGTTTCAACCATTTCTGTCAAACACCTTGTCCGTTTCAACCATTCCTGTCAAACACCTTGTCCGAGGTGTTATTAGATACGGAATCAACCGTCTTAACACTATCGTGTTACCGTTTTGCTCTAGGACTAGAACCCTAGATTTGACCGGCTTCACTAATAATGGCCAGATTAAAAACTTTTTTCTCCACAGCATCGGACCCGATAACAGATGATTAAAAAAAAAAAACAATCGTTATTTGGCTCACGTTAGGGCACAAATAAAGATACAAACCGGTTTTACTTGTCAAATCTAGGGGTTCCGTGCTAGCGCAAAGCCGTTGAAACTAGTGTGGTCAGACGGTTGATCCCGTTTCGAAAATCACCCCGGGTGAGGTGTTCGACACGAACGGCTGAGCATTGAGTACCGGTTTGAACCAGTTTGAACCAGTGTTGAAGGAAGATTTTATCACGTTTCAACTAGATTTCTCAGTTTGTCTCTCGGTGCAGTAGGTGTTTTCCTTGTATCGCCTCGCGATAGGCTACGTGACAAAACGGAATTATTTATCATTTATGGTATGTCTCCACACTTAAAATAATGGTGAGAAGACGGCTAGTGCAGAGTGCCTTAAATGGTGAAGACTCTCTTTAACCCATAGTTATATGGAACAATAAACAGTTGGCAAAGTAAAGTACTATGATAACAAAAAGTCGAACAAGTTATTTGCGAAACAGGTAAAATGAAAGAATATTGTGACAACTTACGAATTGACAAATACAATGTTTGTAAAAGTACATATAAAACTTTAGTAAGAAAAGAATAATACAGTCAATAAATAAATAAATAAATATTGACAAACTAGGAAAACGCTAAGATCCCGCCGCGTTGATGGATGAGCTTTTTTTTATGTAAGTTTTTTTTTGTGTTTTGTGCGTTTGTTTGCACTTTTCCTTTGCAAGTGCTTTTTGAATGCATTGTGGAGGTGATTGTTGTCAAGTTTCTATTGTTATTATATTTTGTTAATTGGTATAATAAACTTCAAAAAACTCATATTAAAACCTTTATTTCTGTAGATTCTGACTAATTTTTTCAACTTTTTCTTTCAAAAGGTACTACATCACCATAACCTTAATGTCCATGTGAAATCTGAACGTTGTAGCCCTACCCGTTTGGTCAGAATCGGCCCAAATGTGACGAAATATCGCACTAAAAATTGAAAAACTAATATTAAAACCTTTATTTCTATGGATTCTAGCTAACTTTTTCAACTTTTTCTTTCAAAAGGTACTACATCACCATAATCTTAATGTCCATGTGAAATATGAACGTTCTAGCCTTACCCGTTTGGTCAGAATCGGCCCAAATGTCACGAAAATATCGCACTAAAAATCGAAAAAAATCGTAAAAGTACGATATTTATGAAAATATTTCTTCGATTGTACCCAAAAACAATACACCTCTAAGTTCAGAGAAAACGAAAGTCCGGTCAAATTTTCATCAAGATCGCGTATGCCGTTTGCCCGGAATCGAGCGAACAAACAGCGGAAAAAAAAAAAAAACAAAAAACAAATAAAAAAAAAAAAAAAACCCCGAGTAAATTTTGGGGGGTCAAGTGAAAGAAGTCATTCACTTCAACTCGCAATAACCTACAGACTATCACAATAAATAACAAGGCATGTTTAATGATAGAGTTGTGTAACAAGGAAGTGTGGGGGAAAGGGGTATTTAAATTTGAGTTTTTGTGAGAAGATTGCTGGAGACATAAAGAGTTGGCGAAAGTGATGAGTGGGGGATTGATTATGCGGGAACAAAGGCAGTATGAAGATCTTGTAGGCGGTGAAGAATAGGAGTAAAGTTCATTGTGTTGATGAGAGTAGTGTTGATAGTCCAAGGAGTTAGTCTCCATATCCTGCCGATGATTCTTCATTCGAGTGATGCGTATTTTCCAAGAAGGTGACTGGGAGCTAGTGAAAAAAGAGGGTGCTGCATAGTCAAAGAGCGAGCGAAGGAAAAAGTTGTGCGTACACGAAATGTGTATTTTCCCTCGTTACAGCCAATAGCCATTTTCCTTCAACCCGGACAACTAAAAAAGAGGTAGTCGTTCTCCCGGGCGGGGAGGCGAGGATCATGATGACGATGGGAGAGCCGCTGAGTCACTGCAATTTCTACTTGCCGAGCACATCTGTGTGGCTCCATCTCGGCAAGGAAGCTGGGTCTGCCCAGAGCACCAGCCGGCATCTCTACCTCGGGGCCGGACTGCAGAGCGGCGAGTGTGGTCTCCTGCTGACCGGCATTAGCGAGGCAGACAACGGACCGGTCAGGAGTTATTTTCAATCTTCCTCAATCAAAGATGACTTGAGATTAACTGCGTTTGTCGTGGCACGTGAGTCAAAGTGTATTATTTATTAGGGTCAACCACATTTACTTGGTCCAACATATCATGATTTTTAGTATATTACTCGTGCTAGTCCGCTTCGCTAACTCTTTTTTTAGTCGCATTGATGGATGAGCTTTTTTTAAGTTTTTAGTATGGGTGGGATCTCTTTTCTATTTCAAGTTCCATTGCGAAAACATTTTTGTTAAATTAGGATAATTTTTATAAAGTAGTGCTAATTGCTATTGTAATTAAAATGTAAAATATCTGGAGGCACGAAGACTTGCTTTTTGGACGCATTGCAGGTGATTGTTGACAAGTTTCTATAGTTGTTAATTATTATATACCTCAATTAACAATTTAAAACCTTTATTTCTATGGATTCTGGCTAACTTTTTCCACTTTTTCTTTCAAAGTTATTACATCACCAAAACCTTAATGTTCATGTAAAATATAAACGTAACCCCACCCGTTTAGTCATAATCGGCCAAAATGTCACGAAAATATCGCACTAAAAATCGAAAAAAATCGTAAAAGTACGATATTCATGAGAAATATTTCTAAGATTGAACCCAAAAACGTGGCAGGTCTGAGTTTAGAGATTTCAAAGGTCCCCCCAAAATTTCATCAAGATCGCATATGCCGTTTGCTAGGTAGAGAGCGAACAAACAGAAAAAAAGAAAAAAAAACACCTGAGCTAATTTTTGGGGGGGGTCAGTGAAATTGAAGTCTTTGCTTTGCTTATCCAAATTGAAAAAAACTGTTTATTATTTTCATGGTCGCAGACTATAAATCTTGATTTAACAGGTATTGCAAGATGATCAGGCAGAGCCAAGATTGTGCGGGTGAGTGATATTTGAGTATCATTGGATGAGCGAAGCAAAGACTTCAATTTCACTGACCTCTCAAAAAATTTAGCTCAAATGTTTTTTGTTTGTTTGTTTGTATTGATCCCTGTGGTCCAACGCAAACTAAAAACTTACAAAAAAGCTCATCCATCATCGCGACTAAAAAAAGCGTTCGCGAAGCGGCCTCGTCTATTGCACCGACCGAGTCTCTAGCGGACAAGTTGAAACGTGCAAAAATCCATTTGTTTTTACATTGTACACTTAGAATTAAATTCTAGAATTTGGCCAAAATGGATTAAATTTCTGTGTTTTCAATAATTTTTTATTAGAAATCAACGAAAAAAAAACAGAAAGTTGAGCGCTTAAACTCGTCCCTAATCCAGCCTCAGCGACTCCTATTAAACAATATTAATGAACATATTAAAGACAAAAACGTTTAATTTATATTTAATAGGTATGTAGCTGGCTCATGAAGTGTTATTTTTTCTCTTTATGATTGAGAAATAAGTTCATCAGTGTTTCCTCTCAGTCATGCCATTGTGATGTTTCAGGTCGCCCCACTGCACCAACTCTGGGCCTGGTCTACACTGGAAACAACGTCACGGCCACCTGTGAGGTACAGGAGAGTCGCCCTGTCGCCAACATATCCTGGGTCCTGGGCGACGCTGTCATCCGCGAGGACGTTATCGACGATACTCAAGCCACAGCTCAGGACGAGTGGAGGTGGCCCTGGACGATGGGGGCTATCAAACAGACTCTGACACTACAGCTGCAGCCCCAACACAATGGCAAGGAGTTGAAGTGCATGGTCTCCCACGTCACCTTGGCCCAGCCACTGGAGGAACGGAGAACTATCTCGTTTACAGGTAAGTTCCAAACACCTGGTTTAACGCGTGATGTTTATTTATACTTCCGTCTAACATACATCCATTGAAAAGTAAATGAAACGACAGCTATATCAGTTTTTAAAATGTTTTAAACTATAGTGGTGTCAACTTATTTCTGATATACAAGATGAGTGTTTAGATATGATCGTTGTTTAGAAAAAATCCTACTCGAACCGAGCACCACAAGTCTCAATAACAATTATAACGTAGAATCTGCTCGATCTCAAGTTGTGTATGACTGCATTTTTATTGCACGTTTGGGGTACATGTTGTGATGCTAATAAAGATCATACACTGCAACACATAGGTAGGAAGTGACTATGAGACATTATTGAGCATTTATATTATAAGGAAAATCTTTCTTGTCCGAGGAACAAAATGTTGCACTGAAATAAAGATTTGTCCAACGTCAATAAAATGTCCGAGTTCAAAAAAATATATTTAAAGTTTCAAAGAACTAGGAAATTCCTCATACCATACAAAGAAAAACTCAATGTTTAAGTAAGTGGAAATAATAAACTAACTTAAATTTTAATTTTTCAGTGCCAAACACCACGACCACATCAAGTACCACTGCCAGCATGGCCCCAGGCCCAAACTGTCTCGCTACAAACTACCTGGACCTGCTCTGTTGGGAGTACAGGGTGCGACCTTCACAACATGGTAACGCCTCTAGTCCCAAGGACGAGGTGCACGAGTATCGTATCAGAGAGGCCGAGGCTGCGGCCAAAACAGCAGAGATAGATGAAGAGACGGCCAAAATGACGGCCAAAATCAAGATAGAGTCCGCTAAGTCCAGCGCCAAGGCAGAAGATGCCAGACTACAGCTTTCTGTAGAGATGGCTAAGGCTGAAAAAGCTGCAAAATCAGAAGAAGCAGGGCTAGATGTAGAGGTAGCTAGAATAAAGCTAGCGGCTGCCAGTCCAGCGCTAAGGCAGAGGAGGCCAGAGCCACAGCTTCACAGATGGAGGTAGAGATTGCCAAGGCTGACAAAGCCGCTAAGTCTGAGGTAGCAGAGATCGAAACAGCGGCAGCCAAGGTAGCGTTAGAGGCAGCCCGGTCCCACGCTAGGGCTGAGGAGGCCTGGGCTCAGAACGCCGAGGAAGAGCTCCAGTTTGAGAGGCAGCGACGCACTAAGAGTCTTCAACACTCTTAAAGCCCTCAGAGTCAGCAAGGCTAAGGCAACCTTCAAAAGTCTCTTGGTAAACCCTTTTCTTGTGTATACTTCACTGCAAAATCTGAATTAAAACAATATATTTAAATATATAGACTATAGACTTTTATTTTTAGCTAACTAGGAAAACGCTAAAGTCCCGCCGCGTTGATGGTGAGCGTTTTGTAAGTTTTTAGTTTGCGTGGGACCACTTTTCCTTTGCAAGTGCTTTGTGAATGCATTGTAGGTGACTGTTGTCAAGTTTCTATTGTTTCTTGTTAGTTGTTATTATATACCTCAAAAACATATTTTAAAACCTTTATTTCTATGCATTCTGGGTAACTTTGTCAACTTTTGGCAACTTTTTCTTTCAAAAGGTACTAAATCACCATAACCTTAATGTCCATGTGATAATATGAACGTTGTTGCCCCACCCGTTTGGTCAAAATCGGCCTAAATGTGACGAAAATATCGCACTTAAAGTAAACAAACTCATATTAAAACCTTTATTTCTATGGATTCTAGATAACTTTCTCATTTTTTTCTTGTAAAAGGTACTACATCACCATAACCTTAATGTCCATGTGAAATATAAACGTTGTTGCCCCACCCGTTTGGTCAGAATCGGTCCAAATGCGACGAAATATCGCCACTAAAAATCGAAACTCATATTTAAACCTTTATTTCTATGGATTCTAGATAACTTTCTCAATTTTTTCTTTTAAAAGGTACTATATCACCATAACCTCAATGTCCATGTGAAATATGAACGTTGTAGCCCCACCTGTTTGGTCAGAATCGGCCCAAATGTGACGAAAATATCGAACTAAAAATCGAAAAACTCATATTAAAACCTTTATTTATATGGGTTCTAGCTAACTTTTTCAGCTTTTTGTTTCAAAAGGTACTACATCACTATAATCCTAAAGTTCATGTGAAATATGAACGTTGTAGCCCTACCCGTTTGGTCAGAATCGACCCAAATGTGACGAAAATATCGCACTAAAAATCGAAAAAAATCGTAAAGTACGATATTCATGAGAAATATTTCTTCGATTGTACCCAAAAACGTAGCAAGTCTAAGTTCAGAGAAAACGAAGGTCCCCTCAAATTTTCATCAAGATCGCATATGCCGTTTGCCCGGTAGAGAGCGAACAAACAGACAGAAAAAAAAAAAAACAAACAAAAAAAAACAAACAAAAAAACATTGGAGCTAAATTTTTTGGTGGTCAGTGAAATTGAAGTCTTCGCTTCGCTCGCTTCGCTCATCCATTATCTCACACTTTCATTTATTTTCCCCAATATTTAAAATAACTCCTTTCATAAATTCCCAGATCTGTCGACATGTATATAAAATTATTCAAAACACACATATTTGCATCTACTTCAATAATAATGAATTTTCTAGTCACCATAGCTTCTAAATTAGCACAGTTTTCGGCAGCTTAGGGCAAAACATCTATATTTCAAATGGTAGGGAAACAAAACAACATATTATTTGATAATAAATCATTCAATTACAATTGAGAAGAGACGACACAAAATGCAATATGTCCATCAACAAATAAAAATAAAAATACAATTACAGAAAGGTCACACAATCAAAGATATTATCATTACAAACTTTCTGCTGGTGCAAAATGCAATATCTACCATATCCACCATATCACCATACCATATCTACGACCAATATCAATACCACCACCACAAAAAGCCATATGTCCCGACTTAAATGCTGGGTTATTGTTGTCATAGTGCGTTGTTTTAACTCTCGATGGAAGTATTGCATGTTGCGTCGTTGATCCTCAATAATTGTGGCACTCTGTTTAAATGTTATTGACCTATGTTTCTAGGCCAGTAATCAGTGTCCTCTGACACTGATTAGTGATAACCATGTGACGTCACCGTGGTGTTGTTACCAAACAAGATTAGACTAGGTTCGTGTGTGGTTTGTTGGTCTTGTGGTTAGAGGTTCTGCTTGCATTGCAGAAGGTCCAGGGTTTGAATCCGTACCTAGACAGAAGTTTGTAAACATCTGATGTGGACTTAAGTCCATCGGTTATTGGCTTAGGAAAACGGTGAAGGTGTGGCTCGTTGGTCTTGTGGTTAGCGTATCTGCTTTTAATGCAGAAGGTCCAGGGTTCGATTCCCGATAAAGTCAGAAGTTTTTTAACTTCTGATTTGGACTTTAAATCCACCAGTTCGTGTCTTAGGAGTTTGTAAACGGTGATTTTGGAGCCGTCCTAGCAACGAAGCACATAATAAATTCAGAGTTGTTCTGAATCGGCCTTGTTGATCGGGGGGGGGGGATATTAGTATCTATGATTCTGGCGTTGATCCGCGGGTGTTCGCACTGTCCATACCACTGATTGCTATATATCCTATTAAAAATATCGATCTTTGGTTGGTTATCGCTCACTCGTCGATTGCATCGGGGCCTACAGGGTTGGCTTGGTCGCTTTGATTTAAAGTCCCCCACTGAAAATCAGTTATATAACTGAGTGGGTAGACTCTAAATACAATTTATTTTTATTATTTAACAAGGCTAATACAAATTCTAAGTTGGTTCCGAATAAGACTTTTCAAACTGGCGCTGTCTGCATGTGGATCGGTGTTTTCAACTTAATATGTCGGTCTCTAGTTGGTCATTGTTTGCTCGTCGGCGCCTACAAGGTTGGCTTGGTCGACTTGAAATTTTATATCCACCACTGAAAGTCAGTTAAATGTGGATGAGTGGTTAGACTCTTAATACGAATTTATTTATTACCCCCAAATAACAAGTAAAGTCACCATCTCAAATGAAACCACGAGGGTAAAAAAAAACTTCTGTATCATCATTGTTGAAGGGTAATGTAAACAAAAACTCGTATATATATAATTATATTGTCTTAAGCTTTTGTGAACAAGGTTTAATGTTAAAACTATCTTTACGGTAAATATCACGCACAGTATTTTCTACAAAATTTCTTTTATTCCCAACTTTTCAGAAAACTTGGTTTCCATTTTCAAGGGAGGGGTAAAACAAAATTCAATAAAACAACAACAGAATTATAAAAATAAACAAACAAAAACAAAAAACACACTACCCTGCTAACAAAGAAAATAACAAAGATCCAATTGCAGTGACCCTAAAACCAAATCACTTGGTTGCATTGTGAGTGTGACTTCTTGTGATCATTCTAGGATTCATTCGATAGGCCTGATAGAATGGTCACAAGATATCACATTTACAATGCACCAACTTTGGTTTTAGGGTCATTACAATTGAATCTTTGTAATTTTCTTTGTGCAAGGTAGTGTGTTTTTGGTTTCTGTTTGTCTATTTTTATAATGCTGTTGTTGTTTTATTTGAATTTTGTTTTACCCATCTCCTTGAAAAAGAAAACCCAGTTCTCTGAAACGTTGGGATCAAAATAAAATTTCCAGCAAATATTGTGGGTGATTTTACACGGATAGATATGTTCATGTGTATCATGTACCACATTTTTTTTAAACAAAATTTAATCAAGACGCTACATATCCTAACGTTACAGTGTTATCCATTGAAATTGATGAAAATAATTGCAAATTAACCAAAACACCTCAAAAAGGTATTTTTACAAAACAACATTCAGAATTTGTCTAAGAAAACTACGTACACTAACGATAATTTATTGGGCTTAACTATGGAACATTATAGTAATTAAGTGCAGGTAAAGTACACAATCTAGGTATTTGCGAAAGCGATAAGACAGTTTACAACACTTGTTTCTAAGTCTTCTGGCGAAGATGAAACTATTGTTTGCCAAGTAGGAGTTTACTTAAGTGCAATTGTTCGTATCTCATTATCTCCTAGACTTACGTAGTTTAACACACCGAGATATAACGCTAATGTCGATAAGTTCTTATGGTAAATGCAACTGATATAATATAACCTAGTGGCTGCTCTGTGCTAGTATTAATGTCTCCAAGTAATATAACACTCGATTGCAATTCAAACTATAAAAAAAAAAAAACTTTGGTTCATTTAGAATTTGCTGCAGTTATATTGAACGAAATAATAAAAACACCAACACCAGAAAAATTTGTATGTGTTTATGGTGTTCATGGCAAATAACTTTCCCATTCACACACACTTACATGTATGCTTACATCAAAAAATTGTATAAACTTGTTTAATTGTATGTGTTTAAGAATGTATTGCAGTGTTATTATGTTCAATTACTTGTTAGATACACTGTGATTAAATTGGTAATAAGACCTTTCTAGCAACATTAAACACAATATCATGGCAATGTGTTAAAAATAAAATAAAATAAGTAAATTAACCGAAACAAAATCCAAGTTGGTGCGACTGGAATTAGGATAGAAACTGTATTGTTTAGCATTAAGAAATGAATTAAGTTAGTAATAAACAGACAATAAATTAAAGCGGTGCTTTAATGGGCGCACTTACTTCAAGTCCCTACAGCAAGTGACCTATAATCATCAACATCATCATCAACATAATAAAATAAATCGTTTCAAATCAGATTAAAATGTAATAACGTCTGTCTCGAGAGGACTAATCGTTAGCCAATTGACTTTTCGAACGTGTTTACCTTATCTTAGCTTAGTATTGGAACAGGCCTTGTGGTGGCCGTCCTAGAGCTAGTTACAAGCTGGCAATCATTAGCATGGCGCGCTGTGGGGGAGTTATTAGCCAGAAACAAAATTGGGTGCCTGGGGTAGGGGGTGGAGGTCTTTTATGCTGGCGGAAATGGATCAAATTGCCAATTTCCTTTCTCAAACTCTCTTTACACCAACAGATAGGTGGGACGTTAGGAAGTCGGGATGTAGGCGACTAGTTTGCTGAGTACAGAGATTCATATTGGGAACTTTGTACAGTAGCCCGAAGAGCCATGTTTAGAATTGCGTACATACAGACTTTTTCGACATTGTTAATAATATTTACATACTAAATAAAACATATGTATAAATGTTCAATAGTTTAGATAGAGATAGATAGGGATAGTGGTAGAGATAAAGCTTGACAGATGCATAACCCATGTTTAGACACACATCCACATACACACGTCTCGCCCATAATCATATGCCATATGCAAGCAGTTAGGTTACTGAGCTTCTCTTATCGTCTGAACTGTATATTATTACTTTTACACCTTTTTTTATTCCATTGTGGTAATTTAGACGCAAAATATATTATGTCACACGTATTGTGGGGTACAACCCTGTTGTTCATAAATAATAAATACACCAATTAAATAATATCTAAAGACTTGAAAAGTAATCAAATGCTTGTAACCAATTATTATCATATTATTGTGCAATTTACATAGAAGTAAATTAAATTCTTACTTGACAGTCTCGCCAACATAATATGGATAACCTTGGGGATCCAGCATACTAATCAATATTAAGTTCATTGTTTAACAACAAATACCTATCATACCTATATTGCGCACATTTCTACATTCGTGCATATACCTATTGCACAAATTGAACATGTAGCACATATTTGGATGAGCGTAGCGAGCGAAGCGCAGATTCCATTCTACTACACTGGAGAAAAAATTCCGGAATGTTTTTTTTTTCTTTATGTATTTTTGTCTGTTTGTTTACACGATTCCGGCTAAACCGATACTCCGATTGCGATGAAATCTTATGGATGCCTTTGAAATCTCTGAACTTAGAACTGCCACGTTTTTGAGCGCAATCGAAAAATTATTTCTCATGAAAATCGCAATTTTACGATTTTTTTTCGATTTTTTAAAAATTTCTTCGATTTATAACACCTACATGCTTTATCCGATTTTAATGATTTTTTCACAGAACATTAATTTTATGAATTTAGGTATTCGTGTGAAATTTGAGCGCAATCTAAAAATTATTTCTCATGAAAATCGAAATTTTACGGGTTTTTTCTTTTTTAAATCAATTCTTTGCCTTATAACACCAACATGCTTTATCCGAACGTAATGATTTTTTTACATAACCTTAATTTTTTAAATTAATATATTCGTTTGAAATTGGAGTACAATCGAATAATTATTTCTTATGAAAATCGAAATTTTACGATTTTTTTCATTTTTAAAATTATGATTAATTAAAAAAACTAAAAATTAAAGTTTATTTTTAATTTAATTTAAATTAAAAAAAATCTTCAACTAAGTAATGATTTTTTTACAGAACAACAGAAAATCCGCATAACACTTGGCTACTCAATGCACCAATTACGCTCATCCAACAACGCGGCGGGACTTAAAGCGTTTTCCTAGTTGTTACTAATACAATACATGGTTTTTGTTCGGTTTGGTATGCTCTCTCGAGCAGGTAAATTAGCATAAAGTAATGTTCCGCCTGCTTCACACTACTTGGCCAGACTAGTACTTTCGCAGTGTAACGTGTTTATTACACGTAGCTTCAGACAGGTAATTATTATTTATACTATCTCCTCTGCTCTTTATTACGAAACACCCCTAAGGCTTTAGCTTGCATCATTTTTAATCTCTGTCGTTATTTGCTACAATTTCATCAAACAATGTAGGTCAGTATGGGATTATAACATGACCTGACCTAGACTTGATATTATATTACAGGAAACGCTAAACGTTGCAAGCTTCCTCAGTTTGCTGATAGTAGCACAGCACAAGTAGTTCAGGTTATAATTTTATAAAAGTATAATTTCTTTTAAACGATTGCGTTTTGTGATCGCTTAAAATTTGTTAAAATCTAATATCTACTGAGAGAGCGTCGAGCGTCATTAAGGAAAATACAACTAAGAGGAAATAGTCAATTGAAAAAAATATTTTAGCTTTGCCGTTAAAATAGCAACTTATATTATTAGTTCATCTACTATTCACTTCTACTATTCAAAGTAATGAAACAGTATGTTCACTCAGACGTGTGGCAAGGGTAATTGCAACCGACCTTAACTTGGCGTTTACAATTTACGTTTTAATTATTGTGCAGAAATTTTATAAAAATGTACCATAATTCGATAATTATAACATAATATTTTAATAATATGGTAATTTTGTTATTGAAATAGATAACAGAGCTAAAAAGAATTCGTTGCAAATATTACAGAAATACATAGGTCATGAAAGTATTTGAATAAAATTTTATTTATACTGTAAAACTGTCATACAAATGCATTATTGTAGGTTGTAAGAAACGGGCATAGCCCTAATTAGTGTGTCAAACAGCCAATGCTAAACATATTCACTTTACAATGAATTCACAAATACATTTACAGAATAATAAACAAAACAATGAGTGAACACACAAATATGTGTTTCACTCATCACCCAGCTTGTTCAGTTGTTGTGTCTGTGTTCTGTTAGTAAACTGGTGCAACCAAGTGTTACTCCGATTAGCACCAAACTCCTCGCATTTGCAAAAATTAAAACTGTGTCCACCTCAGCAGAATGTTTCACATTTCCCCTGGGCTATAACCATGGTGATAAAAACTTGCAAACTACCACAAACAAAAACCCACGACTAAAGGAAAATATGTGTGCTGTCGACAGTTTGCACATTATACAAAGAGACAAAATTGCCATAACAATTTGTATATATTTTCTCTATTTAATTTCTAACACATTTGTATTTATGCCACTATTTTGTTACTAAGGGACTTAAATATAATTTTAACTTGAATTGCTCGTAACCAAAAAGTCTAAATATGTATTATTTCTAGGTAGAGAATATAATATTATGTATAACCTGTGTCACCTACTATAGGAGTCAATGATTATTAATTATTTAAAAGTAAAAACATACTTTGGTGGAAAGTAGAATATTTGACAACATATTTCTACATTTAATTCTATATTTTATTTATTTTAAACTTAAAGATAATCTCCCGCGTAACGTATAGATTCAGTAATCCTGACTGAAAATAATTGTTCTTATGTTTTCTTCAGTAAATTATTGGATGAGCGTAGCGAGCGTAGCGAGCGAAGCGAAGATTCCATTTCACTACACTGGAGAAAAAAATCCGGAATGTTTTTTTTTTCTTTTTTTTTTTTTTTTCGTATTTTTGTGTGTTTGTTAACACGATTCCGGCTAAACCGATACTCCGATTGCGATGAAATTTTATGGAGGCCTTCGAAATCTCTGAACTTAGAACTGCCACGTTTTTGAGCGCAATCGGGAAAATTTTTCTTATAAAAAACGCAATTTTACGATTTTTTTCGATTTTTAAAAAATTTCTTCGACTTATAACACTTACATGCTTTATCCGATTGTAATGATTTTTTATTACAACCTTAATTTTATGAATTAAGATATTCGTGTGAAATTTGAGCTTAATCGAAACATTATTTCTCATGAAAATCGAAATTTTACGGGTTTTTTCTTTTTTAAAACAATTCTTTGACATATAACACCTACATGCTTTATCCTATTGTAATGATTTTTTTATAGAACCTTAATTTCATGAATTAATATACTCGTGTAAAATTTGAGCGCAATTGAATAATTATTTCTTATGAAAATTGCAATTTTACGATTTTTTTCTTTTTTTAAATTACGTAAAAATTATGATTTATTAAAAAAATTAAGTTAATTTTTAATTTAATTTAATTTAATTTAAAAAAAATCTTGGAATAAGTAATGATTTTTTCACAGAACAACAGAAAATCCGCGTAACTCAATGCAGCTCAATGCACCAATTACGCTCATCCACACCGCGGCGGGACTTAAGCGTTTTCCTAGTAAATCTAGGTATTAAGTCTTCTGAACAGTCTTTGAGCTGTCTTTTCATAACTACCCTACACCCAAATACCTAGTAAGAGACCTGAAGAGGTCATATATTGAACATGGACAGGTTTCCGATGACAAATTTATTAAAATGTATGAAAAGAGAGATTAAAGTTGATTTGACTTGATATTGCATAACGTCTCACATTAATGCACTAATGCTATTCGAGGTGATGAGTGGTGATAGATGATGATGAAGGATGAAAAGAAGGGAGGAGGGGAAACCCGGAGTACCGGCACGTAGCCTACTCCTTTCGAAAAGTACCAAGGAGACCAACGGCTTTAACGGTCCCATCCGACAGGACGGTGTAACCTTGAGAGTCATATAGGTTCGTATACTAACCCAGACTGCCGAGCAGACGTCTAGGAAAAACAAAGCCGTTAAACTAGTTCTCGAAACCTCCATCTGCTCTAACCAGCGGCCACGCCCGAAGGTTGCTTAACTTCGGTGTTCGAGTGGGAACCGGCTAAGCGACCTAGGCTAAACCGCTAGCTGAGATTAAAGTAGATAATTAAAATATCAACAATCTTCTTTTGTATACACATATTATGTATAGTATCATGTAAAATATAAATTATATATTGTGGTAATAATAAACGAACTAATCATGTATTTGTATCATTATGTTTTACATATTTTGAATGTGTATTTATTGTCATTATAATCAGTACAAGTTAATATAATTATTAGTAAACATATTGGAATTATTGTGTATCGTGAAACTATATTTTAGGTATGCACTTGAATTCTGTATTAATACCTTCTGGCGGCTCCCACAGAAATAGATTTTGTAACACGGATCGTGATATTATTAGTTAAGCTAAATCTAAGTATGCCCTAGCAGAGTCGTCAAGTCATGTAGTCCCAAGCAGACACCTTCGGAGTTTTCACATAATTGAATAGTTTATCATTTTTAAATTATATACCATACATACAAATTAACATAGATCCTAAATTCAAAAAAAAAAAACTAGTTTGAAATTCATACACCCGAGTAGATCGCATTGCTAAAGCAATTCACACGTACTATTTCCAATTGGACGTTGCAATTCACAGAGTGGATCCCATTAAATAGGTTTAATTGAAACCGTTCAATGGCCATTCCGCCGCGACGTGTCGCGTGATTGCCATAGTGATGGCCCCGGCGAGGTCGTTGCTAGGCTAGTGCCACTATTAGCAGGATTGCCAGAGCGCCAAGTAATGTGAGGATTATAGGGATGAACTTCTTTTTCTAGGGTGCCGCTCCAAATAGAGTTGAAAACGTTGAAGATTAGACTGGTGATCAGGGCAGGAAGGTAAAGCCAGATGAATTGGACGCTCTGTCTGGTAGAGAGGAGTGTTGGCGTGGGGTATGAGAACAAGTTACAACAACATATGCGCAAACTCTAGTCAAGAACAGTGTTAGCGTGAAATATGAGAACAAGTTACAACAACATATGCGCAAACTCTAGTCAAGAACAGTGTAAGCGTGAGATAGCAGGGCTAGTGACAATAACATCTGCGCAAACTCAAGGCAGAGGGTAATGTGAGCGTGGGATAGGAGGGCAAGTTATCATAGCACCTGCGCCATTAGGTTTTCACAAAAGTCAACAACCAACAACTAATATTTAATACAATTCAGAAGTTAAAAAATCCATCCCGATCGGGGTTCGAACCCGAGTCTCCCACATTCCAGGTAAGCGCCTTAGCCAACTAGACCACCGAGACGGTAACTATTTAAATTCTGAATTAAAAAGGCGCCTACCTGGAATGTGGGGGACACGGGTTTGAACCCCGATCGGGATGGATTTTAACTTGTGAATTGTATTAAAGATTAACAATCCTACCTAGGGGATTGTTTCCCGACTAACCAAATCGAAAAACAACATCAACTCGTTTGGTGAATTTCCACAAAACCGTCGTGTTAGAATAGCACCTTATCATAAAAAAAAAATCCGAGAAAAAGTTGGAATTCAAAAAAATAGGGAGTTGTGAATGGATCCCGAAAATATGTAGTATATCGATGTAATTTTCTTAATAAAGACATCGAGGATAAGAAAATCTTTTTGATAACACTATAAATTCGCGGAAAAGTTTGAATGAATAAAATTTTAAAATGATACAATCAATTTCGGCAATATACAAACAAACTATTGAAATGGACATATTTATAAGGGACATCATTAACATTGAACTTGCTATGTAAAAAGTTCGATGTATTTCTCGGGCAGTGGTGGCTCGGGAGCTCAGCGCGCGACTCTGATTCGGTAGGTCCCTTCCGAATCCCGTCGAGACCGGAAATCCTTACTGAAGATTATTTACGATAATTTCCTCATTCGTTAATGCGAATGCAAAGGGATTGAGTCCTCTTTATTCAGCTCTCGGACATCCCTTTGACAATTGTCCTAATTCCAATACACCTAGTTATACACCTAAAGAGGGGCATGCATTGCGTTTATCTTCTGTTGTATATTGAGCGGTGTTCAGTCTCCGTGTTGTTGACCAGATATTCCTGGCTCGAGTACATTTCATTTGCCTAATTGAGCGCAGTGAGTCATTGGCAGCGAACCACCTACCATGACGCTATACCCCCCCCCCCACCCCACCCCATTACACACTGGCGAAAGCACGTGATTAACCATGGAACGGTCTGGGACATATTTTTTACGAATCCGATGCCAATTGTGAATATTAATAGTGCGAGGGAATCGATGGACAATGGAGGTATAAACGTGTGTGTTGAATTCAGACCGACATGGGGGAATTCAGTTTTATTATGTTGTCGTCCTGTGAATGGGTGGCGACAATGGAGGTGATAAGTCGTAGGGTTCGGATTTAACAGCGGTAATCACTGGAGTGATATTGACGTTATTGATTATTAAAATGATGTTTTTGTGTTTGGAGGGGATTCATAGTGATGTTATGGGTAAGGCACGTGTTTTAGCGTGGTTGATGGCTTGTGGGTTTCTAGAATTCTTTTCGAATTTAAACGAATTAAAAAATTACATGATTGTAGCCTTTTACTTCTGGTTCCTCACAATAATTTTTATAATTTTATTTTTTTTATATAATTTATAATATAATGATTTAAATTTCCAATTTGTTCTACCTTAGTTCGCCATCTTGTACAGCCGCGATCATAAGTAAATATAGGGGTCTAAAAGCTACCTACCGTTATCGACCTCGCTCTTGAAAATTCGGTTCGTTTTGGCGTCGTTATATTTACAGAGCCATCACCCGATGACGTCATCTAACAGGTCGTGGGTAAACAAGGCCCTTCATAGTTAGAATGTTAGAACAATGTTTTGTTTATATTATTGGATTCTTTCTAGTGACATAAATTTGGCAAGCCGTTCACTTCTTGCCCATCCGTTGAGTGAAAGCTTAGTGTGACTTTAAAGGTGCCTAGAACAAAACCAAGATTTGCGGAATGAGAGTAGATGGTGTCGGTAAAAGATTACTCTTGCTTTACTTCTGACGCCTAGTGTACAACACCTCTCATAGAATATCATCTCGATTAGCGCAATATATCTATCATATTATACTATGATTTATACATACACTCACATCACGAGAAACTTACAGTTGGTTTATATTTCGTATTCATGAGTTAAAGACCGATGGATGATCTCGAGCAAATCAGGCTTTGACGCAGAATGGAAAGGTATAGTCTAGATGACATAGTAGCTCTATCGTTTGTCCTTTTGGGTTGTGGTTTTCACTGAAATGTTAAGTAAGAATGCGTGTATTGCGCGATTAAAGCACATTTTCAAATAGTGCTTACTCTTTTCGTAATGGACTAAAGAATATACCAAATTTTTAGTTATATACAAAGCTTGCGTAGAGGAGAAAATTATAGGCTAAAAAGTGCTCTAGAATGTATTCGAAATTAGTTTGATTTGCCGATCAAGCGATTTTTTAAACAGACAATAAACATTTAAAAAAATGTTAACCCGAGCTCAAACAACCGTCTGAATAGTAATGCACCTCCTTTGAACACATGTCTTTCCTTTTTTTGTAGCTGTTAAGTGAGTTAATTTTAAACCCTCGCCATTTATTGTCACCCACCGTGTTGTGTGCAGCACTAGAATCAGGTACACACCATACCATTGTCAAAGTCGTGAAAGTAATCACAACGACGTTGCATTATTAATTACTTGCTTCAGTAGAACGCGTGTTGATTATGTTGCATGAACTAAACGCCCGGAAACGAGGAGTATTTACTAGCTACACGTTGAACAAACAAGCCCCACCGTTGGGCGCCATTGTGGCAGGTGTTTTGTGCTAGCTCGTGTAGACATGACTTGCACATGACACATGTTACAGTCACTCATGAGGGATCTTTCATTGTTGTGGGTTGGTTTACATTGATCAGGTAATGTTTTTACAAGTGAGAATTTAAGTGTATAATCTAAAAATATGTTTACAACACATAAATTGCATATGGCTTACTTTTTATTATGTGCAGCTTAGGGGGAAATAGTAAATCTAGGGTATGACGGCAAAATTCAAAATCAATCCAGAAATTACCAAACTCATGTCAGCCAGGTAAGCTGAACTTATGTTGTTAGTTATCCACTCATCTCGTTCGTTATCTCTGCTTCCAATGCACAAGGTCCAGGGTTCGATTCCCGCTATAGGCAGAAGATTTTTAACTTCTGATTCGGATTTAGGTCCACCAGTTCTTGTCTTAGAAATTAGTAAACGGTGATTTTAGAGCCGTCCAAGCAACGAGGCACATAATAAATTTAAAGTTGTTCTGAACCGGCCTTGCTGATTCTGTCGTTGATCCTCGGGTGTTTGCACTGTCCATACCACTAATTGCTATATTTCCTATTTGAAATATTGATCTTTGGTTGGTTATCACTCACTCGTCGATTGCATTGGAACCTACAGGGTTGGCTTGGTCGCTTTGGTTAAATGTCCTTCACTGAAAATCAGTTATTATGACTAAGTGGGTAGACTAAATATGAATTATATATTATATTTAACTGTACAACAAAGTCAACATTTATAATATATACCATAATCGAAGTCAGTTTGAGCAGTACACACTCAATATACCCGACCGAAATCTGACATTGAAACAACTCCAAACACATGAAAGTAAAAATGAACCCAATAACGAGATCTATCAATATGATAAAAATTATTTAATATTATTTAACTTATACAAACTCCTAGTCTCGTGCTAGATACATTGTGACTCATGCGTTCTGGAACGCTGTGAGTTTTTAGTTCTGGCGAATGTCTGACAAACGTATATCTCTAGAGCTTTGAGTTGTGGTTCGCGCTGCAGAGTCAGAGTTTTGACACATTTCAAGCAGCCCTCGAGACTCTATTAAATATTGTTTGGATGACATACTCACATTCAGCGCGGCGTCCAGAAATAAGCTAAACAGATGGCTGGGCGGAAAATAAAATCGCCCACACAATTCGGTTTCGAGATGTGAGTTGACATGGTTGGTTTTTCGTTTTCAACATGGTTATTTAATCTGCAAAACGATTTGAATGTCTGTTGGAGAGGACTTGACGTATTCTAAGGTTGAGTTAGTTGGTGCGCTACAGCTGAAGCTTCGTAGAGTTCACTTCTGAGTAGATTGCTGGGAGTAAAGTTTGAGGAGTGGTTGTGAGAAGTGGCCTTCACATTGGTTCGCGTATTTAAATGTTTGAGATTTGAAAGACGAAGTTCATAACTATAAGTTGAATAATTGAATGGGTCAAGTTTCTCCTAATTTAGACCTTAATTCACTCCAAACAATTTATTTTTAAATCGTTTATAATAATAAATGTTATATTGGTACATACTTTGCGTCTGGAACTCAGGAAAGATACATACTTATACTAATAAGAAGCCGTTGCCACTTTCTAACAAAGGAATAGATTTTAAACTGAAACAAAAATACAGAAAACAATATTCTAAATTGCTCTTGGAAAACCTGCACAAGCTTCAATTCACATGCCCCCCTTAAGTGCCTAACTAAATGTATGTAGGTGTAAGGTTCGGATGTTTAAGGGGACAAATCCACTGCGTTCACATAATCGACTGAGGTAAACCTCTGACAAATCTTCAGTCAGGATTGCCGGTCTCGACGGGATTCGAACCCAGGTCCTCCCGAATCAGAGTCTCGCGTTTTGCGCTTGGGCTACCTCTGTTGGTAATGTTCATACAATCATACGAACCAATTCTCTACTCCATTTAACTAAGAGAATATAAATAAATAAACTAAATTCATAAAATGCATTAATAAAATTAAACGTATCTGTACTTAATCTACTAACTCGGTAGAAATAAGCGATTTTAACTTGAAAGCCTATGCTGTGAATATGCAAGTATTTTTTTTATCCACGCTGCTGGGACTTCATATCCATTTGCTAAAAATTAAGTATTACTTACAATCACTTCGCAAGTACATAGTATCGGTATTTGTGTACATTACATTCACACACACTTCCAAATGAATTAAAACAGACAGTTTCAAAAGCGTCATCAAAGATTATTATAAGTAGGTTGTAGTTCTGTTTTTGTTAGTTGTGGTATTGTTTAGTTTAGGTTATAAAGTGATTCTATAATATGTATTGATGTTGTATTTGATACTGTAATTAACAATTAGACATTGTATTTTATTTTTTTATTAAATATTGTAGTAGAGGGTGACAGGTACTGACTTACTATGAGGCAGATGCTCTTTCTGTCATTCTCGCAATTATTTTTAATGTAACATGTTCAAATGATGTATGAATAAATGTAAATTTAATAAAGACAAAAATACAAAAAAATGCATAATTATTACAAAAAATCCCAAACTTGACCATTTCTTGTACACCCGAAAGGGTAATCATTTGTTGGATGAGCGTAGCGAGCGAAGCGAGCGAAGCGAGCGAAGCGAAGATTCCATTTCACTACACTGGAGAAAAAAATCCGGAATGTTTTTTTTTTCTTTCTTTCTTTCTTTCTTTCTTTCTGTATTTTTGTCTGTTTGTCCACACGATTCCGGTTAAACCGGTACTCCGATTGCGATGAAATTTTATGGAGACCTTCGAAATCTCTGAACTTAGAACTGCCACGTTTCTGAGCGCAATCGAAAATTATTTCTCATGAAAATTGCAATTTTACGATTTTTTTCGATTTTTAAAAAATTTCATCGACTTATAACACCTACATGCTTAACTCGATTTCAATTATTTTTTCACAGAACCTTAATTTTATGAATTAAAATATTCATGTGAAATTTGAGCGCAACCGAAAAATTATTTTTCATGAAAATATTTTGTTGGATGAGCGTAGCGAGCGAAGCGAGCGAAGCGAAGATTCCATTTCACTACACTGGAGAAAAAAATCCGGAATGTTTTTTTTTTCTTTCTTTCTTTCTTTCTTTCTTTCTGTATTTTTGTCTGTTTGTCCACACGATTCCGGTTAAACCGGTACTCCGATTGCGATGAAATTTTATGGAGACCTTCGAAATCTCTGAACTTAGAACTGCCACTTTTTCTGAGCGCAATCGAAAAATTATTTCTCATGAAAATTGCAATTTTACGATATTTTTCGATTTTTAAAAATTTCTTCGACTTATAACACCTACATGCTTAATTCGATTTCAATTATTTTTTCACAGAACCTTAATTTTATGAATTAATATATTCGTGTGAAATATGAGTGCAAAAGAATAATTATTTCTTATAAAAATCGCAATTTTTCGATTTTTGTCTTTTTTAAAAATTATGATTAACTAAAAAAATATGTATATGTAAGTTTATTTCTTATTAAATTTTATTTTATTTAAAAAAAATCTTGAACAAAGTTATAATTTTTTTACAGAACAACAGAAAATCCGCATAACACATGGCAGCTCAATGCACCAATTACGCTCATCCAACAACGCGGCGGGACTTAAGCGTTTTCCTAGTAACATTGTAACAAATATCTATGAAAAAAAACAAAACTGAACTGAACTAAACCTCAAATTGTTGGTGTAAGGACTTTGAACCACGTGATCTCTGTCCGTGAAGCAATTAGTTAATTAGTCTCGGCCTAGGTGAAACTCGAAGTGTTTGGGTCCTGTGGAGTAGAAAGTCGCTACACAAGTTACAAGGGGGTAGGGGAAGGGGGGGACTACGTAGTAGAGAGTGATAGGAAGGCGGCGATGATGAGTAGTTTACTAGCAGTACGTACACTGTTGACGAATTACTTACTGCGTAAAGTATGTTTGCGTAGCTAGCGGAGGGAATAGGACATATGAACATATGGCATGCATACGTTGACGGATAGCAAATAACTATTCGAAAGAGTCCGATGTAAATAAAACTATATATAATATGGTAAGTGCAATGATATTTAATATCTATAATTTGCAAGATCCCCAGTCTCAAATACGTCCGCACATGCGCGAGCGCAGCAAATTGAAGCGTCAATCTGACCTATTCAATATGGCGATTTGGCGTTTCAATTTATGCATTACATAAAGTTTTAAATGGGATATTTTTTGGGATTGTTCGATATGGTTTTAGCTTGTGCAGCAAGTTATTGCATAAGGGAATTTAGTAATCATTAGGTGTAAATGGCATCTTAAAAATATTTGGGCCACAAATCGCCATCACCAACTTAACTTACCAAACTGACCTATTCAAGATGGCTTCTAATTGTAACGCCAGTGGACCAATTACTGCGGATCTAGCCTACTATAACTTTGATGTTAAATATCATTGGGTAGGTGTTAATAAAACATGCTTATATGGACAGCGCAACAGTAGAAGATTATCAAATTTTATGCACAATCGGTCAAGATCAATCCACGAATAATGTCAATTTTAGATATTTTAACAAAATCCCAAATCATGAAAATGTATTTAATTTTTTTAAGCGATTTAAATGTTATTTTTTTAGGTGTTACTGTAGAGCCCTTTCTTTCCACTTCTGTGACAACTGTTCTAAATTTCAAACATCTGTGTTATCAGGCGGCCGAGCGAATAGGATATTGCTAAAACCGCATGTCTTATATCCTTATAAAAGTGGATTCTGAATTGTTAACTGGTATCGTAAGATCTTCGCTTGTAGACCAAGTATGTTTAGGAGTGATTAATTATATGACAAAATATTGGGGAAATACTAAGTGCGGCCCGGGATTACTTTTTAATGAACTCGCTCCAAATCCCCCCAAATGACAAATATTGATAATTTGAATTTTCGATTTTAAGGACCAGTCACCGAACCGATTTCAAAACAAAATTTATATTTGAAAATCGTACAAAACAACAAAGCGTGTATCGATTCTTAAACAAATCGTGGGCCAACAGGTAAAAAAAGTATATTTTTGGCATTTTTTTTTTAAATGTGGAGCAAATAAATTGAAAATGAAATCCGGGCCGCATTTATCATTGGCCCAAAGTTTGTTTTAAAAAAAATCGTAAATATCCTTGGTCCACAAGAGGAGATTTATTTCGATACCAGTTAACATTCTATAAGCATAAGCAGAATCAACCCTTAAACGCTGAAAAATTGGATGAGCGTAGCGAGCGAAGCGAGCAAAGTGAAGATTCCATTTCACTACACTGGAGAAAAAAATCCAGAATGTTTTTTTTTCCTTTTTTTCTTTGTATTTTTGTCTGTTTGTTAGCACGATTCCGGCTAAACCGATACTCCGATTGCGATGAAATTTTATGGAGACCTTCGAAATCTTTGAACTTAGAACTGCCACGTTTTTTTAGCACAATCGGAAAATTATTTCTCGTGAAAATCGCAATTTACGATTTTTTTTCGATTTTTTAAATTTCTTCGACTTATAACACCTACATGCTTTATCCGATTGTAATGATTTTTTCACATAACCTTAATTTTATAAATTAATATATTCTTGTGAAATTTGAGCATAATCGTAAAATTATTTCTCATGAAAATCTCTATTTTACGCTTTTTTTCGTTTAAAAAAATTACGCTCATCCAACAACGCGCCTAAAAATGCGTTTGCGAAGCTTCCTAGTTAATTTCACAGAGAAGAGATGTTTTTTTTCGGGATATCATAATCAAATTTCAAGGCATCACGTTTGAAACGTATTTTTAAATTTATGAAGTTGGTTTTATCTAAGAAAATGTGGAAAAAGTGTCTCGAAGAATCGTTATCGGTTACGCGTGTTAAACTTCGTGGAGAATGTTTACTAAGACGACTACAGGGCCTTAGAAAAGCGGTAGATTCAAGTAATACGCTTAACTTTGAAGAGTACGAGAGACTTTTAGCGAGTTTAAGACTTTATTTAAGAGCTTCGGACATTATTTTCAAGAGCGGAAAGCTCTCGTCAGATACGAGAACGGTTAAAGTTTCGATTGGAAATTGATTGTAAACTTGGGCCAAGAAAAATACATCGGTTGAAACGAAAGTGGTGAAATTTGTGGAGATGTTTGAGAAAATATCTCAGACATTGTAGTAAAGTTTTTTCCTAGAGATTCATGCCTGGTACCAGTACAGTAGTTAAGTCGTGGTTCAGACTCTGTTTCACAGGATTTGAAAATTCCTTTCTATCCATACTAAAACTATATCCTCGAACTTTGTACCAAGTTAAAACTCATTAAAAACTATGAATGTCATTGTTCCATGAAACTATTTTACTAACCTCATAGAAATAATGAAATATTTCTAAGAAAATTTGTTGAGTTACGAGTCTTATAACAATAATTCACATAATTTACATTAATTAATTTTCAACTTCACATAGCAAAAAGAGTAACTGACCATGTACGACCGAATTGAATTGTGTGCAACACATCTGTGTTTCTACTTTCTCGGGTAGACTAAGTAAGCGAAGGAATTGTAACCAATGTTCCTTAAACACCAATGTTTTCACACGTTTCGAAACCTACAAACTCCAAACTCCGGTTATCACATCTCCTTGGAAATTGAGTAAATATGAAAACTATCTACAAAAGAAAATTTAAATTAAACGACTCAATTGAAGAAAACTACATGCTGTTCCGATATCCCTAGAAAATTACGCATGGACGGTAACTTACTTACAAGATATGAGTGTCTTTCTATATTTAATTTTAGCAATTTTGAGTAATCAATCTTCTTTCAAACCCTAGAATTGTGGTATAAAAAGTTGGTTTTTGATATTTAGTAATTTACACTAGGAAAACGCATAAGTCCCGCCGCGTTGTTGGATGAGCGTAATTGGTGCATTGAGCTGCCATGTGTTAGGCGGATTTTCTGTTCTGTGAAAAATCATTACTAAGTTGAAGATTTTTTTTTTAATTATTTAAAATAAATAAAAAATAAACTTTAATTCTTAATTTTTTTAATTAATCGTAATTTTAAAAAAGAAAAAAATTGTAAAATTTTGATTTTCATAAGAAATAATTATTCGATTGAGCTCAAATTTCACACAAATATATTAATTCCTAAAATTAAGGTTCTGTGAAAAAATCATTACAATCGGATAAAGCATGTAGGTGTTATAAGTCGAAGAATTGTTTAAAAATAGAAAACCCCCGTAAAATTGCGATTTTCATGAGAAATAATTTTTCGATTGCGCTTAAATTTTCCACGAATATATAAATTCGTAAAATAAAGGTTCTGTGAAAAAATCATTACAATCGGACAAAGCGTGTAGGTATTATAAATCGAAGAAATTTTTTAAAAATCGAAAAAAATCGTAAAATTGCAATTTTTATGAGAATTTTTTTTTCGATTGCGCTCAAAAACGTGGCAGTTCTAAGTTCAGAGATTTCGAAGGTCTCAATAAAATTTCATCGCAATCGGAGTATCGGTTTAGCCGGAATCGTGCTAACAAACAGACAAAAATACAAAAAAAAAAAAAAAAAAAAAAAAAAAAAAAAAACATTCCGGATTTTTTTCTCCAGTGTAGTGAAATGGAATCTTCGCTTCGCTCGCTACGCTCGCTACGCTCATCCAATAATACTACAAGACTTAATACTGACAGTTATGAACAGTATTGTTCTAGATAATTAATTTTTTTGTCTAGATAAAGATAAAGATGATTCTAAAATAGTAGTTATATAGATAAGATAAAATATAAAGTGAAGAAAATTATCTAGATAAAAGATAAGAGATAAATATAATTATAAGATAAGATAATTTTGTTTAGATAAAAGATATTTCTTATTGAGATTGTCATGTTTTTTAAATATTATATTTTACCTTACGACAATTTTCTTGTAAATAGTTATATTTGTTAGACTTGACAAGTTAGAATTATTTATTTAAGAAAGTGATTCATTATTATACTTTTGTCTTCATAATTGTTTATTATTTTATCAAAAAAAGTTATCTAAAAGCTTAAAAAGCTTAGATGAGAAACTTTGTTTTATGTAGATTATAGAAAAGGAAAAAACAAAAAATTAATCTAGATAAGATAAAAGATAACTGATTTTAAGTAGATAAGTCACAGCACTGGTTATCAATTATGAACTAACTTGTTCACCATGATATTATTTCTAAAGCGATGAAGTCAGAAAGGTGTAATGTTGTTGTTATTGTTGTTTCTGTTGTGACAAGCGTTCGCACCAAATTCAAATCGAAACGATAATCAAATTAATTCGTCGAAAGTTCGTTGGCCGATTTCATGGCCGTGGGATTGGTAGGAATGCCGCAAACTCGAATACAACAATTTCACAACTAGGCAACCATCCACTCACCGAGACCCCCCCCCCCCCCCTCCCTCCAACAAGTTGTAACTTTACCAAAGTTATTTCCTGCAAACAAAACAATACCTTGTCGACAATCCTTGGCTCCTACCCCTAACAAAATTGCCACCGTTAACCCACATCGGAACATAGTTGCACACACGACTTCAAGAACGAACAAACAAACAAACAAACTAAAAAAAATACTTTTTATTAAGTCCTCTCGAAACTTCGATAACGACCAGACAAAAACTTTCGTAAATTTCTCTTCCATCTATTAAAATAGTAAAAACAAGGGTCACGTGTGCGCAAGGGTTAACGACTAGTTGGCAGCCGGCCAGCATAAAGACGTCGCCACTTGCAAATAATAATAGATGGAATGATCCGTCGATGAAAAACAATTCAGTTTCCAAAGTCGATTCCGTTCAGTTTATGTTTGGTTTCCGTTTAAATGTTTTACAAATCAGTTACAAATTCAATTATTACACTTCGGGGTGTGCAGGAAAGGTTCAAGTTTTGGGTTGAGTTTTTACACATTTCTATACCAATTTCGAAAAAAAAGGAAATAACAAACAATACGTAATAAAGCTTTCTGCGGCGGCACATACGATAAGGGCGCTGATCCGCAGTTTATGGCTCTACGAAGACGTGGGTTCGAATCTCGCATAAAGGTTGCTTTTATGTAATCATCCTTCATATTGATCTATCACCACTCATCATCTTGAATAGCCTTAAAAGAGACGTTAAGCAAAAAAAATCAACATGTTTCAGTACAAAAATACACAAAGCATCATAAAACAATACAAAATTATAAATTATAAACAAACAAGTAAAAAATATGCCATTATGTTTTTCTAATATTAACATAACAAAAATAATAAAAATAAATTAACATACTGTAGTGGACCAACCAACCCCTACATGGGAGGGGGTAGGTTTACCCACGGCCTGCGTGCCGTGAGAGGGGGTGGTTGGGTCGCCCGCCTGCCTCGGCGGGCAGTGAGGTGCTGGACCACGCGGTGGTAGCCCGCGCTGAGAGCTGTGCCTGAAACTGTATTGTCTTTATCTCCATTAAACTCATTTAGTTGATTGATATAATTCTATCGCTTACCCCACTTTCCAATTAACCCACTCCTCGGCCAGCGGCCATATTACATCTGGCGCCCAACGGGATTGTTTAGTGGTGGTTACGTCGCGAGTGTTGTCCGTGTCCGTTGGACTCGCGAGTGATAAAGTAACAATCAGCGTACGTCGCGAGTGTTGTCCGTGTCCGTTGGACTCGCGAGTGAAAGAGTAACAATCAGCGTACGTCGCGAGTGTTGTCCGTGGCTGTTGGACTTGCGATCGTAATAACTAAAGTTTTGTCGACTTCGCGAATGTTTTTCGCGAGCGTCGGCCACCGTGTATGGTGTTGACGCGTTCCGGACGGGGGGTAGATTCTTCTACAAACATGTCACACGCTGAATTGATGGAAATCATACAGGGCCTGCGTGATGATTTGAAAGAAAGGTGCGATGGTTTAGGGACATCGGTCTCGACCCTACAAACCTCGGTAGCCTTGCTAACCGACAGAGTGGCATCTCTCGAGACGCCGGCCACACGGTCATCGCCCGAGGCGCCGGCCATACAAGCAGTCAGCATAGAACGGGGCGAAGCTGCTAGTGGCTGGGGGGCTGAGTTCAAACCCCAGTCACAACTTCCAATCTTTGACGGACATGGCGGGAGAACACATCCCGTCACCTTTATTCAGGACTTACAAACATACGCTACAATGGCACGCGTGCCACCGAGTTACCAAGTGTATCTCGCCACAGGTCAATTGCGTGGCCCGCGAAGAGGTGGGGTGAGGTTTTCGCGGAAAAATTCACAACTTTTGAACAATTTAAACTCGTTTTTCTGGCCGAATTCTGGGGACCTATTCAACAGCGTGCGCTTCGGCAAGAAATAGATAATGGGAAGTGTCCACCAGCCTACGAGACTCAACTGGCGGAGTATTTCCTTCTGATGCTCTCTAAGGCGCGTTACCTAGACCCGCCAATGGAGGAGCACCTTGTCATCGACGCCTTGATTGACCACTATCGTCCCGAAGTGTCGGACACGCTTCTAGCTGCAGCGAAGACGACGGTGGACGATAACCTCAAACTGCTTCGACGGCTGGACACGCGTGGACCCCGCAGTAAAAGCTACCCAGCCCAGGCGAACACGGAAAACAACACCAGGAGAGCCGGGGGGAACGATAACACCAACTGGAGGCAAACATCAATGGGTGAG
Organism: Sweltsa coloradensis; assembly: GCA_024449915.1. Classification (NCBI taxonomy): domain Eukaryota; kingdom Metazoa; phylum Arthropoda; class Insecta; order Plecoptera; family Chloroperlidae; genus Sweltsa; species Sweltsa coloradensis. The sequence goes on along the minus strand of JAMZAV010000487.1, from coordinate 1,493,113 downwards.
TCGAGACAGTCTTCTACGTCTGCGGATAGTTCTAACACGCGAAGTGGGGGGCCCCAGTGGCGGAACGACGCCTCGCGTCCGCGAGACAACTTCGGTGGTAACGGACGTGGCAATAATACATCCAGGCAGGACGACCGCCACAGACAGGTGCGCACTATTGACACTGAGTTGGATCAAGACTGGCAGGGACCTACCGAGAACGAACCAGACAAAGAGGGCGGCACACAAGTCGCGACGGTACACCACATTGCGAAAACCAACGTCGCGGGTTTGCTGTCGGACAACGAGACCGACGCTGCACCACGACGCGCACCGGAAATAACAGGTATTTTTTGCAACTCTGTGAAATCTACCATACTTATTGATTCTGGGTCCGAGGTTTCTTGTGTTTCCGAATCGTTTTACGAACAACTATGTGCGGAAAAAGGTCAAATACCCTTCTTACCAATACCGGCTGTCAACATAAATGGCGCCATTGGTACAGGCACTAAATCAGCTACGAAACAAGTGTCTCTCTCATTCCACATAGAGGACTGGAGTGATGAAGTAGTTTGCATTGTGGTTCCAGGTCTCACAAAGAATGTAATATTTGGGACGGACTGGTTGTACGATGTGAAGGTTTTAATTAACTTCATCGACTCCTCTGTCGTGATTAATACCGCGCATCGGGTTATAACAGTCCCATTTGTAGTTGTGGGCCCTTCCTCACGACTTACAGTGAACAGACTATCCGTGATGAAAGACGGAGAGGGGCAGGTACACAACGAAATACTTACTGGAGACCCGAAGTTGTGCCCACCAGCTCACACCCTTCGCCTAGAAACTAGTTGTCCCACTCGGACAAAACACTGTCCGACTGACGCCGAGATCGACAATAGCATAAAGGAGGCAACGGCAACAATAGTAATTACACCGCAGGGGATCAAAACAAACCCAGACAAAACAGCGGCCAGTGACAACTTTCTGGAGCCCAGAAATGTGAAAAACCTGAAGTTGTTCCGTGGTCTCTCCAATTATTTACACAAGTTCTGTGAGATCTATGCAGACCTATGCAGACGTCGTGGCGCCCGCATGCAACGCTCTTGAAGGCGTCGAATCTGGTTGCTAGTTGGTGATTGGCGACCTATGTCTAGCATCACTAGGAAGTGTTTTTGTTCCTGGTGGATTACTACTAAAATTAGTGTTTGATTGACAACGGACGTATGCTAAACAAACAAACAAACAAAAATTCCTTTACTAAATGTTAAGTGCTTCAATAACTGATTGTTATGTATGTCCTCATGGCTAAAGGTATCAAGTGTTTACACTCAGTTATAATTTTATTTTAGGGTTGCCATCAACATATTTAAAAGTGTTTCATTATTATTACGATTGTGGTTTTCTTAAGTTATCACGGAAGGCTAAGTGCGTCGATAACTATCTGTGCTACTTTAATTGTATGGCATTTACGGTTGAGGGTTTTAAGTGTTTCCACTTAATTAAAACTAATTTTAGGGTTGCTTATCAACAGGATGTATTCGTAGATTCTAGTAATTGCTTTTGATTTAGTGTTGGGAATTGTACCATTTAATTGTTGTCTTCAATGTGGTAGTAATGTTTTATTTCACAGATTCACTGCGTTGGTCACGTAATACTTGAAACTTAACTATATGTGTATAAGTTTAAAGTGGGGGGCTGTAGTGGACCAACCAACCCCTACATGGGAGGGGGTAGGTTTACCCACGGCCTGCGTGCCGTGAGAGGGGGTGGTTGGGTCGCCCGCCTGCCTCGGCGGGCAGTGAGGTGCTGGACCACGCGGTGGTAGCCCGCGCTGAGAGCTGTGCCTGAAACTGTATTGTCTTTATCTCCATTAAACTCATTTAGTTGATTGATATAATTCTATCGCTTACCCCACTTTCCAATTAACCCACTCCTCGGCCAGCGGCCATATTACAATACAAACTAAAATTTATTTGCATTTTTCTTTGTTACATTTTCCTGAGTTCATCTAAGTTACAGCTGTTATTAACTATAACTTGAGGACGATAAATTAGGTGTCGTAGCATATTCGAATATTAATCGACGGTAGGTTTAAGTGACAGACGACAGCGTTATATTAAGTTTTGAATATTAATGAAATAAGGAGACGAGTAATTAGTTTCGATGCAGACGTTGACATCGACTAATAGACAAGATGAGTGGAGTGAAATATGCTACAACATGATAGGGTTCTTAATGATGCCCGAGAACGTTTTAAAGACATGTTCTTCCGTTGCAGTTGTCGTGCTGAGTTCGATTTCCCAGGCGGGGTAAATTTTTATGAAAATTGTAATCATATCAAATACAAATTGAATTTATATATATACGATATGATTGTAGTAAAATTGTAACCGGTTATCTATGGGGTAAGAATTTTATCGATCATAATTCTTAGCTGTAGAAAATAGAATGATTTGCGGTATTCGAATTTATGCCTAATTAATCAACTACTCTAAGGTCAAAATCTCAAAATCTCTGTCAAAATACGAGTTTGCCTGTTTTATTTTTTATCATAATATTTTTTTTGTGTACAGTTTAAGACAAATTTAGAAAAAGTTGTTCAGTTAGCGTTATTTAAGGGCACTCAACAGTTGACAGTTGAAAGTCGTTTAAGACTGGTGTTAGAGCTATGTGAACAGAAATAAGCAGGTTAAAGCCGATGTAAGAAATTCACCAAAACTCAAACTATCACAAATTTCAGGAACAAGTGGTAAAAATTAAAAACAAATAGTAACTGCCCCTTCATTTTCTACGCTAGCAAAGGGCGAAAGATCCCAGAAAACAAGAACTGATCTAGTATCAAAAGTATTCTAGATCATCGTACATTTCATACGCTTGATTACACTCTACTCCATAAGTTTCCGATAAGCTTCAAAGCATTTATGTAACATTAAAACTTTCAACTTTCTTTCAGCCCATCGATTAAATAGAAACTGCCAAATAACTTCCCGCTCGCACAATGGCATCTAATTCCTTTGCCATAGAAGAAACGTCCCCTTTAAGTCTTTACGTCTCGACTAGCACGTATAAAACAGTCTATTAGCCGTCATTATAGCGAGCGAAGTTCCGCAGTATGTGATTGTGCGCTTGGAGATCGTATCGCGGAGTTGGACGAGTAATTCGGTGGCTGTGCGAGAGAGAGAGAGAGAGAGAGAGAGAGAGAGAGAGAGAGAGAGAGGAGGTAGATAACGGCCGAAGAAGAAAGGGCCACAGACTGGAACTACCGGCCCCAACTCACATCAAGACTAACTTCAGAACACAGATGAGATGAGATGAGAGAATGGAGAACGGGGAGACGGTTTCTTAACTACGAGATTTTCAATGAAAGCTCGGGCGATGTAATTGCCGTCTTTGGTCGGTGGTTGAGAAAAGTTCGTGGACATTCATGGACGTACATCCGCCCACAGAAGGAAATCAACGGTACTCACCATTTCCCTTTCACATATTTATTACCTTTAGACACATTCCAAACTTCGTCTGCCTCTCTTTCCTCGTTCAATAAATCTAATTCTCTTCGAAAATTTGTTCAGTATATTTATTATTTTATGTATATCAATCCAGAAATTTAAAAAAAAAACATCTCAGCGGGGTATCGAACCCCGGTCTCCAGATTGCCGGTCGAGTGATTTACCCCTAAGCTACCGGGACGGTTTACTTCATACTAAGCTACCGGTTCAGTTTACTTCATATTTTATTTCATATTTTTATTATTTTAATAACATCTGGATTGTTGGTGCATTGAAGATCCGAATAGATTGGAACAGAACTGCAACGATTCTGCTGCCTTTGAACTGAACTGTTTCAATACCCCTCTGAGATGGATTTTGTAATTTCTGAATCTGGTTTGATTTACATAAAATAAATTACACCTACGGGAGTGTTTCCCGATCAATCAAATTAAGAAATATTTATTATTGTTTTGTTTAGTGTATGTATGTATGGTTAATTGCACTTGTGCGACGCGTGTGCCCTTTGCAATGGTGCCAAAAGTGTAAGTGAAGTTTTAGGATGCGGCTGCAGGCGAATTCAATAAGGTTTTTGCACATTTGATTTATACATGTCCTCAGGTGTAGAACTAGGGCGCTTAAAAAGTATGTACTTGCTTAGAGTAGAACGGATCATTTTCTAAGAGTAGAACGATTCTATGCTAAAATCTATTTAGGTTGCGTCACAGATACAACGATTTGTTTTATGTTCAATGGCTCGTTCTAATTTTCTTTTGCAGATGGGCCTAGGGATTGAAATGTAACGTATCATTTAATTTCTATCTAAATTGTTTCAACACTTTCAATTTGATTGTGAATCAAGTAAATATTAATTACAAGGGATCATAAAGAGTCAAAATCCCACACAGACCCGGCACCTCCACCAAATTGATATATTAACGTGTGCGTGTGTATAGTGATAGTGAATTGTAGTTGGATGAGCGTAGCGAAGATTCCATTTCACTACACTGGAGAAAAAAATCCGGATTTTTTTTTTCTTCTGTATTATTGTGTGTTTGTCAGCACGATTCCGGCTTAACCGATACTCCAATTGCGATGAAATTTTCTGGAGACCTTCGAAATCTCTGAACTTATAACTGCCACGTTTTTGAGCGCAATCTAAAAATTATTTCTCATGAAAATCGCGATTTTTTCCGATTTTTTAAAAATTTCTTCGACTTATAACACCTACATGCTTTATCCGATTTTAATGAGTTTTTCACAGAACCTAATTTTATGAATTAATATATTCGTGTGAAATTTGAGCGCAATCGAATAATTATTTCTTTTAAAAACCGCAATTTTATGATTACTTTCTTTTTTTAAATTACGATTAATTAAAAAATTAAAAATTAAAGTTTATTTTTTATTTAATTTAAATTAATTAAAAAAAAATCTTCAGCTTAGTAATGATTTGTTCACAGAACAACAGAAAATCCGCATAACACATGGCAGCTCAATGCACCAATTACGCTTATCCAACAACGCGGCGGGACTTAGTTAGTAAATAACGTGTATTGTACTGAAGTATTGTATATATTGTGCATAATATAATTATTATTTAATATTGTTAACAACACAGTCTTCTTTTGAGTTATATATATTTCAAAATAGCACCTGTTTTTTATGTTTCTCATACGATTTTTTTTAAAGTTTTCATTTAATTTTGTTTTTATATAAGGTTAGATATGGATAATTTTTATGGATATAACAGACAAAATATTTGTGTTTGAAGAGCTTGATCGTTGTTGCCGTATGGTTGAAATAAGTAAAAAATAAATATATAAAACATAGAAAATAAATAACGGAAGGGCTAGAGAAGATAATTGTTTTGCAAGACGCTAATGCGTCTCTTGCGAATTTTTGTCAAATAGTACAGCATGAAGCCAATCAAAACTGGCAATTAAAAATATATTTGTGTGAACATTAATTATTCATTATCTATAATTAATATAAATAATAAATTTAATATATAAAATAAATGTTTCAATACGCAATTCCAAAAAATATGCACCTCGTATTTGGACTCCTTTTTGGAGCGCCAATGTACTTATTGGTGACACAAACTACAGTGTCGTTTATACCAGCTTAAAATTTAACGCTTTCTCAAACTTCTTAATTGGACGAGTGAGCAAAGCGAACGGAGTCCTCTATGGCAAGTAATCGGCACTTCGTTGTGTCTGTCTGTCTGTCTGTCTGTCTGTCTGTCTGTCTGTCTGTCTGTCTGTCTGTCTGTCTGTCTGTCTGTCTGTCTGTCTGTCTGTCTGTCTCCATTTTGTTACTTTGTTTGTGAGTGAGTGAGAAAGTGAGTGAGTGAGTGAGTGAGTGAGTGAGTGAGTGAGTGAGTGACGGTGTACGATAAACATCAGGCGAATCGCTGAAGCGATTGCGCTGAAATTTTTAACGGACATCCGTTACGAGTTGACTGTAAACTGTTTACACAATAAACAAAATCTGTAACGATTAGAACCTACAAGAAGTAATAAATTGAAAATAGGCTGAGAATTTGAAACATCTAATTTAACGACAATGGTTTTGTTCTTTATCATTTTTATCGCTTCCTGTCTTGGATGTCAGGCGGTAAATGCAATGCAGTGACCAAGGTGTACCGAATTTTGCACGCTCAAGGTTTTTCCAAATATTAGTTGGAAATTTAGAAACTTTGCAATCTTAACTCGTATTTCGTACTGGTTATTTTTTTCAATGTATTGTGTGCATTTCAAAACAGGTTCTATTATTTCTTTAATACAATCAGAAATTACGAAATCTATGCCGACCGTTGTTTGAACCCAGATCTCGCACATTCCGGGTATAAGGGCGCCTTAGCCAACTAGACTATAGGAAAACTCCGACGTCGTTGTTAGACGAGTGAGCGAGTCATGTGTTGAGTACCTGGAAACATTTGCATTTAAGTTCATTGATATATGAAGTTTAAACGATAGGGTTTTGAGTTTAGATGGTTCAAGGGTGCGTCAACTGTAAGGCCAAATGCGCACCTCTAGCCTATGATAGGCTAATGAGGAAAGACCCATGCTGGATCCAGCCTTAGGGAGGGGGAGAAAAGTGAATGTTACCGGGTACTCAATACGTGGCTCGCTCACTCGTCTAACAACGACTTAAGCGTTTTCCTAGTTATAAAAACATTGAACAAACAAGTTTTTATCACACAATATGTTTTATTGAACATCTGAATTCAAAAGTATGACACTGCCTTGGGTTAAAACTTTATTTTGTAATATATGAATAACAAAAGCTTTGTCTATCTAGGCCTACATTATATTATGTCCTTCACATATCGGAATCTTCTTATTCTATCTGCAGCTCCGGCATTTGAGTCTTTATTTGTGCAACGGTACCATCAACAAGAGGATAGATTAACAAGCTCCTCAGACCAGGCAGGTACTGCGGTATGAGCAGGATCACCTCATCAATGGCCTGGCCAAAGAGGTAAAGCTTCAAATGACGAAGCTTCGAGCATCCCGCGAATACCCTATTCATCGCACTCTTTGTCAAACCCGGCTGCCCTCCACCTCCAATATAGCATTGCACTAGCGAGAGTCTCTCCAGGTTCTTGAGGTGATCGCCGATAGCCGCTACAAACAAGTCTGTGATCTCATAGAGTAGGAGAACTGGGAAAAAAATAGCCCTGACCTTGAACAAATTGCAACAGAAATGGTTCTTTTTGCACTGGATTCAGAAAAAAATACTGTTTAACATACTCAAAATCGCGGAAAATCTTAGGTGTCGAAAATTATCAAATTTGCATATTAAGATAAATAATTGATATCAATAAAAAACATTTTTTTCACCTATTTCGCTCCAAGTTAGCATGACAGTAGACATTTGAGGTGAAATATCACTACTTCTGTTTTTTGAATTTATTATTTTCATTAATTACATAGGCTAATTACGATGACAAATGATAAATATCAATGGAAATCAATTGGAATAATCCTATCAACTAACGAACAATATATCGCACAGAATATATAAACATCCGATACCAGGTTACTTTTCAAGTAAACTGGCATTCATGTAACTTTTTTGTGTTGATTAGTTTTGAATTAATTAATTAGTTATAAAAAAAATTAAAAAATGAAAACAAACAGATGACTTTCAATTTTTCGGTAACAGCAACAACTTGAGATTGAGTTCTGTTTTCGTGTACATGTATTTACATTCAGAAGATACAAACTTGTTAATTAAATTCCTAGATAATATGAATTCTTTTGACATCGATGGAAGTTCTGATCTTCACAGTATTTTCAGTGGTATGACAGCTGCAAATAATGTCAATGCTGACACAGCCGAGAATGTTAGCCATATAATCTTGTACGAAATGACTGATATTGACGTACTAACATACACCTTTTAACGGAAAAATTAAGTGACTACTTTATCTTCTAAAATGATTAAAGTAGGAAAGCCCATGTTTATTTTTACAACAATCCATGTATTCACGTAATTCCTAATCCATGGATTGTATGTAGATTTACTCTATTACACTTACAAAATTAACACCCATTGGCTTGCTCATAAAACTCGTCCTAGGTATAGAAATATGCGCACATGTTTTTTTTATTTTACTATGGGTTCTGAAGTTTAACTTTTCAAAATAGTATTTGAACAAATCCACTGGGCTACTAAAAACATTAATTTAGGATATGTATATTTATTGCTCCATGTTCTTTGGATCATCACCCAATGGATAGGCGAATTTTTTATAAACCAAGGGTTGATAATTTTAACCATTCATTACACATCAAAAGCTATATCCGCTGGACCATTGAAATCATTGACCCTGGGTGCTCATAAACGTGGGTTTCAATTAAATTAAATTATCCTTGGGATATACTCATTTATTAATCTATGTCTTGTCAGTTTTGACTATTCAAAATAGTATTTAAAACAATTCACTGGGCTACTTAACATATTAACTCGAGATGTGTTTATATTTAGTTTATAGCTCCATGTACTTTGGATCACCACCCAATAGATAGGCGTATTATATCAATCAAGGGTTGATAATTTTAACCATCCATTACACATAAAAAAAAGCTATATCCGCTGAAGCGTTGAAATCATTAACACTTCGTGCTCATAAACCCTCGAGGACTGGTTTGCATTAAATTGTGAAAAAATAAAAATGTTTAGTAACAATCAAGGTGTAGCAATAACCTCTAAGGCTGGTTTGCATTAGATCTGGATAAATATGGTTTAATATCAAACAAGGTAACAAATGGTAACAGCTCTCTTCTCTAAGTCTGGTTTGCATTAGATCTGGAAAAATATGGTTCAATATCAATCAAGGTGTAGGTGGGTAATCGTATCGAATAGCCTTAGTGCATTAATATGAGACGTTAAGCAATATCTAATCAATCAATCACTCAATCAATGGTAACAGCTCTATCCTAAGACTGGTTTGCATTAGATCTGGACAAGTATGGTTTAATATCAATCAACTCCAAGTCAGTGAAGGCAGAATATACATTTTGTTATGTGCTCTTGATGTTGATAAGTAGATATTTCACTTGTCATTTTATTTGTCATAATATGACAATTTGTCATAAAAGCCATTTTAATATTATTAAAATGCCTAGGACTAGGATAATATCATTAAGTACAAAGCAATGCATCTATTTAAAATTTTAAGATTGTGTTCTTGCTAGTTTTAACTTACATTTTGTGCGTTTCAACAAAAATATCCTTATCACATTTTTAAGTTCAATTATTAATTAACTTTTTAATTGCACAATGATTATACATAATTATGTATTTAGGCCATATACGCCGTATAAAGTTTTTTATTTATTATTCAAAATACTATACATTTATTCGCAAAGTCTGAAAAACAGCATAGGTAACTTTTTCTTTGAGTATATCTTCAATTCATGACTTAGTGCTATAAACGTAATGAATTATAATTAATTGCATTTAAAGTTGCAATTTTGTTGTTTTTCACAAGGATAATGATGTGCACTAAATCGTTTCGTAGCAAGATTTGCAAGATTTATTGAAAATTTAGTTATGAAATTAATTAATACAATTAACATGCTTTATTAATTTAATTAATTAATGGATTCCATAAATCACAAGTCATAATTAAAATAAATAGTTACACGTTCATTGATCCTTACTGTGTAGTTTATTTGTAAAATTGTCTGGAAACACGCGTTATATTAATATTTGAATTATTGTCTATTGTTTAACTTTATATGCAAATTTGATCAATTTCGACACCTAAGATTTTCCGCGATTTTGAGTATGTTAAATGGGATTTTTTTCTGAATCCAATGCAAAAAGAACCATTTCTGTTGCAATTTGTTCAAGGTCAAAATTTATATCTACTACTCTATCAGTGTTGCTCAGATTTAGCGACAACAGGTTATTCAAGCCTTCAGATGAAAAGAGACGGGCAAGGATCGCCTCAGGCAAAGAGCAACTCTTGAGTTCCAGATGACGCAGGGTGGGTATCGAGCCGATGGCGAGAATGCTCTCGTTGGAATCATCTGGATCTACGATGCTCAACGACTCCAGGCGGACACACTTCTGCAGCGCAGAGAAACCTTCTGGTGACCAGGTGCCATCCTCTAGTCTTAACGTGCGCAGGGTTTTACAGAACCGGTTGCATACAGCTGTGGTGATGTCGTAGTTTGGGGGTTCGTAAGAATTGTCATAATTGTCATATATCTTAAGGTCCACGAGATCGAGGTTACTGTTAGTAAGTTTCACCAATAACTCCAAACTAGTTGTAAAATTGTCAATAACATGCAGAAATTTTAGGTGAGGCAGTTGAATGCAAATGTTATTGTAAAACTCCTGGTCACGTACGACACAAGAGCGAAGTATCAATGTTTCGATCTCAGTACAGTTTTGTAATATGTTCATCATTACCTCCGATAATATAGCGACACGTTTAGTACCTCTTTTCTCCATGACAAGGGCACGTATCTTTTGGTTGTGTAGGGAAACCACTTCTAAGATTGTATCCATGCTATCCCAGTTGACCAATGTCAGTGACTTTAGCAATGGTGCTACCTTGAGTATGTTAACGACAGTCTGCTCGCTTACCTCGCCTTGTCTGAACTTGAGCTCTCTGTAGAGTAACGGGTCTTCACATAATTCCTCCCAATGCGCACATACCTGTGAGACTGTCTCGCACAGATAGGCAGGGCTGAGGAAGGAAAACACGTGTAGGAGAACCTCTCGAGGGAGGCTTTCGATGTTCGGGACTGGGTCCATCTTCTTAAAATATGTTTAAAACAAATGTTTAACCTCAATATAAGATTATTTCTTTACAACCTGTAGTATCGTTCTGCCCGATAGAAAAAAAGAAACCTTAACTCTTGTGATAAACATACCACGAAACAGATGCAGCCACAACATGAATAAAATAACTAAATCAACGTTCATTTGTCCACATTGCTATGGCGATGTCAAATAAGTCGTGTCAAAGATATAATTACAAATATATTAAAAAATCCCAAATTTAAAAGAAAACCACCCGGGGTAAGAACCCAGGTCCCGGGGACTAATTAAACCTTGAAAATAATTGGATGAGCGTAGCGAGCGAAGCGAAGATTCTATTTCTTTACACTGGAGAAAAAAAATCCGGAATGTTTTTTTTTTGTTGTGTTTTTGTGTGTCTGTTAACACGATTCCGGCTAAACCGATACTCCAATTGCGATGAAATTTTCTGGAGACCTTCAAAATCTCTGAACTAAGAACTGCCACGTTTTTGAGCGCAATCAAAAACATATTTCTTATTAAAATCGCAATTTTACGATTTTTTTTTCGATTTTTAAAACATTTCTTCGACTTATAACATCTTTATGCTTTATTCGATTTTAATGATTTTTTCACAGAAACTTAATTCGCGTGAAATTTGAGCGCAATCGAAAAATAATTTTTCATGAATATCGAAATTTTACGTTTTTTTTCTTTTTTAAAACAGTTCTTTGACTAATAACACCTACATTCTTTATCCTATTGTAATGATTTTTTTCCAGAACCTTAATTTTATGAATTAATATATTCGTGTTCAATTTGAGCGCAATTAAATAATTATTTTATTATGAAAATCGCAATTTTACGATTTTTTTTTTTTTTTTAATTACGATAAATTAAAAAATTTAAAATTTTAGTTAATTTTTTGTTTAATTCAATTTAATTTTTAAAAAAATTCGACTTAGTAATAAATTTTTCACAGAACAACAGAAAATCCGCATAACACATGGCAGCTCAATGCACCAATTACGCTCATCTAACAACACGGCGGGACTTAAGCGTTTTCCTAGTATAATGACTTGTGATATAAAAAACCCAACAATGTAGAATTAATTTTTGTTTCAAATCTCATATCTACATTTTTACACGAAGAATTTACCTCTGTTTTTATGCGAGTGTTTGTGTTATACGCTAAGAAAACATCAAAGTCGTTGTTAGACGAGTGAGGGAGCCATGTGTTGAGTAGACCTTACCCTGTTATCATACCTAACCTCCCCCCCCCCTTCCTAAGGCTGGATCCAGCATGGGTCTTCTAGCCTATCGTAGGCTAGAGTGGCGCATTATGGTATTACAGTTGACGTGTCCGTAACCAACTAAACTCAAAACCCTAGCATTTATATTTTATAATATTATATCAATTAACTTAAATGCAAATGTTCCCGGGTATAAATAGCTCACTCGTCAAACAACGACTTTGGCGTTTTTCTAGTTAAATAGGTGTCAAAACAAACTCCAAAATGTAAAAAAAAAAAAAAAAACACAGTTTGTGTCAGCATCTTTTGCCAAGTTAAAAATTACATTTGTCCATATCCAAATTTGAAATTTCGTCATACAAAATATGACCATAAGCGTCAGAAAATTACTATAGGGAGAGGCATAGTGCATTGTGTAATGTGTAGTCATTTTACAACACACTAACCGACAGTATTGGCTCGAGCGATAAGCGCTTGACTCTGATTCGGAAGGTCCCGGGTTCGAATCCCGTCGAGACCGGCAATCCTGACTGAAGTTTTTCCGAGGTTTTCCTCAGTCGTTAATACGAATGCAAGGGATTGAATCCTCTTAGACAACCCTCTTGACATCCATTCACAATTGTCCTTTCCGCAATATACCAAGTCAGTCATCTGAAGAGGGTCACACCGGTTAAATCTGTTGTGTACCCTACAGCGAGCATCCCACAAAAAAATCTTTGTAACAACACAGCTCAAATATAGTTTTTGAAAATGTTTATTTCATTGCTAACATTTTTAAAATTCCCTCATCATTCCCATCTGGCGCCCCAACCTCATCTCAGCATCGTCGTCCACATTATTCAGGTCCTGACGGTTCTCTCCTGCACCGACGAGGTTCTGCAGTATCGGCCTGTAGTTCTCGCTTCTTCTGTGCATACAGATAGGTTTCAAATCAGCCAACATTCGAGGAATTCCAATGCCGTTCAAACTTGTTACTATAGACCCTGTAAACACCATGCGGTCACTGTTCTTGTGTGTTTACAATAGTTGCCTTTGTAGAGGCTTATGTAATAAACTGAACTTAGTACCGTAGGCCGGCATTTGTAACTTTACTTAAATAACTACCTTCAGATGCTTTAGGCTGTCTCTATTTGAAATTATTGTAAATGCAACATATTTGAGGTCAACGTATATTATATTTCGGCTGGAGTTGGTTAAAAATGGCAACTAACCTTAGGCCGTGGTTTTCGAGCAAACCGCGGCTACTACCCAGTATCTCCTGACCTTTAGATCCGGGTGAACCATGCATACCCTCGGGGTTCAAAGAATATCGTTGGATCATAGGAGATTATCAAATAACGGTGCCTGCCATGTCTGGCTACTCAATCCTATATATTAGATGGCAACGGATGCCGGGGGCAACAATAGAGTTCATGCTCGAAATAAGGACTCCTCGACGTTGACTCGTCCAACGCTGCAAGGGAGTCTTGCCGACATCGTCATGAGTAGTGAGGGAGGGAGGAGGCCCTACCTGTCTAACAACTAGAGACCCCTCATTAGAGTTTGATATTGCACTAAACGACGTCCACGAGGAGACGATGACGACATGGAAGATGAAGACGACGATCACGACGACCACGACGACGACCACGAGGAAGACGACGACCCTTCTCCCCCCCCGCCCTGGACATTCCCCCGCCATTTTGCCGCTCGTTCTGAGAACTCTACGCGATTGGAACACTTGCTTCTATGAAGAATCCTCCAGCCAGCGTTCATAGTTAGCAGATTAGCGGGGTAGGGTCTGGGCAAGAGCACGATGGGCGATTAAACTAAGGTTTTTAAAGTTAGTTTGGATTTAAGGCGCGTCAACCGTTAGGTCATAATGCGCCACTTTAGGGAAGGGGATATCGGGAGGTGAAACCCATGCTGGTCAGAACCAGCCACGGGGCGGGGGAGGAAAGGTGTGTTTCTCACGTCGTGGTCGTCATCGTCTGTCATTGGCTGTGTTGTCATGGTCGTCATTATCGAGGAGGTCGTCAAATGGCGGGAGCGGTTCCCGACGACGACTGCTAGAGCTCGCCTGTAGTCTCTGGAAGTAATATACTTCCTTTCTAACAAGCTGATGTTTATTAGGTGGACTTTATCTCTTTCCTCGCCTTTTATGATTAGTGGAGGCAAATTCTATCCCGGGCCTAGACGAGGGACGCGAGCTTACTGCATACTCTACGTGGAATACACTGTACCAAGCTTTATCCCTGGCGGTCAGTAGGCCTATCAAAGACTCCCTAACACGAACCTTCTCGACGCCGGGAATGGCCTCTGGGGCGACACGCAGTCGGCTTAGCTCGTGTGAAGTCGGCTTGAATCGGTGCGGTCTCTTGCATACAGATCGCTACTCAATGCACGAGATAAGTTCAGGCGCGCCCGATCAGGAAACGTCTGGATTAGGCCGAGTTAGTCAGGCCCGGGAGAACTTGTCGCACTGAATCAGCGTGTGAGTGTAGTTACACCACAGATCTAAACAAATTGTTTGACTCGTTTTTTCAATTCATTTTGTATGATTTATTAACTAGGAAAACGCTAAAGTCCCGCCGCGTTGATGGATGAGCTTTTTTGTAAGTTTTAAGTTTGCGTGGGACCTCTTTTCCTTTGCAAGTGCTTTGTGAAAGCATTGTAGGTGATTGTTGTCAAGTTTCTATTGTTACTTGTGAATTGTTATTATGAACCTCAAAAAACTCATATTAAAACCTTTATTCTATGAATTCTGGCTAACTTTTTCAACTTTTTCTTTCAAAAAGCAATACATAACCATTACCTTAATGTATATGTAAAATATGAACGTTGTAGCCCTACTCGTTTGGTCAGAATCGACCCAAATGTCACGAAAATATCGCACTAAAAATCGAAAAAAATCGTAAGCGTACGATATTCATGAAAAAATATTTCTTTGATTGTACCCAAAAACGTTGCAAGTCTAAGTTTAGAGATTTCGAATGTCCCCTCCAATATTTATCAAGATCGCATATGCCGTTTGCCCGGTAGAGAGCGAACAAACAGACCAAAATATAAAAAACAAACAAAAAAAAAAAACACCCTAGCTAATTTTTTTTGGGGGGGGGGGGGTCAGTGAAATTGAAGTCTTCGCTCGCTACGCTCATCCAATATAGTTTCAGTTTTGGTGGAGGTGCCGGGTCTCTTTCATTTTTTCAAATACTTGATTCTATCTTTTCAGAAAAACAACATATCTACTTACTAGGAAGCTTCGCAAACGCTTTTTTTAGTCGCGTTGATGGATGAGCTTTTTAATTATAAAATGTTAATATTAATTGGATGAGCGAAGCGAAGACTTCAATTTCACTGCCCCCCCAAAAAATTTAGCTCGGTTGTTTTTTTTTTTTTTGTTTGTTTGTTTGTTTTTCCGTCTGTTTGTTCGACCTCTACCGGGCAAACGGCATGTGCGATCTTGATGAAAATTTGACACGACCTTCGTTTTCTCTGAACTTAGACTTGCCACGTTTTTGGGTACAATCGAAGAAATATTTCTCATGAATATCGTACTTTTACGATTTTTTTCGATTTTTAGTGCGATATTTTCGTGCTATTTGGGCCAATTCTGACCAAACGGGTGGGGCTACAACGTTCATATTTCACATGCACATTAAGGTAATGGTGATGTATTGCTTTTTGAAAGAAAAAGTTGAAAAAGTTAGCCAGAATCGAGAGAAATAAAGCTTTTAATATACTTTTTTTGACTTTTTGTGCGATATTTTCGTGCCATTTGGGCCAATTCTGACCAAACGGGTGGGGCTACAACGTTCATATTATACATGGACATTAAGGTTATGGTGATGTAGTACCTTTTGAAAGAAAATGTTGTTAAAGTTAGCCAGAATCTATAGAAATATAGCTTTGAATGTAAGATTTTTACGTTAAATAATAACAAATTAACAAGAAACAATATAAACTTGACAACAATCACCTACAATGCGTCGGCAGAAAAACAAAGCACTTGCAAAAGTAAAGATATCCCACGCAAACTAAAAACTTTAAAAAAGCTCATCCATCAACGCGGCGGGACTTTAGCGTTTTTCTAGTTTAAAATAATAATATAAACACGGCCCATACAAAGCAATCATTAGGTCTGTTGGATTTTTGATTGTTTGTAACAAGGCTGTGAGTAAGGTATACAATCTCCTGTGAAGTTTTCATACAAGGCTGTGAGAAAGATCTAAAATCTATATTTTCGTGCTATTTGGGCGGATTCTGACCAAACGGGTGGGGCTTCAACTTTCATATTTCACATGGACATTAAGGTAAGGGTAATGTATTGACTTTTGAAACAAAAAAATGAAAAAGTTACCCAGAATCTATAGAAATAAAGGTTTTAATATTTAACACCTCAAAAAACTCAAATTAAAAACTTTATTTCTATATATTCTGGCTATCTTTTTCAACTTTTTCTTTCAAACGCCAATACATCACCATGACCTTTGACCTTTGACCATGAACGTTGTAGCCCCACCCGTTTGGTCAGAATCGGCCCAAATGTCACGAAAATATCGCACTAAAAATCGAAAAAAATCGTAAAAGTACGATATTCATGAGAAACATTTCTTCGATTGTACCCAAAAACGTAGCAAGTCTAAGTTCAGAGATTTCGAAGGTCCTGTCAAAATTTTCATCAAGATCGCATATGCCGTTTGCCCAGTAGAGAGCGAACAAACAGACAGAAAAACAAACAAATTTACAAAATACGCGAGCTAAATTTTTTTTTGGGGGGGGGGTCGGTGAATTTGAAGTCTTCGCTTCGCTCATCCAAAAAATCACGTAGTACAATTTGTGTGCGTGTGAGTGTGCGTGTAGTTATTCTACTAGGAAAACGCTAAAGTCCCGCCGCGTTGATGGATGAGCTTTTTAAAGTTTTTAGTTGCGTGGGATATCTTTACTTTTGCAGGTGCTTTGTTTTGCTGCCTATGCATTGTAGGTGAATGTGGTCAAGTTTCTTTTGTTTTTTGTCAATTGCTATTATTGACCGTAAAAAACTTATTTTAAAAGCTTTATTTCTATGGATTCTGGCTAACTTTTTCAACTTTTTCTTTCAAAAGGTACTACATCACCATAACTTTAATGTCCATGTATAATATGAATGTTTTTATCTACCCGTTTGGTCAGAATTGGCCCAAATGGCACGAAAATATCGCACAAAAAATCGAAAAAAATCGTAAAAGTACGATATTTATGAGAAATATTTCTTCGATTGTACCCAAAAACGTAGCAAGTCTAAGTTCAGAGATTTCGAAGGTCCTGTCAAATTTTCATCAAGATCGCATATGCCGTTTGCCCGGTAGAGAGCGAACAAACAGACAGAAAAACAAACAAAAAACAAACAAACAAAAAACAAACAAAAAAACACCCGAGCTAAATTTTTTGGGGGTCGGTGAAATTGAAGTCTTCGCTTCGCTCATCCAACTATGAAATAACGTATTTATTTTACTAGGTCCTTCATTTTTTCGTTTTTTCAATTCATTTATTATGTTTTAAATGAAAAGTTTCAGTTTTGGTGGAGGTGCCGGGTCTCTTTCCTTTTTTCAAATTTTTGATTGTATCTTTTCAGAAAAACAACATTTCTACTTAAACATCACAGGCATGTCGTACAATCGTGTGCGTGTGCGTGTGCGTGTGCGTGTAGTTACACCACTATAATATAACGTATTTATTTTAGTAAATTTCTTAATTTTTTTGTTTTTTATTCAATTCATTTATTATGTTTTAATTATAAAGTTTCAGTTTTGGTGGAGGTGCCGGGTCTCTTTCTTTTTTAAATTCTTGATTTTATCTTTTCAGAAAAACAACATTTCTACTTGAACATCACAGGCATGTCGTACCATGCGTTTGCGTGGGGCATATGATGTGTATTCTTGTGCGCATATTATATTTTCTATCGTCCACAAAGTTTATGGGCATTCAAATTAATTAATTAATGTTTTTTCCTGTTACGAACGTTGAAAACCTTATTTATGTGTTTTTGTTCTCTATTTTTCAGACACGTTGGTACAAGTTTTCACGACAGCGCTGCGCACCGATGATTTCCTCGGACAATGTATGTGTTTGATTTGTATTTTGTTATTATTTTCTACCTTTTTCTTATAAAAATTGAAACTATATAACAGGTAGTAACGTTACACGTACAAATTATTACACTTTTCACTGTTATTTACTTATTTTTATTAAAACAATGTGATATTTCGACTTCTTTTCAGCAGTCTTTTTCAAAGATAATGACGAGAAATAGAATGCCCAGTTAGAACCTGATGATGTAATAACAGTTTATTAACCTTATTTTAGTGGATAAAAAGATAATTATTATTTTTTGGGTCTTTTAGGGATTGTTTGATAAAAACTGCTGAAAAATAGTCGAAATATCACATTTTTAAAATAAAAAATAAGTAAATAACAGTGAAAAGTCTAATGATTTGTATGTGTAACCTTTCTGTTAACTTCATAGTGTATAATCGTAATGTTTCTTACACAGTCCTGCACACAGATCTGTTATTGATGCACCAGACATCTAAAGTGAGTGTTACAGATTGACTTCCCTTCACAGGCTGTGTGTTGGGACAGATTGGGTCTAACGAATGAGAGATTTGGCTCCAATGAGCGCAGTAAATCTTGGCACAGGTTCAAAACAACGTGTTTAGTTTAATCATGTTCAATCCACCATGGCTAATATTGCTGAGCGCTAGTACTGGATAATGACGAGTAATAGAATGCCCGGTTAGATCCTGATTAAGTAATAACAGTGTATTATCCTTATTTTAGTTAATTAAAAAACTAATTATTGTTTTTTGGGTCTTTAAGGTATAACAATCATATAGCTTGTTTTATTTAATAACATTGATATTGAAGAACACAAAATTTTATTTTTTTCAGAGACAGAATTGATTTGAAAATTCTCGAATTGTTAATTCGTGTTATGCCAAAAATATAATTCTATAATTTACTAAAATCGTTGAAAAATGTTTGATACATTCGATCTATGTTAAAGCACGTCATATGCAACTGATGTGTACATGATTGCAAGTGACAACTGGACGAATAACGACAATAATAATTTAATTAGATTTGATAGCGAGACAGATGAAAAACGTGTTGGAAGTGTAAATATTACATTATCAAATAATTTCACTCAAAACAATAATAATATTAAAACAGCTGTAAAATAAATATCTTTCGAGACCCCTAATTTAAACTATATTAATTTTCATGTCTGCATTCACTGTCATTTACATCGTCCGGCCTCGTGGCTGTTTGGTTCCTTGTGCGTTCATGCGTATAGCTAGTCTCTCTCCCGATATGCGTGGAAATGAAGCAATACAAGTGGAGAGCCCGGATTTCAACTCAGATGCCTTTAGTGATTATATTCAAATACCCGGAGTAATTAATTTCTTGCCTAAGGTATGCAAATAATGACATAACAAAAACCCACTGGACGCTTACCTAATATCGCCAATAAAGAAATCGGGTTAGTGGCGCTAGCCCCGCGCTACCGAAAGCCCGCCTTAGCACGATTTCGTAGCCCCTATCTAATATCCCTTGGCTAAGCTCGGGCTAGTGTAGCCGTGCCGTATCGTGCCGCCGACCCTAGCTACGTAAAACAGCCAACGCAATAAATGAAAAACACTAGCAAAATATGTTACATGCAATGGGATTGGTTTAAAAATGACGAAAACATCATCACTCTTGAACAATAAAAACAAATGATCGACTTAAAAAGGTAAACAAACATAGCTGCGTGTTTGGTTTGGTATTTTTGCTGCTCGTACTTTCATATTTAAAAAGAGTAATGGAGGGAAATAAGAGAGCCAGAAATGCAGACTTTACTGAAGGAGAGGTCGAAGCGATGCTACAGGAGTAAAGAAAATGTGGCACTTTTGAATGGAGGCTTTTCTCCCAGCCTTACCAAAGAGCATAAGGCAAGGGCTTGGGATCAAGTACCCAAGCTTGCAATGCATCGGCCGAGTTCCTCGCACTCGTGAACAGGTAAGACATAGTGAGAATTTATTAATTAAATTTAAAAAACAACCGTCAAGGGTATAGGTCTTATATAGTTTACATATTATAAGACTTTAGAATTTAAAACCCAAATATAGCTTCTACCAGTAGCTATTCCATTCAATAGACACATCAATTGGCGTAAAAGGGCTACAGTTATACATAGGAACTACAATTAATGATGGGGTTTTTATTACAGGTTATAGAAAAATGGAAAAAGCTTAAAAGTGTGCACGGGCAGCAAAGGCAGCTTTGCTACTTGAAATCCAAGCTACTGGTGGAGGGGTGGGAAAGGCGATTGGTGGAGGGAAGGAAAAGCTAGGCCCTTAACACCTCTTGAAGAAATTGTTATAAGTTTCCAAAAGGGAGGAAACTTATAAGGTATTAAAGGGGGTCGAGATATTCATGCCGATTCTAAGGCACAGCAGCAGAAGAAAGACAAACACAGGCAAGAACCTTCTCAAATCTCCCAAGTCGTCTCCTCCCCACCTCTTTCGTCGTCTTCTTCTCCTTCAACATCTCCTGTCTCATAACTGTACCATCATCATGTGACTTGTCGTCAATAACTGAAGCCGTCGCATAGCCGAGCCTTATATTTTTCCGGGCTTCAAACTACTTTCCCGGGTCTTCACCCAGCCATCATACCAATGGCCTTGGACTTTCCAACTGCAAACTCTTTTTAACACTCCAAACACCTGCAACTCCAACTAAAACCGTTCGTCCTTCTCCCCTCCCAACATCAACTTCTCTTTCTCCAACTTCATCCGACCAACCCCTACTCGTTCTGCAGCCCCCTTTCACCATTGCGTCGCCGCCGTCGAGTTTCGACATTCCAGAGGGACCTGCTTGATGTCGGCGTCAGACAAGCGCAAGCATTGGAAGACCAAACAAAGGCGATAAAGGACATGAACCAAAAATTAAAGAACTTAATCAAAGCTATCTACCACGTTACAAAACACAGAAGAAACACCCGCCAGAAGAACAAAAATCGATCCTCTTCTATGATTAAGTTATTATAAAATTTGATCTGAACAATAGGTGTTTAGGTATAAATAGCCTCTCTTTTTAATGTAAGAGATCGTTTTTTCATAATTTATAATTTTTTCTGAAGTCTAGGTCAACCTCAATATGCGTTGTAATTTTCAAACCCCTTGTTTGCCTAAAAATCCCGTTTAGGTAGGCCCTACAGTAACTGTTCTTGACAAAGTCATGTCAAACTATTTGCAATAATAATGACCAAGTATGTAATTCATCTACTTTATTTTCTTATCTTACATTAATGTTTATATATTATTTAATTTTTTATTGGATACTGATGAGACGGTAGACAGAGCTACCCTTCTAATTAAATTGTGTTTTTCGCTGAAGGAGGCGTAGAGGTCTCCATCAAGGAAAAGGTAAAAACCCACTGAGCAAAGTTTATTGTCAACTAGCCGCTGGCGGGTGGCTACAGCTCGTGCTCGTAGATCCCTTTTCCCCCGACACCAACTTAACTGCTGCTGGTGGACGATTGTAGTCATCTGGAAGAACTAGGTCAAAATTTCCTAGTTCTACATTTTGGTCAACACATATGTTGTGCATAACGCAGCAGGCAACAGTGATATCGCAGACCCCGAGCTGCACTGTACAGGGATCTCTCCACCAGATTTAGCTAGGACCCTCCAAAGACTCTTGAGGAGACCATTCACGATTTCAATCAAATTCCTTGTTTTTGCCTACACTTGCGTTAAAAATCGTCTGCGCATCTGTTATAGGTCGCTGGAACCTTGTCAGAAAGCCACGTTCCAAGGGTAACCAACATCCCCTAACGCCAACCATCTGTCTGCATCAGTGTGTTCCTTAGCTCGCTGTGATTCCAAATGAAGCTGTCGTGGACACTACCTGGCCACTAGCAACAGCATCTGTAATTTTAGGTTTTGCATCGCAAACTAATTGCACATTTATAGTGTGGCGACCACGCCTATCCACGTAGGCGCTTCCTTTTCCCTCAAGTTTTTGGAAAGCTACGTGTGTGCAGTCGATTATTCCAAGGACATTGCGCCCCCCCGCCATAACGGTACAGGTCTTCTTTGGTCGTGTTCATCTCGCGATGGTCGTGGGAAACTTGATGTGGTCCACAGCTATCCGATTCAATCCAGAACAACTTGGCGAATTATTTCACTTGGTGGCTGTTTGGGAATACCAGCCATAGCAGCTATTCCCCATTGAAAATTACCACTAGCTAGAAAAATCCAACCTGCCAATAGCTGTGTGTCAGCTGTACTGCATGTATTTTGGTTATTTTCGCGTACCAGCTCCACGTCCAAAAGATTTAAAACATAATTAAAACAATTACGATTTAGTCTTGTTCGCGTATACAACTCAAATCAAATAAGATCCACTATCCGTGGGAAAAATTTTTGACATTGTCGTCCCTCAAACTCTGCACCTACCGCCAAAATATAGCCAGCCATTTTTTAAACATTACAAAAACCCAAAAACACACGGCCCCCTAAACGAATAATACACAATAATCCATGTAGCCATGCCTCACTAACCCGACTGTAGCCCCGCCTCCGACCAGGGTTACCGTAGCTCGAGTTTAGAAGGCTCGGGCTAGTGTAAGTGGCATTTTCAATAGGGGCTAGACACTAGCGCCAGAGTTAAGAACTAACCCGGCTGTAACCCTGTTCTTATAAGGATATTAGGTAATGCGTCCTGAAAGGCTTAAAGAATAAGTCCTACTGAAGCTGGTTGAATTAACGGTTGCAAGAGAGGTTATTATGTAATTGTGGGATACAAGGACAGCTGTTAAGTACACACAATTTATGTAAACGACCAAACTAGCAAAGCAAGAAGACCCACGTAACATGATAAAACAATCTTCGTATTTTCATTTGTAAGAAGGTGGATTTGTAAATGCCATCTACAGTAGCCCATAAGAGTAGGGCGCTAGTCTCTACGAGGACGTGGGTTCGAATCCCGCATAAGGCATGGGTATTTTGTTATCGTCCTTCATCGTAATCTTTTACCACTCGTCGTATTTGAAAGAGACGTTAAGAAAGAATAAAATCATCACCAATCATCATGAATTTGTTATGTCTCTTTTAAAATTAAAACATCAAAGCCTAATCCGAAACATGTATTGTTATTCTGCCTTTATGGCATCTCTACTTCATTTTTCCAGCATTGCTTACGTACGCAGAACTAAATTTGACTGACTGGGAGAACGGCTACTCCAATCTTGATGAAACTTTCGGGGAACGTTTAAAATCACCAACATTATATATGTTATGATTTTAGAGACATTTGAAGAAATATTTCTCATGGAAATCGTACTTATACGATTTTCCCCCGATTTGTAATACGATATTCTCGTGATATTTGGGCCGATATTCAACCATAAAAGCTCAGCCATCAACGCAAGTGGAAAAAGCGTTAGCGAAGCGGCCTAGTTATTAAAACATGATGAACAAAGGTGTGATCAACCCCAACCCCTTCGTGTTTCACATTTCTTGCGCCGACTGTACACACCGCGTCATTGTGCTCCGGTTGATCCTGGCCACACACAAACAACCACAGAGCAACGCGTCAATATTGAGTCTTACCCTCATCGTGTAGCGATTCTATCCGGGGAATCCCTTGGAGCGTTGACGTATCCTTGCCATCTCAGGAGCTGTCCCCTTGAAGGCCGGGGAACACACATTAAAGGTTTCCCCTCTACTGCTACAGCTGTCTTACCTCCCTCCACTCCCAAACCCAAACCCACTCGACTCAACTCCACTACCCCCCCCTGCCCCTCCAAGAAGAGTAACATACCTTTACCATCGCTCGAGCTGTCCCCTCTACTGCTACAGCTGTCTTACCTCCCCCCCCAAACCCTCACTCCCCTTACTCCCCCTTCAAGGCGAGCAACTTAACTTAGCCATCACCCAAGCTGTCCCCTTTACTGCTACAGCTGCTCGCGGAGTCTGCGGCCGCTGTGGCTGTGGTCGGTAACGCAGTGCACTGCACCGCTCGGCCGTTGCATCGGACAGATCCGTTCTGGCACAGACTTATCATCTATCTTACCTCCCTCTACTACCACCCTCCCCACTCCCCCCTTATTCCCCAAGGAGCCAACTTAAACCCTTTTCATCGCCCGAGCTGTCCCTTTCTGCTACAGCTGCTCGCGGAGTCTGCGGCCGCTGTGGCTGTGGTCGGTAACGCAGTGCACTGCACCGCTCGACCGTTGCATCGGACAGATCCGTTCTGGCACAGACTTATCATCTATCTTACCTCCCTCTACTACCCCTCTCCCCAGTCACTACCCCTCCAAGGAGAGCAACTTACCTTTGCCATCGCCCGAGCTGTCCCCTTTACTGCTACAGCTGCTCGCGGAGTCTGCGGCCGCTGTGGCTGTGGTCGGTAACGCAGTACACTGCACCGCCCGGCCGTTGCATCGGACGGATCCGTTCTGGCACAGACTTATCATCTATCTTACCTCCCTCTACTACCCCCCTCCCCAGTCACTACCCCTCCAAGGAGAGCAACTTACCTTTGCCATCGCCCGAGCTGTCCCCTTTACTGCTACAGCTGCTCGCGGAGTCTGCGGCCGCTGTGGCTGTGGTCGGTAACGCAGTACACTGCACCGCCCGGCCGTTGCATCGGACAGATCCGTTCTGGCCACGAAGAAGGCCGAGGGGCGGGGCCACGTCGGGCAGCTCCGACAGGCATGTCGTCTGAAACAAGGGGAACAGTCCGTTAGTTTACCGTTCACTATTATTTACCAATATATTGACATTATTAATATGTTGAGTACCCTTCTTAAATTTTTAGCAAAGGTAGGTTAAATTTGTTTTTAATTTAACTAAAGGTGAAGTGTTTAGTACCGGTAATGTCCTCGTGTTTGTATATACTGTTGACACTTATGTTGACTTATTTAGTTTTAATTTGAGATTTTGCATTCATTGCGCCCATTTATTTTGTTAATGTATTTTGTTTCCAAACTTAGTAAGTATACGGGTTTATACCAAAAAGAACTTGTTGGTCCCTTAACATTTGGCAATGTAATAACTAAAATATATTTAAATAATATCTACAAGGGCCCTCTTTTAGATATTGTAAAAAAACAAATCTACGGGACGAGAAGGCTTATATAGGGCCTCAAGGTTAAAAATGTTTGGTATACTTTGAGCTTTCGTACTCGGTGTCGACGTAGGACTAGTAGTCATCAGTAACAGCACCATATCAAAACATCACTTGTGATATTTGATATTGACGGAACCAAATATTTAAACAGATTCTGGTCTATGGTTTACACTCCACAAAAAGTGTAATCACCTAATTAAAAAACCTCCCTTCTTTCAAAGCATTCCAGATGTTCTGTGGTGGCAGGAGATGCAGCGAAGTGAATGTCGGCAAGAAGTAAACTACTGACGCTAGGAACACTACAGAGCAGATACCAATCTTCAAGTATTTATCTTCAATGTCTCTGCAGTAGTTTACTACCAAGCACAGGAGCGTGAAGGAAAAGAAAATTTTAAAAATTTCACAAATGAAACAAAGCATTAAATTTTTGTTTTGATTTTGAATTTTTCGAAAAGCTAATAAACTGTTATGGTAACGAAAACTATATTCACACCGAGTACATTATTAAAACTCTTGCCAATAGTAAATGATAACAATACTGAGAGGCTATTTGTTTGAGGCTGGTCAAGCAAACAGTAGTGGACGAGACAGGAATTCGTAAGGTTAAAGTTTCTAAACACCTTAAATCATGGAATTTTCCTGATTTTGCTCAATCATAAAACACACACTTTGGGGAATATCAATTTTGTTGATTAACAAATAAATCGTACAAACATAAGTTTAAATATGTTAATACATATTTTATAATCAGAATTGTATTAATGGAATACTATGTACATTATGCTAAATACTAGCAGTGCTCGTTTATTCAAATACTGTTATTGTTGATAACATAAATTCTATTTGTTTGTGTTTAGGTGTGGTGTAGCTTTAGTTTCGTTTTGCTTTACTTCGTAGGCTTACATTTTACAAAATTTCATAAAATGGCGTTTATATGGAAAACGTAAAAGCCTGCTTCAAATTATGAACATCGAGATTGATCTAATAACAAAACCAAACATAAAGATGTTCAACAAACATAAATATTTTCAATTTTTATGAAGAAATCAAATAAAGCCACAAAATCAGAAATTATATTGAAAAAAGTGGAGCCAGTTGAATAAATACATATTTAAATAAGGACGTTGACTAAGTCAATAGCTTTTCTGTGAAGAAAAAAATGTTTCTTTGAATAACAATTCGGAATTGATTGAAAGGGTATTATAAAATTTAACTCACCGTGTGATTTAGAGGTTTGAATCCCCCAAACTTACTCAAAATGTCTCACGTCCATTTTTATTTAGTTTAACTTTAAATAAAGCTGTTTGTTAGTCAAACGTCCGGGTTGTAACTCTACATTATATCAGAATGCTTCTTAGTTTCCTGTATGCCATCCACGACTTTGTGCCGAGTATCGAGGGTTGGGGGGGGGGGGTTAAATGTCGTATCCAGTTTACATTCCGCTCGAAACCACATCAAAACGTCAACCGCGCCTCAGGATACGCTAATGAAATCCGCTCCTCATACACACAACAAAATAATTATATCACATTAATCCGT
Source organism: Sweltsa coloradensis (assembly GCA_024449915.1). NCBI lineage: Eukaryota > Metazoa > Arthropoda > Insecta > Plecoptera > Chloroperlidae > Sweltsa > Sweltsa coloradensis. The sequence continues at coordinate 1,466,451 of JAMZAV010000487.1, read as the reverse complement.
CGGAGTTCGAGTTAAACCGTGTTTTCACTTAATCGCGTTTGAGAGGAAATGAAATGAAGCTAATGATATATGATATTTCGTTTAAGAGTTTCAGATGATGAATTATGATACGTTTTGACTTATTTTAAAAAATCTTACGCTAACACGTCAGAGTGAAGTCAGTCAGAGTAGAACTATCTCTATAGAGATTGAGTGGAGTTCGAGCAATCTTCGGTACAACACAAAGGCACACAAACACAGTTTCACAATAAAATGTAAGCTCTTAAAGGGGTATTTAACCACTAAACTCAAAAATATATTTCATTCAGCCTAACTAGTAATGAATTAAACAATTAACAGAAAAATTATTGGGGCCACCATGACCTCCCAAAAAATTGTCAAACATGACATTTTTCGAGCTAGGTCCCATCGGCAAAACTCTCCCATAAGAAATAACATGGGGACGATCTTTATGCCCCGTGACCTTGGAGGATTTTGATCCAAAAAAATATTGGCCATTATTGACGTACTCTACAGCCTTTTTCTGTAAATTCTCTATATTTTGTTTTGTAATTTGGGCAAGTAGTTCGGTCAAAATATGCTGATAACCAAGATGGGGTGTGATTTTGGAATGCATATTTTTGCGTGTTTGAGGGTATATTTGGGCACAGTTTCAAGACACGATGTAAAAAATAGGCATTTCAGATTTGTACTATGCTCTAGTATCTATGAGGACCAAAAAAGAAGCAGGTTAAAGCCGATTTAAGAAATTTCCCAAAACACCAATTTTCGCAAATTTTTTGATTTAAAAAAATTGAAAAATTCGTGGTAAATCACAGTTATAAGATATAATTTTTTAAAACTGTCATTTAAGTGTAGTATTGTGCTATAGATTAAAGTCGTAAAAAATAATTTTTTGACTTTATAGCCCCTTTAATCGATAGTACATGTTGTTTTTTGCTTACATTCTTTATACCGGTACTTTTTATTATCCTGATAACACATACTTAAATTTTGTTCTGTTATTATTAAAGTTTTGGAAATTATATGTTGATAACAACGGTTTTTGAAATAGTCTCTGCATCGGTTTTCTTCCAGTTTTCTTCAATCAAGCAATACAAGAAGAAAGAAAAAACTGTTAACTGGTTCGTATTTTTAATTAAGACTTTATAAAACTTATCAACATATTGGCACGAAATATTAATTTTTCTTTCTCTTAAGCTTTCGTTTTTTTGTTAAATTTGGCTGTCTTATAACATTTTATCAAATGTAATTTTTGGTATCCACTATCCATTATCAATAATATTTTGTACTCATAATAATAATAATATTTGTTTGTCTATTGTGTCTAAAAAAAAAAACGTGTTTGTTTCTGGTAAATAACGCGTCCATATGCACCCTTTTCTTTTTAACACTTGACTGTTAATTTTTAATGTAAACTCTGGTTTATGCGTGTAATATGATAGCTTGGTAGTTTGGAGTTTGTAGTCGTTTTCAATAATTAAATACAATGAATTCCAATACTAACTCTGCAACAAAAAATATTTTTAGTGGGTTGTGGTAATTTACGCAAACTATGCGGCTCTACCCATGTTTTATGTATACGTTTAAAATCATAAAGTCTAAAACATTTAATTTGATTTCAACACAAACATTCGACATCAATGCAACGCAGAGTTAGTAGTCCTGAACATCAATAAATAATCCATTCTAGAAGGCAATGCGGAAAGTGTTGACGCATCTACAAAATCCTACTCGACGTCTATGTTCAGAGTTGCTAGGTGGAGCTATACGAAGCAGGCCACGCTGGTAATATATCATTGGGCTTCGCACAAAAGAAAATAATGCGTAAGGGAAATGGGAATACGCAAAACAGAATAGGCAAAGATGGCGTGGAAGCCGTTCCAGCATCCATACATTATGGAATATGTTTCATATTGTATCTACCCAGGTGTAATATATCACCTAGAATCAAATAGTAAATACCTTCTCATCGGTAAAACAGTAATGGCGTCAGTTGATCTCAGAATGTGAGAGCGGAAGATTCATTTTGTTTTATTTCAAGACGTAATATGGTAAGTAGGAGATACCCTCTTCGATGTTACGAAAACCAAAAACCGAACAAAAAACTAAACTCAGTAAGTCGATATATTCAGAGCAAACATATATATATTCCGGATTGTGGTAAGGAAAACGATTTGGTTTCGAAAACCCTAAAGAAATTATTGGAAATTGGATATCAGTTTATGTAATAGGAAAAAACGAGGCAATTCGTTCGTTCTTTGGGGTTTGTTTGAAGCGTTTTGAATGGATTTGTAGGCGCAAAAAAGTGAGAAACAATTTGTCTTCTGAACGAAGTGGAAATGTTGGTGTTATTTCTTCGTCGCTTTGACCCTTTCAGCTTTCAATCAACTTCGTAATCTTATTTATTTTTCGATTTCCGTAGAGGAAGAAGAGAATTGACATTGTTTCGGCTGACCGAGGCCTGTTATGAATATAGGGGTTCGTAAACATTGACATTGTTTTCCTAGGGTTGACACCCCAGCCAAACACTTTCAATAATTTTTGATGCAGCACGTGCGTATGGGGAGGGTAGGACATGGATATTAAATTTACATTTATTCAAAATTGAAAGTTCAAAATTTTGACATGTATTTCGTAATTTTTATTTTATTTTAATTTATTTATTTAACGTCTATCCTATTCAGTTATAAAACTGATTTGAAAAGGAGGACAACTAAATAAATCTAATAACATATATGCAGACACAACAATAAACTACAGTTTAGTAAACATTTGAAATAGTAACATTACCAAAAAAATGCATTAAAAGTTAAAACACAACAATTTTAATAACAAATAAAAAGGATGTTAAATGCAATTAATAAAATACATACTCGACATATTCCGGATATTTCCGTCTACTTTTATTAAAACTCTAACATTATGGGAAGTTGTTCCTGTCCCCTTTCAATGTACTGAACCGACAATATTAAAATAAGATACAATACAAGGCATATGAACAACTGCACCTCGTTATCGATTTCACGATCTCGCTTTAGAGATTAGAGACGATCTCATTACACCTTTCTTCATGTAGTTTCTTATAATTCCAACCAGAACAGGATTAGGGATAAAAAAGAATCTGTTGCCTATCATTTTTCTCAAGTTTTCAGGTAGAAACTTGATCTATTTTCACATTTAATCCGTAAAAACCTTCAAAGTTATACATATACAAATATATTGTAATTTTTGAGACAAATATTTAAGTAAATTTTTAATTTAAAAGTTTAATAACGGTTTTACAGCAGCCTACAATAATATATGTACAGAGGTTTGAGAATGCATGCATATTAACGTAACTTAAGAGTGCTGCCTGTCTCCAGACGAATTAATATTATATTTTGTTTGATTACGGTAATAAAAAAATTATCGTGGTTATTGATTCGTACAAACACGTTCTGTATAATTATATCTAATTTCATATGGAAAAATGGCATAGAAAATGTAATTAGACGAGTGAGCGCAACGAAACGAAGTCTATAACGCTACTTGATCGGGTTTCGTCGTGACTACCCAGCAAACATGAGACTCTGGGCCCCGTGCGGGACAACCAAGGGAAGTGCGGGTAAATTGCGGGTTAGGGAATGTCACGGGACAACCCGCACGGGTCCCGCGCGGGACATGTTAGGGACATGTTAGGACATTTCTATCTGGGAGAGCTACGGGACAACCCGCACAGGTCCCGCGAGGGAAACTTAAGGGACACCCCTTTAGGGAAAACTACGGGACAACCCGCACGGGTCCCGCGAGGAGAACTCAGGGGTAACCCTTCCGGGAAAGCTTGGGACGACCCGCACGGGTCCCGCGAGGGAAACTAAAGGGATAACCCAAAATGTGGAGTAATTATATTAAAACAATACGTGTGTATAGATTTATGTTGAATACTTCCGTTGATTTATTCTTTTAGTTCTATTTCATTGCAAATCGTTTTTTTATAACTGAATATAGGATAGGCCTATATAGACGTTAATTAAATGAATAAATATAATCAATTGATTTCAGACGAGTAAATCGTATTAAGTTCTTAGTTAAGTTGTGAGGTATGTTGTCTGGTGGCCGGCCACTGGTGAGCTCGCAACTTGAGTTTAGGTGTCCTTTATCATTGCTGTGATCAGTTTTTGACTTAGCCTATACAATTCCTAATAATTATATGTTCTTATAAATTAGAGTCAAGATCTTTTATACTATTATTATCAAAATTTGAACACAAGATGAGATTCGCGTTCGGTCGTTTCCGAAAGTTTGATTTCTCCCTATTTGCTTCCTGATTTTTGAAACTCATATTCTTTTGAGTTGGATCGTCTAATAAATCTGTTTTTTTATTTCTTTTGCGTTTTTCTTTTTTAATGATTTTTTCTTTTTCCTTCTTTCTTTCTTTTTTTAATTTCTACTAATTAGTAACAAATTAATCTTAAAATATGTTGAAGAGAATCAGAGAGTGGCATACGATAGCCTCTTTAAACAAATTATGCGTGATATCCCTTCGTTACAACTAAATACACGTCAAACCTAATTTTGTATAACAAAATTAATTAATAAATAAACTAAATGTTGTAGAATCAAAGTATGCTATAGACATAAAAAGAACACATGTTAAATGATAATTTAACTGAAATAATTTTTTATTGTAAATGATTTACAATATGTATGATGATTTGTATTTGTTCTTAACGCCTTTATGCACTAAGGCTATTCGAGTTGATTATGGTATACTATTAATATGACGCATAAAGTACGATCCAAAAAATTCCCTTATTCGGGATTCAAACCCTCGTACTTCGATGAGCGCCCTAATTGTATGTGCCACCTGGACGTCGAGGGGGGGATAAATTGATCCGCATTCAGTTGAATCAAAGACTATAAGAAACAATTATCTGTTCTTGACCTCCGTCGTCCAATGCAATATATCCAGCCAGCATAAGATTTAGTAATCGAGTATTGTTAAAGCCTAATAATCGAAGAGGATAGCAAGGATTTAAAAAAAATATATACATAGTATCATGTTTAATAAACACCAAAAACATTTCAATATCACAATAGTTACACTGCAATGTTGTGTTCCGTCAATCCACGCAGCGTGCTCCCTTTCATAAGCCATCTAACGCGCCATAGACAGTATAGGTGCTGTGGCCGATTGGATAGAGCGTCTGACCTCCGAAAGAATGCATTGCGGGTTCGATTTTCGGCTTGTAGTCATTAAAATTTAATGTCTATAATTCTTGTCTGTATTCTATGTACTTATTCCCTTCACATTAAATGGTATAATTTTGAGAAAGTGGCATCGCGCAATAAATAATTCAATTTAAAATTTGGCCCGTTTTATCTGTGGACTTCTTTGAGTGTCTACTAGATGGCTTAGAAGCAATGCACGGAAACACTGGGACGAGTGCGGGACCCGTGCGGGACACCCGTGCGGACCCGTGCGGGACCCGGACGGACCCGTGCGTGACCTCGGACGGGACCCGTGCGGGAAACTACCGGGCAGATTTATGGACCCGTCCGGGACCATCAAGTGTATGGTTCGGGATGAAGCGCGCGGAAACGTTTTGGGACGACTTACGGGACACCTGGACAGTGCGGGATGTCCCGTACGGGACCGGTTTTGGCCCATATGACACTTCCGTACTGGTCCTCGTACGGGCTGCCCTACGGGTCCCGCACTACGGCATTTATCGGACAGACTTCGGGAAACGTGCTGAGAACACCGCGCAAAATGTTTGCTGGGTAATGTGTATGTTTGTAAAATGTTTGTCTGTCCGGTCCCAAACGACCGAACGACGAAACAGATTGAGCTAAAATTTAAAACAGACATCCGTGACAACATAACTGAGAACTGCTAACAAAATGAGCAAAATGCGTTGCGATTTAAACCTACAAGAAATAATAAATTGAAAATTAGGCTTGAAAATTAAAGGTTTCATTTTAACAACAATGCTTTGGTTCTTGAGGAAGTCATTTTTATCAAATCATTTCTGACAGGCTGTGATTGTATGCAATGACCAAGGAGTGTCGAATTTGCACGCTCAAGGTTACCCAAAACTTCGCTCGAAGATTAAGTTAACCTGGCAATCTTAACTCGTAATCGTATTTACTGGCTATGTTTTCCACTAGGAATAGGAAAACGCCAATGTCTTTGTTAGACGAGTGTGCGAGTCATGTGTTGAGTACCAGGAAACATTTGCATTTAAAATTGATACTTATATGGGAATATTTAATAGGTTTTTAAGTTTAGTTGGTATAAGGGCGCTTCAACTGTAAGGCCATAATGAGTCACTCTAGCCTATGATAGGCTTGAGATGACTTAGGCAGGGGGGAGAAAAGGGATGTTACCGGGTACTCAACACATGGCTCACTCACTCGTTTAACAACGATTTTGGCGTCTTTCTAGTCACTAGTCAATGAGAATGCAAGGGATGAGTCTTGTTAAACTCACCCCTGACAAACCTACAGGTTTCTTGATGCGCGAGACTCAGGTCTCAGGTTCGACTCCCGCCACCACTGTGTCCTCCTCGAGAATCGAAACCAGGAGGCATATTTACTAACGTGATAGAAACCTAGTCCAGCGACAGAGGAGACTTAGATATTTTACCCCAGGGATATTTGCAGATCTGGGGAGTAACGTTACGGAAGCAACTCTAACCAAATTACTGTTTTCAATTACTTCACATTCTTTTGTTTATTGTTTTTTCAATCATGAAGCAGGAAGTAGCCACTAGACTAGCCACACCTATATTCACCATCAAGTGAGGGGTACATTGTCCCTCTTAGGTGATAAAGTTACAGGTCTATAAAGTACTCACGTACATAGACTTTAAAACAAGGCAACAAGGCTGATAAAATACGTGATATGTTAATAAGAAACATTTCATGATTGTTGTTGTGCCCCCTAGATCAGTTTATTTTCGTGATTGCACCAACACTCGTGGCTCCGAATCAGTTTTTATCACTGACACATTGACCTCTGACCTGTAGTCCTCACGCCAACCAGGGACGTTCATCTTGTGACGAACTTTGCGTCCGAGTCGACTCGGCGAGCGTGGATTGGCCTAATTAAAACACGCCATAGCTGGACGGTGTGTTGGGTGTTTGCTATTGGACGACGGACATCTTGTTTGCCTCTTGCTTCCAAGTCCACTGACGTGGTGTTGCTCACGACTGGTTGTATAAAGCGACGACTGTTATCTTTCCCATCATTCTCAGCTCAGAGCTTCGTCGTCTCATCTAAAATATTATTGTATCTCTGTCAACAATGTCCTAGGTGTTGTTTGCACTGGTTGTGATGGCAGACCTCTAGGACGTCCGTGAGTAACTCCATCTGTTTTAGTTTTAAATTTCTGAATAATTAATATTAATAATTCCAATTACAGGAGTAATTCCCGAACAACCATATCAAGAAATCTATACATAATTTATCAATTTTCAATTTTTCCAAACAGCTTACATTAACTCAATTTTAAGGCAAACCATAATATGATTTCTATCATGTTGTCAATATAATATGTGTTGTGTTGAAGTTTTATTATTTCTATGAACACACCGATTTCATGTCAATATATTAACATATTGTTTTTGAATATAATATACTAAAGAGTTATATGATATTGCTTGAGAATGACAGGTTCATCAGCACAGGTCCACTGCAAGAACATGTTGTTGTTCTGTAGTGTTGTTGCACAAAGAGGTCTTATGTTGAGACGTCTGTTTGGGAAACCCGACACCCAGGTTAAAACGCCGCTCGATTTGTATATTAAGCAGCTCTAGAATTGGGTGTCTAGAAATTAGCCCTTGTTGATTCTGCACAAGGTAACTTATATTATAATCAATGTATCGGTAGTCTGTGCAAAGGCATCAGATTTCTTGCAGTGCTGTACCATGTATTCAGGACTCGAAAGAATTTAAACATTTCACAAGTTGTTTAGACGCAGGATGGGTTAAGCAGTCTTTATATGTCCGCTCAGCCGGTGTGGTACGCTGGTTCAATCAAGTGAAGTAAGTGTGGACAAACACCTGTCTCACAACTTCTGATGTCTTGTCTCCAGGTGTCGCGTCCTTCAACCTCAACATCAGGCCAGACCAAGTGCGTGTTACCGGGGCACAGACTGTCTCATTCACCTGCTCAGCTGGCGTGGCCCTCGCCGGGTGTCAGGTCAGCTGGTGGGACGGCCTCATTACCAGGGCAGCAGGTCCGCTACTGGAGCTGAGTCGGGGGTCTCAGTCCCAGGTTGAGCGGGCCCACCTGTACATCAACGATAAGGTTGACAGGAGATACACTGCGTTCGCCATGGCACGTGAGTCAAGGTGTTATACTTATTAGGGCCAACCAGATTTACTTGGTCCAACATTATCATTGTTTTTACTTCATTCTTGTTTAATATTTGTAATGAAAGTAAATAATATGTAAAGTTTATTTGTTTTCCTTGTCTTGAGGCAACATCACCAGGGAGCAGAAACCTATAAGACGTTTATTATCATAAAAACATGTTTATTATTCTATTTTTGGTCAAAGACAATAAAACTCAATTAAAAAGGTATTGCAAGATGATCAGGCCAAGCCAAGTTAGTGCGGTTGAGGCGATATTTGTCAAACGTCTATAGCACTGAATAAGTATCTGAAGAAGAAGTTGAATCGTGAAAAATTACTTTTTCGAAAATGGTAAAAACTGGTTCAAACTGGCGCCAGTTTTACCTTATTTTTAACCGTTCGTGTCACACACCCCGTCCGAGGTGTTTTTGGATACGGGATTGACCGTCTTAACACGATGGTGTCAACCGATTTATGCTAGGACAAAAACTTACATTTGATAAAAATCTTTTTTAAAAAGTTATGCTAGGACAAAAATTTGACGGATTAACCAATAATGGTCCGATTGGAAATCATTTTATCTCTACATCATCAGGCGCGATGAGTGTAGATGATTTAGGAAATAATTTATTAGAAAAAACTTTTGGGTCACTTTTAGGTTCAAAAATGCGTATTTTTTTCTCAAAGGTTTGTACAGTTGACTTTATTTACCACCTGCTATGATTCTATTAGGACGGAGTCGTCCGTCCAAACACGATGGTGTCAACTGATTTGCACTGCTTCAAAATCTCTACATTTTGTAGGCAGCACAACGAAAAGTACGCCTGTAAAAATGAAAACTTTTGGTAGCCAGTCTCATTTTAAACCATTTTATTGCAAAATAACACAATATAACAGACAAAAATGTTAAATTTCACATAGGTAATATTCCAGAGAAACTTGCGAAGCTCACGTACTGTTTTTTTCTCTACACGATAAACAAAGAACTTCCTCGGTGTTTTCGCTCTTTCACTTTCATGCCTTGTGTTGCTTCAGGTCGCCCCACTGTACCAACTATGAGCACGGTCTACACGGGAAACAACGTCACAGCCACCTGTGAGGTGCTGGAGAGTCGCCCTGTCGCCAACATGTCCTGGATCCTGGGCGACGCTGTCATCCTCAAGGACGTTATCACTCACGCCACAGCTCAGGACGGGTGGAGCTGGCCCTGGATGACGGGGTCTATCAAGCAGACGCTCACTCCACAGCCCCATCACAACGGCCAGGACTTGAAGTGCGTGGTCTCCCACGTCACCTTGGCCCAGCCACTGGAGAAACGGAGGGCTATCGCATTTACTCGTGAGTTGTTAAAAACTGGTTTAACTCATGATATTAATTTTAACTTTCATCAAACATACATTGATTAATAACTAAATTAATCAACACTAAAATTTTAAAGTATTAATTTATGTTTAAATTACATTAAATTGATGTTAAACTTCTTTGTGTTTTAAAAGATGAGTGTTAAGATCTGATTGTTGTTAATAAGAAATCGTACTCAAGTCGAGCACCACAAGTCCCAATAAAAGTTAGTAGAATCTGCTCGATCTCAAGTTTTGCATGACTTCATTGTGGAAACGTCACCTGGTGTATTTGTTATGTGGGGTATATGTTGTGATGATAATAACATCACATACTGAAACACATACATAGGAAGTGACTGTGATTCATTATTGATCAAATATGAATTAAGAAGTAAAAATAAATATTTCTGTACAGTCAAGAAAATATCCTTAGTTCTAAGAAAATAATATCAAGTTTCATAGTACTAGGAAATTCCAAGCACAATACAAAGAAGTGTTAAACAAATTTGGAAATAATTAATTATACATTCTATTTTTTCAGTGACAACCACAACGACAACAACAAGAACCACTGCCAGCTCCGTCCCCATGACCACCCCCAGCACAACAACCAGTACCACCCGTAGTACCACTGCCAGCACCGCCCCAGGCCCGAACTGTCTCGCTACAAACTACCTGGACATTCTCTGCCGGGAGTACAGGGTGCGACCTTCACAACATGGTAACGCCTCTTGTCCCAAGGACGAGGTGCACGAGTATTGTATCAGGGAGTCCGAGGCTGCGGCCAAAACAGCGAAGATGGAGGAAGAGACGGCCAAGACGAAGCTAGAGGCTGCTAGGATTAAAATAGAGGCGGAGAAGATTGCATCTGAGGCTGCCAAGGTAGCACTAGAGTCCGCTAAGTCTAACGCCAAAGCAGAAGAGTCTAGAGCCAAGGTAGAGGAAGCTATAGCCACCGCTTCACAGCTAGAGGAAGAGACGGCCAAGGCTGAGAAAGCCGCAAAATCAAGGTCAATACATGCAGCTCAAAGATTAACGCAGATTAAGGTTCGCTGCCCTGTCCCATGCTAGAGCTGAGGATTCCTATGCTCAGAATGCCAGGGAAGAGCTTCAGTTTGAGAGGGAGCGACGCACTAAGAGTCTCCAACACTTGCAGAGCAATCATAGTCAGCAAGGCTAGAGCAGCGACCAACAGTCTCGTGGTTTACTGTTTACTTGTGTATTCTTTACTGCACAACTTGAATTCAAACAATATATATATTAATATGTGGACATTTATTTGAGACCACTTTTCCCACTCTTGCATTTATTTATACCAATATTTAAAATTTAAGACAACTTTTTCGGGAAGAACGAGTTGGTGTAGACAAATAGTGATTACAAGGAAATTTAGTAATAAGTTGCCTACACTTACTCGTTCTACCCGAAAAAGTAGTCATGAAGTTTTAAATATTGGTATTTATAAATGCAAGAGTGGGAAAAGTGGTCTCAAATAAACGTCCAGATATTAAAATATATTGTTTTTATTCAAATTGTGCAGTAAAGAACACACAAATAAAGTTAACAAAAGTAAGTGTAGGCAAATTAATACTAAATTGCCTTGTATTAATAATTTGCCTACACTTTCTCGGTCTATCCGAAAAAGTAGTCCTGAATGTGTATAACCGAGAAAGCTTCAAACAAACGAAAATTTCAAATGATTAATTTATAATTTCCCACATCACTCGACAAGTTCATAAATTAATTCAGAACTCTTTTTACACATTACTTTACACCAAAATTCATGCATTTTCTGTTCGCAATAACATCTAAATTAGCAACAGTTATCATCAGCTTAGGGTGAATTACATCCATTTTTAAAAATTTTGTATGAAAAAAGTAGGCAGAATGATAAAAATAATTCAAAATCAGTTTAGGCTCAAATTTAATGTCTTGACCTGTTTAATAGTGCCTGTTTCGGGTTATCCAACAGTGAACTCTGAACAAAGAATAACACTGTGATCACCGCGTGTTGTCAAAGCAGGTTATTTCCAACCAAGATTTTACCGCTGTTAGTATCTATTGAGATCACTTCTTTATTCATTGGTCGCTTTATTTAAGGTGGTTAAAAGATATCTCTGTGGGTCCTGCGTTAGAGTTCTGCTTATATATTGGAGTAGTTCATAATTTATATCTTTATTTATTATTTAACGTTATCACTATTTCGTTCAAAAACTGATTACAAAGAGAATATCAATAAATCTATTACATAGATGCAGACAAACATTGATACAATTTAAGTAAATATTTGAAATAAGTAATTACAACATTCATTTCAACAAATTTGATAAAACTAACAAAGTATTAGCATTCAATTTATGAATGAATCGAATATATAAAAGGGGGTGGATAACAGGAAAAGTAACAGAGATGTCAAAAGACAAAGAAGTGTTGCAACAAAGAATTACAAAGGTAATAAAAGAAATCATAAGCAAAGAAGTCAACGTATTGAGTGAAAAAAAATCATTAAAAAAAGAACGGAAAGTAGAGACTCTGATTAATTAGACGATCCATCCCCTATAGCTGACTATTTTATAATTAAAAAAGAACAATCAATGCTTCCATCATTATTCTTGGCTTAATGTGTTAAGGGTGACTTGAAGCCGTAAAGACGCACAATAATAAACTCTAAGGTTGTTGATTCTAGCGTGTGATATCGTTTCTTACTTGTTGGTCGGTGTTTCCCATTTAAAATATGGAAACGCCAAGGTCGTTGTTAGACGAGTGAGTGAGCCATGTGTTGAGTTACCGGGAACATTCCCTTTCATCCGCCTACCTAACGCTGCATCCAGACTGCATGAGTCTTTCCTCCCTAGCCTACCATAGGCTAGAGTGGCGCATTATGGTTTTACAGTATGCGCACTAGACCAACTAATCTCAAAGCCATATTATTAAAATAACTTAAATGCAAATGTTCCCAAGGAACTCGCAACACATGACTCGCTCACTTGCGTCTCACAACGGAACTAGCTGAAAAATAAATTTAGAACGAATACGCAACAAAAAGTTGCATAAAGTTGAAAATTGAATTTGATAACTGAATGATAGCTAGGACATACAAAAGAGGTGAATTTGAAACAACTTTTACTAAAAGCCTTATGACATCGAGAACTTATTGAAAAGATCAATTTAGAACGAATACGCAACAAATAGTTGCAAAAAGTTCGAATCGAATTTGTTAACAGAATGTTGACAATAGAGGTGAAAATAAAACGTTTACTTATCCCAAAAGCCTTATGAGAACGAGAACTAGCTGAATTTTAATTAATTAAATATGGAAAAACGGCATAGAAAAATGTAATTAAAAGATTGATAATTATTAGTGCCTCGCTCTATACACGTAACTCTAACAGTCAACGAGGATGTGAACGTTATTATGAAACGCTGCTTATATTTCGTGTTTCTGCATTCACCATTGTGCGTAAGAGTGTTCTTGACATCAGCATTCTGTTATTAAATAAAAGTATCTCCTTCTCTGTCTAGTCTCCGCTTTTTCCTCACTAATTGAAATACCATTGTCAGTCACAATCCCTGTGTGTGTATGTGTACACAGTCAAACAACGTTCCAAGAGTCTTGTGTTTCAAATACGTACGAAGTAACTGTTATTTTCAATATACGCGAGGAAAACAAGTTACAACACACATTTTATAATATCTTCAATATTACATTTATCTGTTAGATTCTTTAGCCTGTTATTTAAAGATGAAAAAATACTTTAAAGTAATCCTTGCACAATGCACATAACTAAATAAGTAATAAATTATCGCACTGAAAATCATTCTGCGACTCTAAACGTCTGCGTGTATTTATTAAGTTTTTAATTGAATTAGGATGAAATGTTCATTCTATTACAAAATTTGAAGATTTTAACATTGTGCAAAATTCAAAATTTAAAATCATTGTCGACATTTGAACGATTGAATCTCTATGAAAACATTTTATTTCAAATATTAATATCCATATTACCATATTATCTATATTATTTCTTATGTACGTAGAGTTGCCCGCTATAGGGTACATGTTTGTTTAACCTTCTTCAGTTGAAAACTAAGTTATTAAGGTGTTTAAATAATTCTGAATCTGAAGAGATGGCCATAGTTTGTTTAAGAGGTCTTAATTCCAACATTAATCTAAACAACAGTCGAAAACTTGAAACGATTCATTATAGATTTAATGGCGGGATTTGAACCCGTGTACTCCTGAATCAGAGATCAAGCATTACGCCTCGTCTACCTCTGTCGGTGAACCACGAATAGTGTTCTATAACGGAATAAGCTTGGCGATCGTCATCACCCACCTAAATCATTGGTAACGCGATCGCAAGCGATGATAAATTTGTGATGATGATGATTTTTGTTGTTTGATGACTTTTATTGGCGCCCAACGTGGGGCACCATTCTAATTTTCAAACTAAAAAATAATTATTTCAATCACTTTTAACGACGGCAAAGTCATAAGAGTCTCATATTAATGCACTAAGGCTATTTGAGACAATGTGTGGTGATAGAAATGACGATAAATTTTGATAAAACGAAAAACATGCTTTGTACGGGATTTAAACCCAAGTCCTCGTAGAGCCATATGCTTCGGACCAACGCCCTTATAGTATATGCCGTGCTGCCCATGCATGATTAACTCATAATTTACAATATATATAAACATAAGATATATGTCAATAAATATAAAGTAATGATAACACAATAATACTACAAGTTTCAAGTGCATCTTGCACAGGCAACAAGTAGTGCCCGGGTCATAGTGACGTCACGCGATAGCGGACAATTAGCAGAACCCCGATATCAAAGCCGAGCGATTATTGACAGCTGACAAGCTGACATTCTTTTTTAAGTAAAAACGCGTTTGACACAAAATGTTAACATTTTCATTTCGCGTCAGTCAGCTTTTAACAAGCGTTGTTGATCGCAGTTGAAGTGGGTGTGAGTCAATCATTCGCTTCGTCACTTAATACAACGACATGGTAGGTCAATGCACTAAGGGGATTTTGCTTGGCATTTCCAAGTCTTGAAGTTTGTTATGTTTCAAGTAGACAGCATAAGGTTATTTTATTATGTTTTGTTTCATATAATCACAAATTAATAAAGATAATTAAAAAAATTGCAAAGAGAAATACCAAAGACAAATTTGATAATCACAACAATTTATTTGCATTTTTTCAATTCGTTAGTTAGTTAGTTATTGTTGTTTAAGGGCACTCAACAGTAGAGTTATCAGTGCCCATGTCAAGTGTATTGAATCTTCCAAATTTTCTTTTCCATATTGTGGTTACCACCATGTTTTCTTCTTTCCAAGGGGCGGAACGTAAGGGGCGACGCGAGGGGACAAGGGTTGGACACTTGGACAGGCTGTGCTGGTCAAAACAGCACAAGCATGGAGGCAGGGGTTCCCCCACGTCATGGTCGTCTCCGTCTTGTGTCATCATCCGTCCGTGTTGTCACTGTCGTCGCCGTCGGGGAAGAAGTCAAAGGGAAGGGGTTTCCCGACGACGACCCAGAGCTCGCCATTAGTTTCAGGGATTTTAATTCGTCACCATAGCTGTTATTTTATTAATGTAAAATATTCATTTCATTGTAAATAATATCTGCCAGACGAAAGAAGGTGAAACTTTCTTAAATAAAATAGTAAATTAACTAATTTTGCATCCAAAAACAGTGAAAAGTAAAAAAGAAAATTTATTAAACCTGTTCCATTAAAGTTTAATTTTAATATTACAACTCGATCTAACTGATCTTCCCAGGTATATTCCGACTAGCTCTGTGACGCTCCTGCTCCTGTGTGCTGTATTTCCCGTCTCCCTAGTCCCCAAGGTTCACCAGAGTCCCTCTCATCTGATAGGAAACGAAGCGATGGGATTTACTCGGCTTCCGCCCGAAGATTAACGACCAGAATCAGAGGGAAATTACAGAATTCCTGTATTAGCTGTGTATGGTCAACATTGCTAGACCTGGTCCAGATTTAACTGGACTTTAGCTAGGATTGTTAATCTTTGTTTAACTACAATGACATGTTGTCAATGAAGTATCAATTATTAATAAATAGCTACTTTTATCCAATCTAGTTCAATATATTTGATAACACGGCATCGCAAAATGAAAATAAAGATCTATGATACAAATTTATATAATTCGAAATGAAATACAAAATTAGCACAGTGTCATTTATTTTCATGTTTGTACTTATTTCCTACTTAAAACAACTTTAACATTTTAGAGATATGATTGTAAAGACCAAACAAAAATAATAAATTTTTGAACATCATTCTATTTATACTTCCTTTACTGTTTACCCGCAATGATAAAAACACATAAATATATCTTATGCTGGATAGTTTATTGGCAATTTAGAATGCATAAGCTATAAATTTGTTTTATGTGCAAGCGATCAAACCAATATATTTGTACAAGAAAACCTTGAGCAAATACTATTTTCTTCTTTGAAATCACAAAATAAACTATTTTATGAGTAAACCAACGCTGAGGAACGTTTATAGTGAGAATTATAATATATTCTCTAACTTCAAGGGATATTATTTTTATTACAAACACAAAACCAAGAAATCATACTCCCCACTGATGGTAGATGTGAAGTGATTCGTTGAAACCACTTTATTTTCAGTTAAGACAGCAAATTGGCAGTCTTTTGTCGGACATAAACACATAGAAATTTACTTAACAACACTCCATTATTTTGTCTGCATTTATGGCATTATATTTAATTAGTTTTCCTCTTTTGTAGATCAGTTTTAGTAAATGAATGGGATTGACGTTAAATAAATAGATAAGGATTTGCCATGTGGTCCCTGTAGCTCAATTGGTAATTGTGCTGGTACGTAGAGAATGGAGTTTGTTGGTTCGAGCCCCAGTTGGAGAAAAGTTTACCTACGATTGGTATTATTCAATAATAATTATGATTCATTGAAATTTACCTGTCCATAGGGCAAGACGACCATTGCAGGGCACAATTCGCCCTCTGTAGCCTTTAAGGGATATATTCTTATTTTTAATGACATTCTTTCAACACTCGAAACTTTGGAACTGAACATTTCTGAAAATACTGTTACTTCGAGGACAATAATTGTCCTCCCAATAAATTCCCCCCAACTTCTCTTAAAACTACTTACTCTGATGTTTTCCCCCTGGCTAATATTTAGCTAAAGTAATTACTGGCCGATGAGGCCAAAGCATCGTCCTTAATGAAAGGAATCGACGATCGCCACTGCTTCCTAATTGAACCCTGCCAATATCACCCCCCACCCCCGCCCCCTCCCCCCCCCCACCCCCCCTAGGACGACGTCTGGGCGACCCACTGAGCGTTGTGCGAGCTACAGGCCGCTAAAGCGGTAGGTAAGCCACTAGTGGTGCTGCGGAATCAATGAACAATTTAAGCCCCGGGTGACGAGGAGGTAAATGTAAACTTTAGGGTGTAAGACAATAAACGTGTTTTTGAAATACGTTTCCAAGGTTACAGAAAATTAAAAAAAACATAATTTAAATACACCCCGTCCGCCAGATGCTGAAGGACCTTTGTTCAACACGTCAGTTGGGACTGTGTTTAAAGAAAGGAGTTGGAGACTATTAAATATTGCAATTTTTAAGTAAATGACCCAACGCATTCTATAACTTCTACTGGATTGGATTCGTAGTAATCAACACTAATTGATCTCGTAAGTGATGAGTCACTGTGTGAATCCCAAGCCAGTAGGAATTATAGAATAGGGGTTCAGGTTAGAGTTCAGTGTGTAATTTTTATTATTTAAACACATATTGTTACCTCTTCCTAACTAATGGTTAGGAGCTAGCGCGGGTTATGGGTTAAAGGAATAAAACTTAAAAATGTAAAGGAATCAGGGCCAGACGTTGTGTCTAAAAGTTGTTGGCGATCTCGTAGTACATTGTCCTAAACGATGTTTTATATATAAGACTGGGATTGAAAATGAAGGTTTAGGTTTTCTTATTTGACCCGGATATCTTAAATGCGTGTGCAAGCGAGTTCATCAGCGGTTCGGTCTAACGATTTAAATAAGGTATAAGAGTAAATATTCTTGTATTTTTACAGTAGCTAACGCTAGGACTATCTTAAAGCGTGAGTACCTTGCAGACGCACAAATTTTTGTATACTTTCATGTTTAATCAATAAACTTTATGAACTTCCTAACATTATTTACAATACGTTTCACATTGCTCATATTCAGATGATTGGCAAAGCGTTTGGATTCTGAAAATGCCGGTGTTTTGTAGACTTTCCTTTGATCTCTCTCATGCGCCATTAAATTTCCAAGTTAGCTTCACTTTTAATAAACACATTTTTGTTTATTATTTATACGTTTTAAAAATATTTTTGGTTTATTTCTTTTTTAATTCAGCCTAACAAGAACGAACTGACGCAGATTCAACATTTTATTAACATGTTTTGATTTTAAATAACACGCTACTGTTTCGTGTACAGCAGTAGTTGGCGATACTTTTTGTTGTTTTGTTTTCGCTGTTCAAGATTATTATTAAAGTTTTAAATTATTTAGAATCTTTGCTTGGTATTGATTTATTTGTGTACACTATTCTTTAATATAAATGTCAATCAAAAGTTTAAAAGTATGTTTTTGCTACTGTTGTGAGAGGAGGAACAGAAAATACGAAACAAAATTCAAAAATGAATTAACTTTGTTTTAAAGAAGAAAGACCGACTAAAAGTTATCATTGTGACGTCATTAAAACCGTATTTACACAATAATTTGGCAGGAAAGCGATGACACGCGCTACAAGCACAAGTTTGCTGCAGTATTGTACATATTGATTGTCGATAGATCAACTTGAGTCCACTTTCCGTATTTATTTTAGTAAAACAACAGCAGAGTTAGATTTCATTAATTGCGTTTCAGGTCTCGTAAGGCAAACGGTAATTTGAAGAAAAACTTACAGCCTCGTGGCATGTCTTGTACAACAATAAGCTTAAATAATATAGCGTTTTTTTTTTAAATTATTATATCCCCACAAAAGAGCTAAGTGTGCATTCTATAAAAAGTTACATTAAAGAGTTGTGATCCACTAAAACACAGCTCTTTGAAAAACACGAAGTCTAGTAACCACTAGAATAAGATAGTTCATTTTTGGCGATGATCCAACAGTAATGAATTTAAATAACAAATCCATTTGCAATTTTAGGATTTGTCTATTGATGGTATTTTAATGTCTAACAATAAATAAATTATACACTTTCCTGAATGTGGAAAATCAAGTTTAACGAACAGACGCATCAAAATTAATTAACTAAAGGGGCACTACTGTAAATAATGTCATAGGTGCATTTTTAAACTGAAGAACACCCATTTGGAAACTAGCGTAATAATGCTTCGTTACAGCCCACTGTGTAAATTAACCGAAGCGAATGAGTCACAAATGTAACCATTTCGTTAATTAATACAGGCAATGTGATGCAAATGCTGCCTTGGTCAGTAATGAATGATTCATACACGCATACGAAATTGTATGTACCTGCCACTGCTGGGAAATGTAATGGGTGGTAGGTATGTGAATGTGTTCCGATTAATAAGGCTTGCATGCGCATAAACTAAACCTTGCTGCGGGTGGTCTAAACTGGTCGTAGTTTATTATTTATAGTGGCGATGTTTTTATTTTTGATATGTCAAATTATGACGAAATGTAATGTCGTTTTTAGGCAGTTCATGTGACTATTACCTCACATAGGAGATTATCTAGATGATTTATCTGTAGCATTTGAAAACAATTAGGACTTCTCGAAGCAAAAGAGAATTAATTTGGTTACAGTAGACATATCTTGATACGAAAACAATAGTGTGGATTTCCACAAATAAACCACGTTATCAAATACCATTTTGAAAGGTTAGACTGGTATAAGCTAGTATATAGTAAGGAGGTGAAATGAGGATGTAAGAGTTTTTAATTGATTTTTTATTAGTTCAACAAATTTGTCTTGAATAAAAACTTTGCAATCAGCAAAAAAAAATAACCAAGAATGTGCTATTTCTTCTAAAATTACTGAACAATAATATTGGTTTGTGCAAAGCTTTTTGAGTTATACATATTTGTTACTACTTTTTTGGATGGACCAAGCAAGTGTATGATTAGTAGTTAGTGAATCACCTTGACAATGTGGTCAACAGTAGCCACGAAACGTTGGTGTTTCAATAATAATTAGTTTTAACCTGAACCAATTGTTTACCATTTTTGAAAGTATATCATGTTTTTAAATTAAAAAGAACGATACATTGACTTGTCTTTAATATTAATACATAGTTCATATCATACGTTTTTGTGTGCGTACGTTTTAAAAATGCAAAAAAAAACAAGTTAGATGTAATAAAGTTATTAAAATTTTACGATACGGAAATATAACAGGACCTGTCAGCGTATCGTTACAGAAAAATAACATTTCATGCCACTCTTAACATTTGATAATGGCTCAAAACATTTCAAACATTTTCACATTGAATTTTTTTGTATGTGTTTAAAATCACACGCATTGGATATAATAATCGTTATTACGGTTTCCGCTGTTTCAAACAATTCATTGGGTGATTAAAGTAGATTGACAATAAATGTTTACATATCCACTTTTCGATCATAGATTTATTTGTTTAGCAATTACAATTGTTTATTGTTTTAAATTACCACATAATGTAAATACACGAATGCGGTAGGAAAGGTTCATTGCGGCCAGATGTGGGAGCTTATTTTAGAGTTGTTCACATATGTATTTAAACAACCGTCAGTCTCACACATACACATGTAACAAAATACAGGTAGTTTAAAAAATGCACGTCAGTAAACACTGTGGCTATAATATTTACTTACAATTCACAAACTAGCTAAATGCACCGAAAGTACAGTGAAAGTACACAAAAAAAGTACACAGTAAGTTAAGTTATTTAACAATTAATTAAACTTAACACTGCTCTTAGGAGGGAAAATAGGTTTTTATTATATAGCAATATTTCGAAAAAAATTTCACTTTTCTTCGACAGCCTGACATTGTTTAAATAACATTTACCTGTTCTATTGAAAGTTTCTTTTAAAATAAGTCAGGTTATATAATAAGCTTGTATTAGAAGCCTACGTAACCATTTATTTGATTATTATCTTGCTTGAAGTCCTGAATGTTAGTTAATAAGCTTTGAACATATTCTAGCTGTATGCAATATAATTTATAAATTTGGTCTAAATTGGATTTCAATAACTCAATCTTTCATGATTTGTTGAAAGTATTTTGTCCTAGTATAATAATAGTTTATAAGTATGCGATTATGAACAGTCAAAAGATAATTTTAAGATACATCGTCGAAAATACTGCCGTCGTGGCAATATGTCAACAATCTAGATTCACAGTTGCTACAGGCGGTCATGTGAATAACGTAACTATCAAATAATCTATTGAAACAGTTATTCTCCATGTCCCCTCCCCCCACCCCCTAAAAAAAAACGTGGCGGTAGTGGCTAGGCGAAAGATAGTTTAAAAATTCTTGACCCGGCACCTCCACCAAAACTGTGAATTATTTTACTCTTCTTCGACAATCTGTTAATAAAGTAGCTGCAATGCCTCTTTTAACCCCCCTCTCTCCCCTCCCCACCGCCCACCTCTTGCTTGTCTGACCATCCTCCTAGTGTGTTATCCTCCGCTATCCAACCCATGCACACTTCTCTTCTTGCAGTCACCGTCACTGTCTGACGGCGAAGATACAGACGAAAACTCCTTCTCCATTAAAGACGGGATCAAATATTTAACGTGGAAGCCAATCGAGTGTTTAAAGTACGATACTGGACCACGGTCGGCTTTCAAGAGTGGATTACACGTCTAAATGTTTAAGCTAGATGTGCTTTTAAGTTGCACTTAAGTTGAGCCGACTTAAGGGGTACGGGTTGATCATGGTCTCGTGTCTTCAATTTTGTTTAAAATACTTTTCAGTGTTGTCTTAATTAAATAAGAGGTCATAACCTCAGTAAACGACATGCTATTTTCCCGATTAAATGTAATACTAAAGAACTCATACACAACATAGAATACAACAGCTATAACTTATTACAAAAATGTGTATCTCTTTGTAGAGAGATAATATATTGATAAGTTTTGTGTATTAAATATTAATTATTGCAAGGACGTTAGTTTGAAATATGTACTTTAAGTATGAGGACTTAAACCAAGTTTGCATCTTTGTCTGAGTTAATATGTTACGAAAACTTTAGCTGGACAGTTAGTAGCTGAATTAAAAGCTATGATCGACACTTATTAAAATTATTAAATTTCTTATCCTACGTAGTTTCAAGAAGTACCCTCTTTATACACATACTTCAAGTCAAGTTTATTATTTTAAACAGCTTATAACACGTGCTCTAAAATTTAAATTGTTTTTAAATGAGATTTTCAAAACAAAGGGTACAGCTTTTAATTTATCTAAGCATGTGTTAGCATGTTATTAGTTAAAAAGCCAGTGTCATCTCTTTGTAAACCTGGTTTTGCATTTCTATGCCCCCTCGTATTTCGCAAGGGGCGACAAAACAGAAAGATTATGGACTCTGACGAAGTTGCTAAGCGAAGCTTTATTTTTTAAAGTATTACACACATAACAAAATACACTGCTGGGTTGCTATTTTGAAAACACATTCTGCATATTATAAAAACGAGTGTGAGACGAAATGTTATCACTTGAGTGAGATTTTAATCAGATCATTATATATTTAGTGTACATTTTAGCTTTGTAATATAGAATTAATGATTAAACTACCTTCTTATTTAATGTCTACCGACACAGTCATCAAATTTAGAGCAGACCAAGTCAATACTGTTGGCGCCGACGCCAACGACGAGCGAACATTGCCCAACTATAGACTAAACAAGAGATCGGTATTATGAATGGGAAACACCAACCAAACAAGTCGGATACGCAACGTCATTATTATCAAGGTTGATAAGGAACACATTATAATTAATTACGTGCGTCGTTGCTAGCGCAGATTTAAAGTCACTGTTTACACTTTCTCAACCCAAGAAATAATCGACACCAAGTCTTTATCTGAAGTACAGAATCCTATGCGTGTAGCGAGATCTAGCCCAGGACCTTCTGCATTGGAAGCAAAGACCACAGGACCAACGAGACATACAATTGTCAATTGCTCACTATAGAACTCGATATATTAAAACTTAAATTAATGCAATCTTTACTAATTACGCGCAACATAACGGTAAGCAATAAAAAAAAATCATAGTTAAAATTAAATATTGCATCCAAAACATTCATTTCCGTAATGACCCAAAATTTGCATATAATGGCCAAAATAGAGCTTTTGTCCCGTCCAAAAAAAAGTTATTTATTCCCCCTTTTTTATTAAAGTTTATCTTTCATCCAACCAAATTAAGCCATTTTCCGTTGACTTTCAAAATATCGGTAAGAGTGCTCTGGAATAGCCTTAAGTTAATAATAAATCATAAACTGATATTTAGTTTGGTATAACTTAAACGGTTTCCGTAATACGTTCTAGCTATATCGCAGTGTTTATCAATACCACTACTTCGGCTAACTATTAATTCGAATTAGTTAAACCGTTTTAACTCGTGTGACAAATACAGTGAAAGTTAGGCAAATTAATATACATTTACATTTTATTCTAGAATATTCTGCTAATCAAGATTACCTTTGAAGAAAATTATACTTCCGAGAAAAAGTCCACCAACCAACACCACACACAATAGATAAGTTCGAGCATAAACTAGTACATAGCAGCAAAGTTAAAACCGTGAAAAAATAAGAAAGTTGCAGTAATGAGTTCACCTCACAACATTCGCCAAGAACTAGTTTCAACGTTTAATTTATTCAATAAGTTTAATTAAATTTAGTAATCTAGGTTAGAATCTGTATCTGGAATAGATGCGCATTTGCATATATCCATGAAGTGTAGCTTTGCATAACGGATATTGGTTAGTCTGGCTGTGTCCGCGCCGGCTCGCCCCCCCCCCTCTCCACCCCCCCAGACAGTTTCGCCGGAAACACTCATTCTTTGCGGTCGACTCTTCTATTTGTTCAGATAGAACAAACAACGGAAATGCTTATACGTTATTTCAATTTTGCTAAACGACATTAAAAGTGATATCTTCGTTTTTATTTTGAATACTGTTTCTGCAAACTTTGTTGTCAATAGTGTGTGTATAGAGATAGGCATATTCATACATAGAAAATAACAAGTGTGTTTTATTAAACTATCCCAAATTTTTATTTATTTATTTTAAATGTTCATAATATTAACATGTAATCTTAAGAGGTTAACACAAAATAATCATCGTTGCTAAAAGCAATATTAGAATACGAAATGCAATGCATCGACATAATTAATAATTCAATACCGTTTTTAAAAGTACGTATTATTCATTTGAGATCAATATCAAAATAAATAAAATATTCCCATAAACGCACTAGCACAACAACATATCGTTAAAGCAATATCCTCTCTAACCAGTAAAGCTCCAGGTTACGACGAAGAAAGGAAAAAATCTTAAAATAAGAAATGCGTGCCTGCACATATCGAAGTTAACCTTTTTTTATAGTCATAATTATGCGCAGAAAGTTAATATAATTGTATCTATGCAAAGTCAATGTGTTAATTAAAAACATGTATTAAATAGTGGTTTGTCTCAAATACATATATAATTGGCACTCCACAGTTCAAGCTATTTCTACAGTCCATGATGCTGAGATTGCGGAGCTAACCCTCTTGCTTTGTTGGTCCAGATCTCTTGAGATGAAAGCCCTACTTACAACGTGTGGGTATATATAATGATGGAATTAAAAACACCCTCGTTATACGTAGTACTCAGTACTTAGTGTGGTCTATGTACTTCATAAGACTCGCCAGAGAGTATATACTTCAATCTCATTAGGAGCGAGATAATTTTTATTAAAAATTAAAAGATCTCTCTTATAAAAATAATGTGTGTGTGTGAAATTATTATTCAGGGTTCAACTGCAGCATATTATATTTAAACATGCTAAATAAAAATAAGTCTTCACAAAGTAACAAACTCAAATACCTATTAATTATCTGATGCACCGTATTAACCACTTAAGTACAATATCCATTTATCCTAAACATTGCAACACTAATTTTTTCTCGAAAATCGCTGTTTTCGTTTTCTAAATACGCTCAAGTTATGTTCATGTGGGTATGATGTTTAGTGAATGTAATCATTATTGACACATACTATTTACACAAACGAACGTAAAATACTGCAAGCTCATATCCACCTAACACGTTATTTGGTGCTTTTACACAATATTTTCAGTATTGAAATCTTCGAAGTTTGTGGTAGGTAAATGTATGTGAAAATCATTATTCAAGGCGATGTGCTCCGCTTTTAAAGGTTGAGACTCCACGAAATAATATTATTCTCTTATATCTCACATCTTGTTCATCCTTGCAACACTGAGAATATATTTCATATCGCTTCTTGAAACCCACTAACTCACTTCCACCACATTCATCTAAGCACCCCCCCCCCCCCCCCCTCCCACCCTACCGCAACATATCTCCACGGAACGAGCGCCTAGGTCACTCTAGAATGCTCTTCCAAAAGATACACTTTGATAGTGATTGACCATCATTCAGATGGTAAAATATTCAACAAGTCTCTACACAAATTCATTCCGTTTAAGTTTAAGGGTAAATAATATACACTCTACATAACTAAAACACATTACAGTTTCGTGTCTGTAAATTTAGCTTATATGGTAAGGTCGTTCCTATTATTAATAGAGGTTGTGGAAAAATAAGTTAACAATCTATTTCTATGCATGCTTTGATATTTTTAAACTTGCAATACATTGTGAAAGTTCAACAACAAAAAATGTGTAAGGATTCTTTCTAATGCGAATTTATTTCCTAGAATGAAATGGGTATTTAAAAATTTAGGCTGTCTCTTTGATTGGGACATTTTAATGTAAGGGGCTATAGTTATAATTGGATGAGCGTAGCGAGCGTAGCGAGCGAAGCGAAAACTTCAATTTCACTGACCCCTCAAAAAATTTAGCTCCAATGTTTTTTTTTTTTTTTTTTGTTTGTTTGTTTTTTTGTCTGTTTGTTCGCACGATTCCGGGCAAACGGCATAAGCGATCTTGATGAAAATTTGACAGGACCTTCGAAATCTCTGAACTTAGACGTGCCACGTTTTTGGGTACAATCGAAGAAATATTTCTCATGAATATCGCACTTTTACGATTTTTTCGATTTTTAGTGCGATATTTTCGTGACATTTGGGCCGATTCTGACCAAACGAGTGGGGCTACAAAGTTCATATTTTACATGGACATTAAGGTTATGGTGATGTAGTACCTTGTGAAAAAAAAAGTTGAAAAAGGTAACCAGAACCCATAAAATAAACGTACTTTTACGATTTTTTTCGATTTTTAGTGCGATATTTTCGTGACATTTGGGCCGATTCTGACCAAACGGGTGGGGCAACAACGTTCATATTTCACATGAACATTAAGGTTATGGTGATGTAGTACCTTTTGAAAGAATAAGTTGAAAAAGTTAGCCAGAACCCATAGAATAAAGGTTTTGATATGAGTTTTTTTTAGGTTTATAATAACCATTAACAAGTAACATTTGAAACTCGACAACAATCACCTACAATGCATTCACAAAGCACTTGCAAAGGAAAAGTGGTCCCACTCAAACTAAAAACTTACAAAAACGCTCATCCATCAACGCGGCGGGACTTTAGCGTTTTCCTAGTTATATTTAATTTTATAACTAAAATAAAGTATTAAGAGGGGAGAGGACACATTTGGCAGTTAGCTCATAGCTATTCGATCGGCCAGGATGAATCCGACGTATATAAAACTTTACATAAGTTAGTTATTAATAAAGAATACATGGACAGCCCTACAGTCGTAGATTAAACAGTTTTTTTATGTTTATAAGCCAGAATCAATCCAATGGTCCGATGTCCAATTTTGGACAATTATAAAAGAAAATTTAAAAACCTGAAAATCTTTTTTTTGTAATATATAATTTATTTGCGTGTTACTGTAGAGCCCTATATTTTCACTTCCGTGAAAACTACTCAAAATTTAAAACAACTGTGGTGTCAGTTGGTCGAGCGAACAAGCATTTGCTTAAAACGCATATCTGTAAATTGTAGATTCCTCTCACATACAGCAGTTTTGCCACGTTACTGGCAACGAGACTTTCTTCCCTATAATCCTTGTTCTAAACTGTTATTTAGTGGAGGCTCTAATTGTTTCTCTGTTTAAAATATTGTTTTGGGCGTGTTCGTTTTTACATATCAGCACTTAGCTAAAGTGGGAACATTTCAAGCCTCGCTCGCCGTGATAAATAAGTGGACAGCGTAAATTATCACTAAACTTTCTAACGGCCTTTCTTGAACAGAATTTAGCATCAGTATTTAGAGAGTGTGTCTAGGAATAAACAAACATTGGACTTGAATTAAATGCAAATTTTAGCTCGTTTAGTTTCTTGCCAATAGTTTTTTAAACGGAGAAAGAGTTAACTTATATTTTATCGTATATTTATTTTAATCGAAAAATCGCAACATTTTCAAACTTGACTCATTATCTTATGTTCAACACTTAATAATCTGACTTCATTTTTAAACCTCTACTCACATTTACTGAGCGATACGAGATAATATTTTGATTACTATTAAATATGTTTCTGTTTATCACTTTTGATAACTGCATAGAACTGACGTTCAATAAATAACACGTAGTAATTAAAGTTACCCATGTAAATTACCGTCTATAAATTGTACCTTTACTAACATCTAAACTTGCTGGATCACTATTCTCTGCAACCCTAGTGTGCCAAAACACATTAAAGGACATAATTAAAATATAATATTATGTTTACTACAGATTACTTAATCAGAGAAACATACGATTATATCTTCAAATGCCATTATTATTTAATTATTGTATATCCTATTCAAAGACGGATTTACAAAGAAACACAATAAATAAAACTTATATTACGTAAATGCACATTAAGATTGACAATAGTATACAAATTTTGCTATAATATTACAACGATTTTCAAAAAGAACATAATAAGTATGATTATGTTCAGTGCTTCGTTACTATAGTAAGACTAAAATAAACGTTTTCCTATCATAAAAATTGATTAGCATGAATTAAAATCAATTTATATAAAATCGAAGTCTATATTGGTATAGGGTACCCGATACCTTGTGCATTAATTGGCAGCAGGTAAACATGCATAATTACATTGAACTTATCAATGAGTAAAAGCTCAAAATACGTGTTTGTTTATTATAGAACAGGGCATATTAAATATATTAATAACTATTTTATCATGTCCCAACTTTGTCTTACCAAAATAACCTCAAAAAGAGAAAACGATTTTCATATTCAGAATATGCGTTTAGCTAGCCTTTACGTTTGTCTTCAATACCTTAGATTTTGAATCAAATAATCTACTACACTACTTTAAATCCTAACCATAAACAAACAAATATTTAATGATTTCAATGAAAAATATTGAAACGAAATTTCCTGAATTTATACAAAAACATTATATTATGACTAATAATATATTAGCCAGATAACAAATTTATAATATTAATTACATATACACACACATACAATTTAATTTGCCTAATTATAAATAAATATGAATTTTTATGTTGAAATATAAATGACATTTTTTTTATCAAGCTAAGTTTTACAAACTATATGATTAAATTAAAGACTCACTCGACAAACGCAAACTTTATAAATTAATAGTTACGAAGCCACGCAACTATCTTATCTAAGAAGGTTTATGATAACATCATTAGGAAGCAAGTTAATTAAAACTTCAAGCTGTCTCGTTCCTCGCTGAAACTCTGTGCTGAGGAGTCACACCTGTTCAAGAAGGAAGGTAGCAACTTTAAGATTTAGTTTAAGAAATTAGACTATAATTAAAAATCTTCAATATAAAATGAAAACTATATAATTATAATGTACAACATTAATAAACAATTTAAAAAATAAAACTTTGAATTAAATATCATTATTGGATGAGCGAAGCGAAGACTTCAATTCACTGATGTTTTTTTTTCACTGACGTTACCCCAAGAAAAATAGCTCGGGTGTTTTGTTTTTGTTAGTTTTTTTGTCTGTTTGTTCGCACACTACCGGCCAAACGGCATAATATGCGATCTTGATGAAAATTGGAGGGGACCTTCGAAATCTCTGAACTTTGACCTGCCACGTTTTTGGGTATAATCTATCAATTTTTTTTTTTATGATTTTCGTACTTTTACGATTTTTTAATTTTTAAATGAGATATTTTCGTGATATTTGACAAACGGCTACTCTGATATTGAAGAAACTCTATGGGAACGTTTAAAATCATTAAAATTATATATGTTGTGATTTTAGAGACATTTAAAAAAAAAATCTTATAGAAATCGTACTTTTACGATTTTTTCCCAGTTTTTAATACGATATTTTTTTGGTGATATTTGGACCGATTCTGGCAACAACGTTAATTTTTTACATTGTCATAAAGATTATGGTGATGTAGTGTCTCTTGAAAGAAAAAGTTGAAAAAGTTGGTCAGAATGCATAGAAATAAAGGTTTTAATATAAGCCTTTTACAGGTGTATAATGAACAAGTAATATCAAGTAACTGTATAAAAAAAAATGAGATTCCACATAAAAACGTAATCATTGGACAGAAATATTCCCAAAAAAAGCTCATCCATCAACGCGACTGGAAAAAGCGTTCGCGAAGCAGCCTAGTATAATAACATTAGGGAACACTCGTCCTTCATCGCCATACATTACCACTCAACGTCTCGAATATCCTTAATGCATTAATTGAGACGTAACATATCAAACACCATCATTATCATAGTAAATTTGTTACAAGGGCCTACTGCTTATTTCAACAAATTTAGATACACAGATGAAACTTAAAAAGTTATTGGAGAGAATCAGAGAGGGCTTGCCCAATGGCAAAGCAAAGTGTAGTATAAGGCGTCGAAAGGAAACAACAATAATTTGTAGTAAGATAAGTCTTTGTTTAGTACATACAAGTATGCAAGTTAATATAAGTAAATATTATTAAATAATAATAAGAATACCCACCTAGAGCCGAGGCCCTGTATGTGGGTTATTCTTTTATAAGGTTATTTGAAACGAAATTTTGGTAAGTAACAATTAAGGGTAATTATATTCATATTAATTAATAATTAAATATACATAATAGGGAGAAAGATGAGATCATTTTGAGTGTGTGGCAAAAGAATTTTAATGAGGACTAGCACATCAAAATTGCCTTGCTACAATCTCTTTATCTCTTACATTTCTTCACAATATATTATACTCAAAAGCTGCGAATAGTTTTCCGACGATGAAGTAGATCAAGGTTTATTTTTATGGTGACTAACTTGCATTGTCGAAACAAAAAGGGCAATTTGGTTTTTTCTTTGTGCTTTAGCGAGAAAAAGTCGAAACGTCTAAACAAAAATTGCTCTCGCGACTAGTATAGATGAAGATATCCGACATTCGAAACAGATCGCTTCCTTTTTTCTCTGCGCAAAGTTGGCACACCCTGGAACGAGGTCCTTCCTGGATACGTCGCCTATCTTCATCTCCTGGAGGAAACCGCGGGACTAAGTTTTATTACTAACGCCAGCTGTGATAGGTTAACTTCTTGAAACTCAGTTGCTTTTTATATCTCTTGAACTTTGTTCTGTTCTCTTGATGGAGTACAATAACTCCTAGCAACACGAGACAAATCAAGAGTGCGCTCAAGAGTTTTAACATTAGTCTTGAATGGCGGAAATTTTACCTGAATTTTCTTTGCTGCACCGTTTACTGACAAGAAAAGTAAATAAAGTAAATAAATTTGTATTTGTCTTTTCACTCAAGTCACAGAACTGATTTTCAGTGGTAGACAGTAAATTTAAATTTAATGTCATATGTTACATTTCTATATATTATTTGCATATTAATGAACTGTATTTTAGTAATTGTTTCCTTATTCTAATATCGTTTTTATTAAATCGCTACATTTTGATAAGATTGACTTCTAGACAAAAAATTCTGTAATGTAAATTTAAGTAATCTGATTTAAAAAAAACGCTCTTCAGCTCGATTGTCTTGACATTATAACTAACGTCCCTGACTTTCCTGAGCTGTCTTTCCATGCGATAAGTTAAGTCTTGGAATTCGCCATATTCGGCCACCGGAGCGTACTAGCGCCAGTGTACATCCCCGAACATCATGACGTACTGTTTACTTTCACCGAATTTAGACGAATCAAATACTTTTTTATAATAGAATTTAGCATTTTAAGTAATCATTTTTTCCAAACAGGGCGTTTGTAGGTAGACTTTTACAATGCCTTAATACTTATGAACACCTTTTGAATTTCGAAACAAACAATTTTTGAAAATTAGAATGTTTTACTGCATATAATTTCTTAAATTTTGCTTACAATTTTTAGATATTAACATACACATTAGGGCCTTCTTTTAATATAGGGACGACAATAAAGACTAAAATAATGTTATAGTAAGTTGTAAAGTCGAACTGTCAATAATGAAGTTATTTCGTTAAGTGGTTGAGAATGTTACTCTCGTGGAAATAAAAGCTACATTACTAAAGGAAAACACGACCATGTCGGAAAGTGCATTGTTGTAAGAATTACTTTTGTCACAACCCCATCAGGTTTATTTCATTTTCTACTTTCTCATTACAGTATTAACCTCAATTTAAGTTCTTCTACATTTCACCATGCACATTGGGCATAGTTCTAAAGGTATGTTTACGTTAAAGGAATTCATTCGAAGAATAACTATTTTATACCTTAATTTTTTTCACTCAAATACAGCATGCTTGCCATTTTACATTGAGATACTAGGATAATAAATTTCAAATCATTTTATAAAAATATAAAACTTAATGAAACCAGTAGAACATTAACACTTCAGTAAACATACATTTGATTAACACTTAACAACGAAAACTTGGTCTATAAATCAATAGTGGATAATTTAATGATAATACGATGAT
This sequence comes from Sweltsa coloradensis, assembly GCA_024449915.1. Taxonomy (NCBI): domain Eukaryota; kingdom Metazoa; phylum Arthropoda; class Insecta; order Plecoptera; family Chloroperlidae; genus Sweltsa; species Sweltsa coloradensis. The sequence continues at coordinate 1,434,640 of JAMZAV010000487.1, read as the reverse complement.
GAATTGAAGTTTTATAAAGTACTGATATGTATGAACAAGAACAAAACAGTTAATAAAACAAAATAGAATCAATTTGTTTGAAACTTAAGCTTAGCTATGCGATTAATGATTCGTTAGATGCCGAATTGATGATAAAAAAAGGCCCTTAATTTATAAGCAAAAATGCCAATTGATGGAGATTGTGGGAAGGAGTTGAAAGTTGTAGGAAGACGAATGAATAGTGACCTTTAAGTTGTTGGTAGACAGGGAGTTGGGACATGAAACAGGTGACACAGTCGAGTAGAACGTGAAGGAAATTGATTGAATATAACTAAATAATTTACCTATCATTAATTAAAATTTAGGTATCTGACGTCGATAAAAAGGCTTAGAAATAACAATTTCAATTTCAACAAACAATAAAACAATATATACAATAAATACAAAGCGACAGCTTCTATTATGGTGAATGATAATTAAGACCGAGATGTGATGGCAAAAAATGATTGTACCAATAGAAAAATAGAAAAAGTCAACTGAATGAAATTGTGATGCCGAGATAAAACCTGCTCTTTTATGGATGTTAAAAGCTAGCAAGAAATTAAACTTCTTTTGGTGGACAAATTGGGTCTGTTTGATCCCGCGTAAGTGTTGCGCACATGATGGTAAGCGACACACAAACAAGAGGCAAAAAGCGTTTTATTTCACCATTGACTTTTTACTGCTGGGCTCGGCCGATGCAAATTGGCCTGGGTTGACGGGGGTGTGGGGGGGGGTGGGGAGGGGAGGGGGGATGCGTTGTCTGACCATCGATTATACTCACCGCCCCGGCACTTGTCATACGCACCAGAGCGCGCGGGAAACTCTCGCGCGCGGATATCTTAACCAATGAGCGCGCTTGTTAAATTAGAGAGTTGTAACGACATGAGCACTATAGGTCTACGTCACTGCAATAATGATATGCTTCTAGGTTTTTGTTACATCAACAGTTACACATTTTGTAAAACTACATTTAATTTTAATTATTTTTGAAATTTATTTTCAGTAATTTTTAGATAGAAGTAATATGAATTAAACTCGACATTGACAAAGATATGGCCAAAAATACCCCATAAAAGTCAAAAATACAAAATCAAAACTAGTACCATTTGTAAATAAAATATCCTTGCCCCATTACCTTAACAGTTCAAAGTTTGCAAGTTATGGTAAAATCATCATAATGGGAAATAAATTATTCGACTTAATTATGGCGCGAAAGCTGCCCTTGAGTTTGTCTCTGGTACGTAAACAACATTATTATGTAAACGAAGCTCCCACGACTTCTGCAAATATTACATGGTATTTAATGGGAATATATCAGTGAACTAAACAAATACTGTCTCAAATATTTATTTACTTTACCAAAAGCTTAAACGCTTCAACCAAATGTAACTTAAATACACAATTTTCAGTTTTAATTACATTGGTAATTAAACTTTGAATATGCTAAGGTTTATTTGGGTGTTACGAGTGGAATTATTACTGGAATAATAATAAACAATCAACCTGAGTATGCAATAATGTGAGACTGTTGAAAAATACATCAACATCTTTACCTTGTTCCCCTGGACATCATTTCAAGCGACATAACCGAAATAACGACACTGTAAACGATACACACATTCACGAGACGACTATTTTGTCGTTGACGGAAGAATAACTTTTTATCAGTATTAAATTGACCTTTTAACCTGATAACGGTGTTTTTGTCCACTCAGACATAAGTGCATTTTTGAACAGATTAATATTGACCTTTTGAAAATTATGACGTAAATAGGATTAGGTTTACGTATGGAGTACTTCAGGAATTATTTCATGAGTGGGTATATTGCTTGAATTATGAATCTGATCACAAGTACGAGGGTTTAAAGCTAAAACGATAGGGAGAACCCTAGGCCCACTTGAGGTTAAACGCTTCAGATAAATCACATGTCAAGGACCTCTTGTGTCGTAATATTTCAAAAGGGGGCTTTTCAAACTGTTTGTGATTTATCTCTTTACAAATTATGCAATATTGATGAAATGATCAAAATACTTTGGCTTGTCGAAATTTATTATTGGTTTTGATTAAACTTTGAAGTTTCATCCGTGAAATTAAACATAATCTCAATTACTAACTGTACTTTTTGTTCGTTAACATTTCGTTAGCAGTTTTGAATTAAATTTTATTCGCACTTAAGAAAATATGTAATTTTGTTGAGTGTGTAGCAAACATCTTCACAAAAATACAAGTTGTACTACGTACAGCCAAGTACTTTATAAAAACAAACCTTCAGTCTCTCTCAGTTATGATGATATCAAGCTGATGAATAATTTTATTGAAAATAAAATATAATTTTAATTGAGAATTATATATTGGATTTGGCTATGATCTCATTGTTTTTATTCTTTTTGCATTATTCTCATTTAAAAAGGTTTCTTGGAATGTTTGATTTGATCTCTATTAAAATATCTAATGGGTAGAGATGTTTGAAAAGGTATTTTTTTGTCATTTCGATGTTTTGATTTTTTCCTATAAATTTGTCACATACTATATGAAAATATAAAATAATTAATTGAAAGAAAGATTCTTCATAGCAGTTTTTGCTAATTTATTTCCTCTGTACAAATTGACTGATGAGAGCCCACAAGATGTATATTGCAGTAGATACAAACAAATTTACAGTGAAGTGTAACTTATATTAACTATTCATTTCAATGTCAAATAAATATCAGTAATGAAGCACTTTTTTTGCCAAAAATTGCAAAATCAATGTAACTTTTCTTTGGTGTTACATTTCGTGTACATTTCTACTTTATTTGGCATAATACAAATTTCTACTGTGGACTAGGACTAGGCCTATAGCTTTAAAACAAATTTTGAATTTATTTTGAATTTTTACTATTTGCGAAAAACAAACACCCCTACTAATGGGAATTATCTCAAGACTTTGAGGACACCCTGGAACTTAAGTATGTATCTTGTGAAACTAAACTCAGATTGTCTACATTATTTCCGTTCTTTACTCTCAATACTCGTACCACTTTAAAACCATTCTTCTTTATCATAAGGTTATCAAACTTATCACCACAAGATGACGATTAAATAGAGAACTAAACTTTGAAATGTTAAGTTCACTTTGGTCGCCAAGATTAAACACTTAACCAGAAACATCACGAAATATGTCAATTGTCAACAAATAAAATAACCCAGAGTTGTTTTCGTCTGATAATATCACCAAACCATTCCACATCCCATCGAGATCTCCAATAGGAAATGTTCAATTCAATCCTTCCATCTAGCACGAGTTTTGACTTCCTTGCCGTCGTCCGCGCAAAAACCACCGCCTTCTTGTTTTATTTCACTCGTCCAGCAATCATCAAGTTTTACGCCTTCAATAAAGTCCTCGTCTCGGCGGTTTAGTTCGCCGCTCCCCCGCCCTAGCGCTCGCCGCGCATATTGTGCGCCACCCAGCATCGAACAAGGTACTTCTAGGATCCGGCGACAGCTGTTTATATGGTCAAGTAGAGGAGGTATTTGATTGGTTGGTTGGTTGGTAGAATGTGAGTTATCAAGTTGATTGGATGGTGGATGTGACGTAGTATGTGGGGTGGTTTGCGGTGACGAACTTTATCCAGGGTGCCACATAGGAGTGGGTCAGGCGTTTCCCCCCCCCCCCACATCTGCCCCCCCCCGTAAACCGCTACTGACAGACGAGGCGGTCAACCAGATAAAAACAATCAACTCTTTATAAAGTAACTAGGAAAACGCTAAAGTCCCGCCGCGTTGATGGATGAGCTTTTTAAATTTTTTAGTTTGCGTGGGATATCTTTACTTTTGCAAGTGCTTTGTTTTGCTGCCTACGCATTGTAGGTGATTGTTGTCAAGTTTCTATTGTTATCTGTCAATTGGTATTATTTACCGTAAAAACTTATATTAAAAGCTTTATTTCTATGGATTCTGGCTAACTTTTTCAACTTTTTCTTTCAAAAGGTACTACATCACCATAATCTTAATGTCCATGTATAATATGAACGTTGTAGCCACACCCGTTTGGTCAGAATTGGCCCAAATGTCACGAAAATATCGCACTAAAAATCGAAAAAAATCGTAAAAGTACGATATTCATGAAAAATATTTCTTCGATTGTACCCAAAAACAATACACCTCTAAGTTCAGAGATTTCGAAGGTCCTGTCAAATTTTCATCAAGATCGGCTATGCCGTTTGCCTGGTAGAGAGTTAACAAACAGACAAAAAACAAAAAAACAAAAAAACAAAAAAAAAAACACCCGGTCTAAAATTTTTGGGGGTCAGTGAAATTGAAGTCTTCGCTTCGCTCATCCAACTATTGTTTTAACGAGTTTATTATTATTTCTTCAACGAATTAAGGAGTAACGTAAAGGCATAATGATGACGTTTGTTGCTTAACGTCTCATAGTAATGCAATAAGGCTATTCGAGACGATTTTTGGTGATAGATGACGATGAAGAACGATTACTAAAATAACATGCTTTAAGACTTAGCACGTAGAGACATACGCTTTGGACCTGAGCCCTTATCGTATACGCCAACGCGGACGACAAAATAGGCCTAAATATGTACAATACAATATTTACAATTTGTAACGAATGCTATTAGAAATAAAAAACACATTTTCTGTTGTGAACCATAAACATTTATTGTAAATACAAATAACACATAGGAATTAAGTGTTTTAAATTGATTAGTAATAATAAAATGTTTTAGAGTCTGCCCTTTCAGTCACATAGTTGACATTCCGTTTGGGACTTTGAATAATTAAAACGAACAATTAATCGCCAATCGGAGATCGGTTATATTATACATGAAACCCTGACCCAACACGTTATGCAAGATTCCACATGCGGATTAGATCTTCGTCTCCAAACTACGTGTTTACACAATCCCACCATTGGTGCGTTATGTATTAAATTGTTATGTAATGTTTGATAAATTTCACTTTGTGGGATATGTGTCCTGTTGTAATGAGGGGAAATATTTAAATAAATAAATTAAAGCGTTAATGAATTTGTCCTTATCAGCAGTAAAGAATCTTCTTCCTATACCAGTATTCGATGTTCGATGTTTATTACCTTACAACCTCCTCTTTAATTTGTTGTCCCCCCCCCCCTTCACCCCACTGTTGCTACCGCGCCTATCTGCGGTAAGGGCACGAAGGTTCCACGAGAGTATCGCTTTATTCTCGTACTTTACGAGACGGTTAAGATCGAAATAAAGATAACCTCGCACCCAGTTCAACGAATATCGTTAAATGTTGTTTCGAGAGTGAGATTGTTTCATTTCGGGCAATAAACACTAGGAACGTTTTAAAATTGCTTTTATTTTAGATTTGAATCTGACAAATGTAAATTGTTACACGTACCGTTTGTGTGGGTTGATTACGTAGTGTGTACCTTTGTGGCATGAATAAATATTCAGAATGCGATTGGGTGTATGGTAACGAATATATTCAAGTGGCTGGAGAGACATGAGAGAGTTTAGCTGGGAGGTCACCGGTTCAATACCAGAATCCGGAGAAATTAACAAAGTGTTTGTTTCGTGTTTACTCACTCAAACAGCGAATTAAGTACAAAAGTACAATTATGTTCCATCTGAACAATTCTTTGACTATGCACAAATTTATTTATTATTTACATATTTATTTATTTAACGTCTACCCTTGTCAAGTTAAAAAACTTATATACAAATGAGTACAACTAAATAAATCTAATAATATAAATGCAGACATGTAACAGTGAACTACAGTTAAGTATATAAATAAAAAAAAGGTAAATAAAAAAATTAATGAAAAAAAAGTAATAACTATGTTAATAACATAGTGTTTTGGTAACGAATTCAAAAAGGATATTAAATGAAATTAAAATAAGGGACATGGATAATTATGTTGTCCATGGAGTGATTTCCAACAATCGCGTTAGCTAATAATAAAAAGGAATGATTAACAATGTAATTGTGTTATTGAGTATGTCATTTCTGTACATTTAGAGGTAACCAAGACGATACACTAAAGACTGCTCCGAGAGAGCACCGGTGTGATACTATCCAATAGCAATCCTGACGGAATGTTTTCAAGGTTTGCCTGTTAGAAGACAAGCAATACAATACATCTGAACAATTTCTTAGTTTGTTATGCTGTTCTAACTAAAATTTCTTTTTCTCTATTACTGAGCCGAACAATTATATCATCGTGTTTTTGGGTACATAATTATATTATATAACCACAATTAAAACGATTTTGGACCATTGGATTTGGCCGATTTTAGATTTTGATTTTCAGAATTTTATAGATTTAGTATACGATACAATTTAGAACGCAATGCCATTTCCATACGAGTTATATTATTACGTGCTGGCAACAAGCGGTCGCTTGCTCACCGCGAGTGTTCGCCAGTCCATGCAACTCGGAACTACCAGCGCGTGGAGCGGGGGCGCTACGAACTACACTCTCTGATCGCCTGATTATTCTCTGCTATATTTGTATTCTTCAACGATATCTCAATCTCTCATTCAGATATTACCAAGACGTGCTCATCTCCTCTGGATATGGTTTTACGTTCTTCAAACTAGGCGGTAAATACGGGGGTTACCAGACATTGGATGACACCACTGCCTTGCAATGTTTTATTCAAAACAATTGACCTAAATAAGACTCCACACTCTTGGTTTTATACAGAAAGTTTCTGAATTGCAAAATTTATTTTTTAACTTTTGCAGTTTTCTACTTTTTTCTTCCGTTGAAACAATGTCGAATCGGCCATTTAAGAAAGAGACGAAACTTCGTTATTTTGAAGGTAGTGGAGAAACTTTTAGGAATGGTAATATTTTGATTCGAATTTCCCGAAACGAAAATAAATTAGCATATTTCGTGGATTTGAAAGTACACACAATTCTCTAATATTCACAAAGAAATGTCTCTCTTGGGAATTCACTTTGGAGATATAAAACGCAGTGTGAATAGACACGAATTCTACCAAGATTCTCCTTTACGAGAACTCGAGACAAACTTTTAATGCTATCAGGTATTGGTATAACATTATTACCAACCTACTTATATTTTTTATTTAATGTAACACTGCCTCATATCTAACAAAGATACGAAAAAAGAATTGCGGCTATTTCACATATAGTGATTTAAAAAAATAAGATTGCGGCTGTTTCATAAAGTTAAACTGATTTGAAAAATAAGATTGCGGCTATTTAATATAGTAAAAGAGATTTAAAAAATAAGATTGCGGCTATTTGCGACAATATAGTCGATTGACAACGATAACTTATTGAATCATGCTCAGCGCAACAATCAATTGTCATTATGAGTGTCAGTGGATTAAATATGTGATTCTATCAAACAAGTTGTCGCGGCCGATCCACTATTGTCACACGAGTACATATACCCCAGGGCCCTGTCAAAGGGTTGCTAACGAAGGAACGATAACACGAGCTTTCTGGCTACCAGAATTGATAATTAAACAATATGGCACGTGTATAAATTTGTATTTGTTTTGTTATTATCCGGTAAAAGTGATGTTGTCATACAAAACAAGCACACAATTTCCTGCTTATGTAATGGTAGATAATTTTATTTTGTGAACAACGATTTGTACAGGGAATTTGTTGCACTGCCATTATGCTTTCCTATGCCCAGTGAGCCGTAGGTATTAATTAATATTAATTGTAGAATTTACGCTTGATTGATTCACAAGTGCTTTTCTATGTTTACTGACGTATTGAATATGCAATGTTTAGCTTTGCTTTCAATAACACTGAATTTGAGTTCTTTTGTTATCTGTATGGTGAGAGTATGGAGTTATAAGGAGGTCTAGCTCAAATGGAACAGCACGTCCACGATCGTGTTTGTTTATTTGAGCCTATTCGCCATTTTGATTGGTAAAACCACTACTCGCAGGTTAAACTTTGCTACAATAAACTGTGGTAGGGCCTAGGTTACCTGGTTACCAAAGTAAACAATCAAAATGTCTGCCAATTTAAACTGCTAACTTGTACACCGCCGACCACACACCTGCGCCTCCAGTCCAACTCCATGGTGAGAGTACTGATTAACTCGGTAGAATATTCAAAATACATGTTCATTTGAAAAAAATCAGAGGTATAATAATAAGCATATCATTTTTACTCAAGTAATAATACATTGTTGTTGTACAATAGTATTTCAAATATTAACCTTACTGTTAGTTCATTGGTGTATCTGCATCTATGTGAGTAGTTTTATTTTGTTGTCCTCCATTGTAAATCAGTTTTTTAACTGAATAAGATAGACGTAAAAAAAAAATTGCAACTACCACATTCCTACTCTCCACGTCTGTCTTATATCACAAAATCCAAAACTTAAACATAATTTGTGTCATGGAATCACAAATGGAGGCCTAAAATAACCCTCTTCTAAAATTGAAGAAGTATCAGTATTCTGCATAATTCAAACTATGCATTTTTTAGAGTTTTCAATCAACAGGGTACAAACATTTTTTATTGGCAATTTTTGTTAAAAATAATGATAGCAACATACTTTTACTGACTTCTTCAAATGGTGACTAATGTGTATGAATCTATTTTAACTACTCAGAATTTATTTTGAAATATGCAAATTTACGAACGTCAAAGTTCTTACGTTGCTCATTTTAGACAATTGTTTTTCATCACAAACAGTTTGAATTGCATTATAATTTTGACTTTCAAAATAAATAATATGGTTTGAGTTATAGATGGTTTTAGGATCATATTTTAGGATCAAAAGATGAAGAATTGTAGGTGAATGTAGGTATATTGTTATCTACAGTTTATTTCAATTATGTGAGATAAAAAGTGAGTGCTTATTAAAAGTATTTTGTAGGATTATAGATAGTTGAATATCAACATAACAAAACAATTGATTGAGTGAGTCAAGGTTCAAGAATTTTGAAGAGTGTAGAGGTATTCTTGTCTCATTGGTTTGAAGAAAATAGGTGAGTAGAGTAGCTATAAGTGATATGGAAGTGTGGAATTAGTGTTAACTGGTTAGGGAAAAGTGACACAAACAAAAAAAAGGACTAGGACTAGAAACAGACACAATTGGTTAACAGATTAAGAAACTGTACAACGACTCTCAATCGACCTATCGAATCGATAATCACGGAACGGGAACTAGACCAGAAAAGTGAGACATGTTAGACTCGTAGTAGTGGACATCGACCGTGAATGAAAATGGTAAAAAACGTAAAGACTGTACGAATGTGTGAGAAAGGGCGCGAAGTGTGAAGGGTGCTGCAAAAGAGCCACTTCAGATGTGCGGGAGTCACGCCTCAAGATTACCTAGAGATTGAAGGGCACTGGCTGTGCAAGGATTGTGAAATGAAGAAAGTGGAAAAACATTCTAAAGTTGCAATTGATGGAACAGAAGAAGAAACGATTGTGGGATCGAGTGATAGGGAGTTCGATAATGTAAATGTAATTGTAAAAATGCAAAGTGATAGTGGTAATAAAGGGGGCTCAACAATTAATGCAACAAGAAAAAGTAATAGTAGGAGGGATAAAAACAAGGGCCCGGGCAGGCTCTATGATAGCTAGAATGAAGATTCTTAGAGAATGGAGAGCAAAGTGCATAAACAGGACTAGGCCTAAATCAAAGAAAGGGGAAGTGCGAAAGGCACGACAGAAATTAAAATTAAAAGAGCAGGCACTAATACAGGAAGTACGGGAACTGAAAGACTGCGTAATAAATATGGTAGAAAGACAAAAGGTTCAAAAACATCAGCAGGAAAACATGCATCATGTTCAAATGCAACAGCAACAGATTATGAACAACCAGCTGATGCAGCAGTTGTTATATCAATCCAAAATGATACAGCAACTAAATGAGATCGTACTCAAACAGCAACAGCAAACGGTCTACTACCACCAACAACACCAAAGTAGGCAGCAGCAACACAGCCTGCACCCCCAACACCAGCAACAGGATCAGAGGAAGCAACATCAGCAACAGAATCAGAGGCAGCAACTCTAGCAGCAGAACCAGAGGCAGCAACTCCGGCAGCAGGACCAGAGGCAGCAACATGCACGGATGGGATGGTATCCATATCCGCAGCCAACGGAAGTGAAGACTGCACCAAGGTCAGTAGCACAACCATTGGGCGAGGAGCATACCACAGAACGCACCCGTGAATCTCTGAAACTACCGAATGCACTGCAGAGTCAGCAGTCTTATGCATGTACCCTGCAGCAGGCAGTGCCTAGTATGGTCGTTGAAGCCTTAAATGCGGATCCGGCGCCAACTGCACAACGCACAAAAAAAGATGTAACCGAGCCTAAACCAAAAGAAGTAGAAGAGTTGAAGATGAAGGAAGAAAAATTCAAGAGAATCCTTAGTAGAAATACTAAAACGAAGACTGCAACAAAAACAAAAATATATGACAAGGGTGAAGTGTTGATACTGGGCGACTCCATGATCAGGATTGCAGGAGAAGAGTGTCGAGAAGCAGGAGGAGAAGTGGAAGTATATCCGGGAATAAGAATAGCAGAACTTGGGAAGAAACTAGTAAGTAGAAGAGAAGAAGAAGGTAAAGAAGATCCCAAGGTGATAGTGCTCCATGTCGGAACAAACAATGTAGGCCGGAAAAATGGGCCACACATGATGACCGAGATGGGGGCACTACTAGACGAAGGTATGGCCAGATTCAAAAACAGTAAGTGGATCATCAATGGATTGATATACAAGGAGAGTACTTATGATAGCACAATCGATAAGCTGAACGAAAGTATTGAGTGGTTATGTGGAGAGAGAGGTGTATTATTTGTGGACGTGAACAAAAATCTAACATATGAGGATGCTGCAAGTGACGGCATACATCTCAACTATAGAGGAGGAAAATTATTGGGGCAAATTATGATTGAAAATATCAATCAAGTGTTGGGAAGGGACATGGAGAGTGTTGGAAACCTGTCGAAAAACTGATATGCAGCGGGGGTAGGTCTAGTGATCTTCAAAGCAATACATGTGAACTACAAGAGAATATATGTGAACTCCAAGCAAATAGTTTAGGTAAAAAGCAGTGCAATGAAGATAAAATTACGGTATTGCTGGTCAATTGCAGAAGTGTAATTAAGAACTCAATGAAATTTCAAACTATTGTTGAAACTATTAAGCCTGATGTGTTCATAGGGACAGAGTCATGGTTGCATGATGGTGTAGCTGATAGTGAAGTTTTCCCTGACAAATATATAATATATCGGAGGGATAGGGGTAAGCATGCTGGGGGTGTCTTTATAGGCATTGGCCAGCAGTACAGTAGTAAATTACTCTTAATAGATGAATCACATGAGGTGCTTTTAGTAGAAATGACAGAACCCGGTGGGGTAAAAATTAATATAGTGGGTGCTTATAGACTTCCAGGCAGTACCACTGATATACTAGATCGGTTACTTGACATAACCACTTGCGATGAGACGTGTGTTTAGACCTACAGTAGTGGGTGGGGATCTAAACTTACCACATGTTGACTGGGAAGGAAATATAGATCAGGGGGGGAAAGTCAAGAGAGTGTTAACAACCTAATATTTGAGGGTGGATTTCTGCAAGTTGTAGAAGGAAACACAAGAGGGCAGCACCTCTTGGATGTTTTCTTAGTTAAGCCAGACGACATCTGGTCAAACGTAGAAATAACTACTCAAATGAGCGACCATAAGGGAGTTGTATTAGAACTTAACTACTTCAGAAGGGAGGGCATAGTCGAGGATGACCCTAGAGAAGTCTGGTTATACAAAAGGACTGACAAAGAAGGGCTACAAACCTTTTTGCATTCTAAATTTTCTGAGTGGGTAAGTTATGGAGGAAACTCAGTCGAAACGTACTGGGAATCCTTAAAGCAATGTGGGCTGAAGCTAGAGATAGATTTATACAAAAAAAAAACTATCAACAGCAACACAAATCCAGAATACTACAATAGAGACATTATTAAGCTTAAGAGGAGAGCAAGGAAGGCATGTACCAGAGAAAAGAAGGGGCAGAGCAGAGATCAAAATTCAATAATCTTAGTGAGCAATTAAATAAGGCAAAGAAAAGTGCTAAAAGTAAATTTATGTCAAACCTAATGGGGGACAACGACTCGACAAAATTCTATTAATATATGAAAAACAAGAAAAATGGAAATAGGAATCAAATATCTAGCATCAAAGGTAAACACAAAGAAGTAGTTACCGGGAATGAGAATATAGCGGAAGAACTCAATCAGTGGTATGGTAGTGTATTCGGAAGTAATGTAAATAATGATAATGATGAAAATATAAATGTAGGCACGGGGACAGGTGATAGTTACTCTTCAGTTGATGGTTCCTGTAAATTTAATTTTAGTAATAGAGATATATACATGAAAATTAGTAAACTAAAAGCCCGAAAGGCAGTGGGCCCTGACGGAGTATCAGGAGACTTTCTCAAGGTAGCGGGGACCGCTAATGTACCCTATCTAAAGTTCCTATTTTCTATGTGCATAAATAATGGGGGGGGGGGGTGCCAGCTGACTGGAAAAAAGCCATTGTGATACCTATATATAAAGGGGGGTGTAAATCTGACGTGAAAAACTATAGGCCGGTGAGTCTAACTTCAGTGGTATGTAAAATGTTTGAACAATTAATTTCGGATTATCTGCATACTTACTGGGAGAATTCAGAATGGTTGAACCAGTGGCAACATGGCTTCAGGAACAAGCATTCCTGTGAGAGCCAGCTATTAGGTTTCACTCAAGACGTTGCTGATGCCATAGATGAGAATGGACAAATAGATGGGGTTGTAATAGATTTTGCAAAGGCTTTTGATGTAGTTCCTCATGACAGGCTAATGAAAAAAGTTGCAGCAATGGGTATTGACAATAGAGTAGTACAATGGATTAGAGAGTTTCTCAGTGGAAGAACGCAGAGGGTGAGGGTAGGAAATCAACTATCAAGTAGTGTGAAAGTTACCTCTGGGATACCACAGGGTAGTGTGTTGGGTCCTTTGCTGTTCATTGCATACATCAATGACCTGCCTGAAGGAATAACGGCTAGGGTTCGACTTTTTGCAGATGATTGTATTATATACAGAATAACAAGGAGTGTTAGGGACTGTAAAGAGCTCCAGCAGGATTTAGATTTAGTAAATAAGTGGGTGGAATTAAACAAAATGAGGCTAAATGGTGACAAAAGTAAAATGTTGAGGTTTACCAATAAGAAAAATGTTATTAAATATAGGTATAGATTAGGCAACTGTGAAATAGTAGCAAGTAAGAGATGTAAATACTTAGGATTAACTGTAGCTAGTAACCTAAGCTGGGATCAGCACATAAGTGCAATGGTGGCTCAGGCATATAAAAAGTTGCATTTTGTGATGAGAAGTTTAAGAGGATGCAGCAAGAAAGTTAAAGAAAAGGGATATCTCACATTAGTAAGGCCTAGTTTAGAGTATTGTTCAAGTGTATGGGGCTGCTACACCAGATAGGGCACACCAAGAAAGTTGCGATGGTGCAGAGGAGAGCAGCAAGATACGTTATGTTGGACTTTAGACGGAGAGCGAGTGTTACAAGTATGTTAGGAAACCTTAGATGGGAAACACTTCAAGGGAGGAGAAAAATTGCAAGGTTATGTACTATGTATAAAATATACAACGGAGAACAAGCGTGGGTAGACCTATCTGGCAGGCTTGAAAGGGCCGACTATCTAGGAAGAGGTGACCATGCCTTCAAAGTGAGGGTTGTAGCTAGCAGAACTAATACTGGCAAATACTCTTTTCTGGCTAGGGCCAAAAGGGAGTGGAATGCTCTCCCAAAAGGAGTAATGGTGACTCTTCCTAAATCACTGGGAGTATTAAAAGGACTGTTGAAAAGTAAAGTGTTATGTCTTGTACCCTTCTACAAATAGTTTATCATAATTTACTATGTAGTTATATTCATACTTTTTACATAATACTAGCCTATGTATAGTATACTGAGCAGCCACCGATTGTGTCAAATGTAATCATTGCAATCAAAGTTGTCAATAAATATTCTATTCTATTCTATTCTATAGTTTTCAAACTATCATCAATAATCGATTTGAACTATTTTCGATGAAGGCCTTCCCATCAAAAATGTAATTGAGAATAATACACACAGCGTTGCATTAAATCCCATAAACTCGTGCGATATGTCTCATTCCATGCTAAAATCAATCTTCTATCTTGACGTAACTAATTACTATTCAACCCAACCAGGCCTAGCCTTCCGTGACCGGAAGCTCAAATATCTCGCGCGTGATTTCTAACGCGCGTAATCCAAACTGTTTCCGGTTTGCTCCCGTGACGTAGCTGATAGCATCTAGATGAACTTGATACCCCGGACAACATGGAGGTCGATGTCGTAAATCATTGCACCGTCTTCCGCTACCCCCCTCTAGCTCTGAAGTAGTGAACCACGGAGCATATTTCATCATCTAGGTTTTCATCACTTTCATTCAGTTTACCACGAGGGACAAGGAAAAGTAATACAACTGGGATAGTAACTTAATTCTCAATATTGGAACAAGAAAAGAAAATACATATATTTCCATCTACGTTATATGAGGAGATAAATATACATTTTCAAAAGTCACTTTTTGTATTTTATTTGGGGATAAAGTTTAACATTCTTTATCTGACACCAAAATGAACTTTGACGTTTGTGTTTGGACAATAATGTTATTTATGAAGGCATATTTTACTTCACCGGTTAAAAAGCATTGCTTCCATGCAGATTATAGCAAAACATTGAAAATTGTCACAGCTATCATGTCATACTTTTCTATATGAGATTTTACTTCTTAATTGCAATATCAGATCATGATGAATATAATCGAATTTTAATTTCACTATTAAAAAATTGGAAAAATAAATATTTAATTTCATAATAAAGATAATTATGAAAAAGTTAAATTCGAGACACGGCACCTCCACCAAATGTAACTTATTTAAATTAAACGATTACAAAATTGACAAAAATATAAAATTGTTTCTAAAAAGTGCAATTCGAGACCCGGCACCTCCACCAAACGGAATAAAAACAACCTCGATACTCATAACATAATATAGACAATGTATTTCCACTCTTTAATCAATCAATATCCGAAACCATTTCCAACAATCGATATGGTGAGATATGGGGGGGAGTGGCTGTGTGAGGGGTTGGAGGGGGGGGGGCACCAGACTCTGATGCTGCAGGGTCTATGGAAGCCATGATGCCCGATGCTTCACCCATGTCGTTCTCTTCCCCCGTCTTTAAGTCTCCACCTTCTTCTCTGTCAGACCTGTCCACAATGAAACTCTCGACACATTTTCGTTTATTCCCTCCACTTGACCTGTCTTATCCTTAATAATAATAATAATCCAATACTCATTTCTAACAATATCGTGTTGAGTGGTACGTTCTTCACTTTCATATCTAGGGCACAAAACGATTTTTTTCTGAGGTTGCCGGGCTCTGCGTTTCTTCATCATCATCTTCATCGTCATCTTCATCTTGCGTCTGCTTCTCCACCAATTTTCTGCACTCGTTCGGTCCTGTCCTCCCACAGCTTCACTTCCAACACCTGGTACCACGATTCACCTCGCTTTTCAACGTCTCCTTCGATCAATCTACCCCACATTCTCTCGAGTCTAGATCTTCCTACTTTTCTTTTACTTTCCTCTCCTGCTTCGAAGTCTCGTCGGGATCCTATCCATTTCCATCCTCTTCATATGACCAAACCATCTTAAACGTTCCCTTCCTAATTTAAACCTCAATTTCTCCAGACCTCATTCCTTTCTTATAACGTCGCTTCTAATCCTGTCCAGTTTCGTAACTCCCTTGATGCTTCTTAAAAAAACTAATAAAATTAATTCGAAATTAGGGAAAATAACAAATCAATCAGTGTCTATGCTGACAAGTAAACTTCATATTCAAATAATAATTTATAGATACCATTTACAACACGAACACCCTTGACCGGAAATCAATCAAAGCCTTGATGTGTAAAATACAACTAGCACCACTGATTTACTTGTAGTCGATTGTGTACAACTTTAAGGTGAGAAAATAAAAAATAAAGTAGACGAACAGTGAATTTTTTTAAAAAATAGGGAAACTTTTAAATGTGAAAATCAATATGAAAACACTAAGGTTGTTTAAGTATTTTTTATTTTAAAGCTCAAAGATAACTTGTGGGATTATGTTTGAGGGTCTGCCCCAAAGATGTTTATGGAAGCTAAAGCTGAATTCACGTGAATTTGGTTTTGTGCTGCCTGCTTGTAGGCCACGTTTTTAGCTGAAATAGTTTAAATATATGGTAGTAACAAGAGTGCGTATTGTTGAATAAGGATTGTATTGGCCACCATCTTGAAGACATACATTCCTTTTCGCTCTCAGCAATAGAATGCGTATATTGTCTAGGTTAATAACCTGACCTGATCAAGTATAGACTTCGCTTCAACATATTTCTGACTTCGGCACTAAACTTCGACGCGGAATGTTAAGAAAGTAGTTGTACTCGAAGCATTTGCTACACACCCGTTTCGAGTTACATTCAGAAAGAGAACTTTAAACAGCGTGAACTTTGCTGAACCTCCGTCTTCAGCTATTGATTGTTTTAAACGCTCGATTACGGTCAAAGTTTGAAGGTTTGGATCGACAACGTCGATACAGTGTACAACTAACCAAAGCAAGGATGATTTTATACGCATCAAACTTGAACCGACAAATCCTCTAGATTGCACTTATTAAAAACGAAAAGAAGATGTCAAAGTGGTTTGCTTCAGGCTTATATAACTCGACCACATAGTATTGTTAGTAAAATCTCTATAAAATACTAGGAAAACGCTTAAGTCCCGCCGCGTTGTTGGATGAGCGTAATTGAGCTCCATGTGTTATGTGAATTTTCTGTTGTTCTGTGGCAAAATCATTACTAAGTTAAATTTTTTTAAAAATTAAATTAAATTAAATTAAAAATTAACTTAATTTTTTAATTTTTTTAAAAATTAATCGTAATTGTTCAAAAAATCGTAAAATTGCGATTTTCATAAGAAATAATTTCTCGATTGCGCTCAAATTTTACACTAATATATTCATTCATAAAATAAAGGTTCTGCGAAAAAATCATTACAATCTGATAAAGCATGTAGGTGTTATAAGTCAAAGAATTGTTTAAAAAAAGAAAAAACCTGTAAAATTTCGATTTTTATGATAAATATTTTTTCAATTGCGCTCAAATTTCACAAAAATATCTTAATTCATAAAATTAAGGTTCTGTGAAAACATTAAAATCGGATAAAGCATGAAGGTGTTATAAGTCAACGAATGTTTTAAAAATCTTAAAAGATCGTAAAATTGCGATTTTCATAAAAAATATTTTTTTGATTGCGCTCAAAAACGTGACAGTTCTAAGTTCAGAGATTTCGAAGGCCTCCATAAAATTTCATCGCAATCGGAGTATCGGTTTAGCCGTAATCGTGTGGACAAACAGACAAAAATACAAAAAAAAACAAAAAAAAAAACAAAAAAAAAACATTCCGGATTTTTTTCTCCAGTGTAGTGAAATGGAATCTTCGCTTCGCTCGCTTCGCTCGCTACGCTCGCTACGCTCATCCAATTATTTTTATTGATGAACCCATTTCCTACTGATTTGACTCGTATGCCTACAGTTTATTTTAAGCTTCGTTTATTTAGATGTTTAAAAAAGTATTTTTGCTAAAATTCAAATAAGCCGATGGTTGTTAAATAATTGTGTTAACACAGTACAAAACGTATCTGAATTTATTTTTACGTTAACGCTTTTATTTATTTTGTAATTAGTTTTTAAGGAAAGTATTTCAAAATATAAAATGTTAATTTATATCAAAGTTACGTTATCTTGTTTCATGACATAAAATTAAATACAATTTCACACGCACCAATGGTATGTAACAGGTCTTAATTTACATTTAGAACTAACGTTATAACTTTGAAGTTTGTACTGCTAAAGCGAACATGCTTTGTAACTTTCCTTCCACTTATGAGAGTAACTTCTAGAACGTTTCTCATCTTGAAACACATGTAAGGTTAGGTGCTCGCATATTGTGAGAGTTCCGTCGTTTAGATAGAATGATGTGTACTAGTAAACTACCGGTGGCTTGCAACACAATTCCAGCTTAAGGCTGTTCCACCCTTATTTTCCATTTTCTAAAATATGCAGCTAAGTAAAAATGTAGTGAATGAAATTGAAATCTGACACTATTAGAAACCAATATTTGTAATTGTCTGATAGGGCACCCGGCAAATATTGCCTAATAGTTTCAAACTGCAATTGCATCTAGCACATCGTTCAACGTAGATAGTTGTGTTTCTGTGACATTAATGTTTGACTGTTTTTCTTCAGTTAAACGAAGAGAAAACATGGGATTTTACACTTTGTTATGTTCCACGAATTTTTTAGATAACCGGTATTTTTTTGTCAATTCGTACCGGAAAACGAAAAAATTCCTAGGGGATACAGTTCCGAAAAATCTTATGTTTTCTCTTTGTTAAACTGAAGAAAAACTGTCAAACATTAATGTCACAGAAACATAATAATCTACGTTGAATGATGTGATAGATGCAATTGCAGTTTGATACTATTTTGAAGATGAAATATTTGCCGGGTGTCCGATCAGAAAAATTAAAAAAAAAATTGTTTTGGTGTTCTTATAGTACCAGGTTTCAATTTCATTTACTATATTTTTACATAGTTTCATATTTTAGAAAATGTAAAAACAGGGTGGAACAGCCTTAAGCCCAAGTCAAACAAGGAAATCATCAAGAAACTGATTGTTTTACCTCGAGTTAGTAATTTTTTGTTTTATGTATGTTAAAACCATGATAGCGTTGATAAGATTTTATTAAATTGCATAAGCTGACATGATTTGCAAATCCCGATGTTATAGGCCTACGTTGTACGCGCACTTTATCACTTAACCATACACAACATAATGTGCAGTCATTTTAAAGTAGCTCCTTAAGTAGACTTCTCGATAATGCCAGCAAGTTTAATCACGTCACATAAAAGCGACTAAAATAAATACATTACGATGTGCTTTCAACAGCAACGTAATCACGTACTCCTAATCTACTTAGCTTGTTAATGCTGTATCCAATAATTTAATTGAATCTCTGCAGTGATTAAAATTAGAGTAAAAAATAGTCTAGAAAACTATCCAATTATAATTTATAAAAGTTACATAAAAGAATGAGTAATTTTTTTAAATACGATTTTTTTTTAAATTTGAACTATAAGTTTTAGCATTATTTATTCCATTTACAAATTTATTTATTTATAATTATTTGATCCACAACATATTTATTAATTAAATATATCACGAGGATGGCAGAAAAGAGCAAAGCTCCAAGCCCACTGGGTGACTGCCAACCTAACAAAAATATATTTTTAATAATAACAGCAAGAGTTATCAGCAACTTTTTAACCATCATTAGCTAGAACTTGGAAAATAAGGATAGGATTTATGTACAATTATTATACTCATTATATTATCACTATTGATTGACGATATGTCGTTCTGAGTTATTATTCCGAATAATATAGCTTGAACATTACTCCTAAACATATTAATCCAACTCCCACCCTCCTTGTCTTACAACCCCCCTCCTCGTACATACTAACCTCTTAGCCTCTAGCATTGTAATGCTAGACTCAGAGCTCATTACATCCTAGTAGGCTGACACTGAACAGCTTCAAAGCTATGTGGTCGTGTCTTGGTATGTCTTACGCTCGCGCAACAGGGAACAACACAGATGTACCGACGTTCAGAGATGATATTGCCATTGAAACACACACGACGGGTTTCATACGCAATTAGGGTGACATCACACTACACATCGTGTAACTCACGGATCATATTAATTAATCAAATTATATTCGTGAAATACATTGTTGCCAAATATGATGCGGAATTTTTTAATAAAAAGTGGGTTTAGCAAATAAATTTGATTGTGGATACGAAATGTACATATAAACAGCCTGTTATTAAACTTAATAAATCAAATTTAAATTGTGTTAAATTTTATAACGGACATTTAAGTTCATAAATAAATTTCACATGTTTGCAACAAGAAGCTAAGTTACTTTTTTTATTCTAAAATGAATTGCATTATTGTTTCACAAGTTATACTGATACTTATTATTAACATTATTTAAATAAATAAATAAATAAATTGTATTTAGAGTCAACCCACTCAGTTATATAACTGATTTTCAGTGGGGGACTTTAAATCAAAGCGACCAAGCCAACCCTGTAGACCCCGACGCAAATCGACGAGTGAGCGATAACCAACCAAAGATCGATATTTTTAATAGGAAATATAGCAATCAGTGGTATGGATAGTGCGAACACCCGCAGATCAACGCCAGAATCAACAAGGCCGATTCAGAACAACTGTAAATTTATTATGTGCTTCGTTGCAAGGACGGCTCCAAAGTCACCGTTTACAAACTTCTAAGACAAGAACTGATGGACTTAAGTCCATATCAGAAGTTAAAAACTTCTGACTTTGGCGGGAATCGAACCCTGGTCTTTCTCCACTAGAAGCAGATACGCTTACAACAAGACCAACGAGCCACAATAAACATTGGGTTAAGCGAACGAAATTTGATTGTAGATGCAAAATTTACATACAGCCTGTTGTAATACGTCATAAATCACGAATATTTAAATTGTGTAGATTAATTTATAAACGAACATAATATTTAATTAAAAAAATAAAAATACGTTTGCAACAGGAAGCTAAGATACTTTCTTTGATTGTTAAATGAAAAATATTATTATTTTACAAGTTATACTAATTATAAGTATTATTCAAGAGGTTCCATTGTACTGCTATGTACCAGCTTCTGATTATAATTTACCATGCAAAAACGTCAGTGCAGATTAATAAAGCAGGCAGTGATGAGTTTAGATGCAGTGGTTCTAGTGAGATATGAGTGATATGTAAGAATCGAAGAAACTCGAAATCAATGTCTTATATCGAGGCGCATGACTTGTATCATCAGTTAGGTAGACGGCTCGCTAGTGTGCTCGCCCGATAGCAGGTCGAGTGGACTAACAAGGCCTCGAGGAAGCGAGGGAGCCAGAAAGCCAAAGCTCTTGAGAGCCAAAGCTGTTCGTGCGCCCAACAGTCGAACAGTTCCTTGGTCAGCGGAGTGAACAGGGGAGGGATTAGACGCAGCCGTCGGTGTCAAATCCATTCATCGGATGATGACTGCTTGCCAGTGATAGACCCAGGCCGGGAGATGAGGCGGTGGGACTCACTGTCTTGCGTGTGCGTGTGCGTGTAGTTACACCACTGATATGAACGCATTCATTTTAGTCATGTTTTAACAATCAAGTTTCAGTTTTGCTGGAGATGCCGGGTCTCTCTTTTGTTTACATTCTTGATTATGTCAAGTCAAAAAACAATTTATCTTCTTAAACATCACAGGCATGTCGTACCATGCGTGTGCGTGTGCGTGTGCGTCATTCGGTCATATTCGCATAATACAAGAATCTACTTAACATCCAACATAACTATCAATACTCTATTCCAACCCTGCTAGCCGATGTCAAAAGCAACGTAATTCTATTTCATTTCAAAATGTTTCTGTTTGGACTTTTTCAAACATCAAACAAGATATTAATTAACAATCTAGTAAGAAATCAAAACCACTATAGGAGTCATTTAATGTTTTATTATGTACGTACGTTTTACTTTGAGTCACGAATTTACTTCATCTACTTGAGAGCGAAACTGTTCACTCAACCATTATTAATTCAGCGTTTAGAGCTAAAGAGAACTTACAACGAAGTCTTGGCAAAAAAACCACACAATTACAACATTCCAGGAAATAGCTAGAAAAAATGGAAATAAAAAAGTGCCACAAATAAAATGAAAATGTTTCTTTTTTCAAGGCGGGCGTTTCGGGATGTTCTTAATTAAATGTCCCATCCGAGGGGATTTCATAAAGAAAGCTCTTTAAGCTTTCACAATCTCTCGTTTTGAAAGTTAGTCCGTGGGTAAAGCATTTGTTGATGCCGGAGACGATAACGGATTTATATTGCACGAAATAAAGACGGTGCAGCAGGAGTAAGTTACTCTATCTGGTTACTACACGACAAGAATAGACAAACAACTTAAGGTCACTCAACTGTTCTGACAAGATGCTAGAGTGGATTAGGTTGAGATAATATTATTGAGTAGGGGAAGAGAAATCCTTAACAAAGATACTGAATGAGGTATGGGGGTTGGTAAAGGGGGGTAGATAGGAGTTTGAAACGTTCATTTTATCAAGAAAAATAAATTCTTTTTTAGAGTTTATCCACTCAGTAACATAACTTATTTACAGTGGGGGACAATAAATTTGAAGCAGACCAAACCAACCTCGTTGGCGCCGACACTATCGACGAGCAAACAATGACCATCTAGAGACAGGTGTGTTAAAAAGTAAACACGGGGCAGAAAAGCTGGACACGATTCCACCAACGGAACAAGACTAATTCGGAACAACTTTGAATTTATTATGTGTTACGTTGCTAGAACGGTTTGAAACTCACTATTAAGTATCCAAATAGTCAAGGTTTGTCAACTATAAGTGTTATTTTTGTCCTTTAAATTCAGTTTTATTTTGTGCTTAGTGTTTCGACAAATCAAGTCTATTATTCTTGGGATATTCATTCATAATTTCTAAACCATTGAATTACGAATAGATTTTTGGATCTTACATTTAAAGCTTTGACCTTTATTTTTTGCTCTTTTGAATAGCATCATGAATAACGAGGATTCTAAGTGCTGTAAACGTAAGAAAATAGTAGCGATTTAAAACACGAGACTTCGAACTATAAGCTCGAACCAACTTTTCTACATTGTTAAATGTCCATTTAAAAATTGCTTGATTACTAAATCCAACGAATTTCGACATACTTTCTCTCTGAAACCCTTTATTATGTACAATTTTCAAAAAAAAAAAAAAGTGAAACTTTGACAGCTTGTTAGCAAAGGATAAACATATGTCACGACACAGGAACATTTCAACATTTCAAATTATTGCCTCCTATTAATGCTTTAGAAATAACTACAAAAAACTCTTTGGTTTCCTGATTGCGTCCAGTATCTAACAAAATAAACACGGTATTACAAATTTGATCCGATAGCGACACACACATTCTATCGTTAGCTTGGAATCTATTTTTAGATTTATGCACGGGCATTTTTTTTTGGATATTGGTAGAACTTATTGCAGATTCAGACAAACAATGACAAAGACACACGACAGATGACTGTCCTTGTTTGTTTGATTTAATTAGTTCTTGGAAAACTGGGGTTTAATTCAGTTATTCTATATTTATTCCCATTAGGAATGGTTCATTAGGATTCTTGCGGATGACCACGCAATAGCGTGAAAATGTATAAAGTTATTATATGGCAACATATTGTTTTGAATGTGACATGTGACAATGAGTGACGAATAAATGTTTCTTCGAATATTAGCACATAGTTCTTTGAGCTGCTCACAGATGTGCACCTTATCAATACGTTGTGTCGTCACCTCCTGCCTAATCAAGGCTTATGCTGTAAGTGCAAATAACGTTTAGCCCCATAGAACAGCGGTTCTCAACCTTTCTTGAAGCGAGACACACCTAGTAACAATGAAGCCATTTGACGGCACAGTGCCATAATTAAAACAATACTAATAAGTTAACCATTATTCGCGACTCGTGATGAAGGCAATGATTTTTGTTACTTGTCAAGGTAAACGAGAAATTTGATCAAATTATGTAATGTAGCCTGTAGTTCATAATCGATAGTGTTTGAAAGTGATATTTTATTTATGTATTTATTTATGTATTTATTTAACGTTTATCCTATTCAGTAAAAAAAAACTAAGTTCAAATGGAAAAGACTAAATAAATCGTATTACATAAGAGCAGTGCAACATAGAAATAGTATAGTAAATTACAAGAAAAACGTACTAATAATAAACCTCTGCATTCTGAATTAAAACCTAGTTTGTCAAAGCTCATACCATTCTTAAGGAAAAACAACATTTCCCTCCAACCATCATCATATTGTAACTATCTCATTCGTTTCATCCACAAATAACACAAAAAGCTGCCTTAGGGTTTAATATCAGGGTAACATAAAATCTAACGGTTTATTTATGTATTCTTGTTGTAATTCTATCAAAGGAAATTCCTGATTAAATATTCTCTCTGGCAAAGTAGAACAATGTTAATTAGGGTGTATCATTTCCTCTAGCGGGACTGAGCTGCTATTGGTGTCAGAAGAGAGGGTAAAAACCTTCAAAGAAGGAGGTTTTCTCCGATGCAGAGACGTTTTGTTGTTTTGTGTTTCTGCTTCATATACAGAAGAGAATCTCTCATTTGTGTCTGCCCGTCCAAGCAGAAATGATGATCGGCGTGATCTTCTCCTGGTATTCGTAAGCAAGAACTGAGGCAATATGGGAGCGAGACGTCAGGGGTTCATACGGCCGTCAGCGCTACACGAGCTGACGTCTGCTTATTACGTAGGATTGCAATTATATTTCCGTCAACAATTTTTTTTTTGCTTGTGGCGTTGGATTTTCTATCATTAGACTTGATTTTACATTGTGTCAGAATGGCTGAAAGTTTTGATTTTCTCGTAGTCGATTTCAGACGTAATGAAAATCTAATTTATTTTGTGTTATTCGTTTAAAATGGGAAACTATTTTCAAATGGCGACAATACTAGTTTTGTTCTGTTATGTGTGGCATTAATGAGAAAAGTTGTGAGTTGAGATCGTGTCACAAGACATGGAGTTTATTCTTGAAAGTTTTCATTTCCTGATTGCCTCGACGTTGACTCGTTGTTGTCCGTGATATTCGCCTGACAGTAAAGATGTTTGTAATTTATCTTGTACCTTTTTTCTTTTAAAACTTCACAATTTAAAGTTTAAATAATACATAACAATTTTTTTGGTTTGGAGAACGTTTTTGTTTTTCAGAAGGTATCCATAACTTTTCGATGAGTTCAAGACTTTAACATATGTGTTTTCTTTAAGGAGTACCAATGTAAGCGCGTAGGCCCTACATCTATTAAAAATATGAAATTGTATAAGAAATTAATTTTATAGCTTTAATTATGTCACCTAAGATTATTTAAAATTCAAACCCAATTCCAGGAAACAAGTGAACATAGATAGCGCGCGCGTTCGTCGATATGGTCGCGTGTGATTATATAATTTGATACAATTTCATGTAAGCCTGTTTAACGTTTATTTTTCTGATCATGACAAGAGGAACGAAGAAAAAGAATTACTGGAATTACGTGTTAAAGTCTGTTCACGTATACAAAAAACAAAAATCCCAAACTTGGATGCTGAGATGGAGAAAGTTCTAAACCCAAATTTATATAAGAACGTACACACTTGGTATGGAAGCAAGTCAAAACCTCCGGTGGCATATGAAAAAGCTCTTGGGGTGCGTGTTTAGCAATTGTCAACCCAAATTCTTCCTGGCCTGGTTTTAGCCCTGATGACCTAACATACGTTATGGTAAACATAAACACTGTTTAATTGAGATGAAATGCCTTGCAAATAGAAAAAACTGGACTGCTGCTGAAATGGTAGAAAATGTCTATTTATTTCAATTGACCCAGTGACTGAGAAGAACAAAATACGAAATGGATTTAAAGTCGGTGTAGTCACATGTATATCCAATGAGATGAGTTAGAAAGTTCTAATCAAATTTTATATAATTCATTTGTTATTAAGAACGTCAAACTCAGTTAAAGCATTAAAAGGGGAGCTATTATCAATTGTCAACCAAAATTCTCATAGCTGTTTTCGACTAACATAGTAATGGAAATAACATTTTCAACATAGATTAAACCAAAGTTGGTAAAAATGAATGGACTGTGCATGATGTAAGAAATGATCTAATATATTTAAATGGGTGAGAAGAGAAGAAACAAAAAAAATAAAAAAAAACCAACTAGACATGGAAAGAAAATGGATGTTAGACACCACGTTTAAAGAATATGAGGTTTGCTAAAAGGTAACAGCAAATCGGAGTCGTTGATTTCAATAGTACCAACATAAAGTGGCGAGAATTACAACCACTTGCTTCCAAAATTAGCAAACTAGAAATATTAACCGATAGTAGGCACTTAAGCCTATGTTATCGCCCTCTTACCAATATTTCAAAAGTCAAAGAAAGATGACTTAAATCTTGTCACAATGAAAGAGGGTCTAAAATAAAACAGGATTTTTCTTTTTTTTTTTTGGGCGAGACGTAACGTCCCCGACAGCCGATATATGCATATTTTGGGACAAAAGCAGAAACAAAGCAACGAATTTTTTTCTACACAATTTTGTTACCTCCTCCTAAACAGGAAAAACAATTTTCTGAAAAATCTTTTGATGTACGACTTTTTCTGTCCGCAGATACAAAACTCATGTTTGTACCGTATGACAAAAAAATCGTACATTGAACGACATTTCAGAAAGTTGTTGTGCCATGAGGCCTACACGATGGCGGACTATAATCGAATAAATTATATACGATATTAAAATAACACAAAATAAAGCCACAACTTCATCCCTAGTTTGAATTCCGGAAATTTTAGATACTGTATTTCTATTTGTAATGGTTGGTTTGATTTTACAATTCCAAAAGTTAGTATTTGTCTTCGGAAAGAATCAGTGCTGTGAGGTTTACAATCCCGGAAATTGTGGTTTCAATTAAGTCTACGGAAGCTACCAAGTGGCTGAAGCAAAGTCGTATTCCCAAGGTTAAGTGTCAAATGGCGGGAAAGAGTTAACCTACATTTCAAAGTTTTATTTCTCTGGAATTCAGATATAATTAATAGAACTGTACCGATATGGGTTTATTGAATCATCATCGTGTCCAGCTTGATTGATCGATGTTTCGAACTTAAATGTGCCGGTCTCTAGTTAGTTCTTATTTGCTCAACTATTGTGATGGCGCCTACAGGGTTGACTTGGTCTGCTTCAAATTTAATGAAGCCCACTGAAAATCAGTTCTGTGACTGAGTGGGTCGACTCTAAATACGAATTAATTTATTGGATGAGCGAGTTGAAGACTTCAATTTCACTTACCCTGAAAAAAAATAACTCGTTTGTTTAATTGCTTTTTGTCTGTTAGTTCGCTTTCTACCGGGCAAACGGCATATTGATGAAAATTATAGGGGACCTTCGAAATCTCTGAACTTAGAACTATTAAGTTTTTGGGTACAATCGAAGAAATATTTGTTATGAATATCGTACGTTTACGATTTTTTTCGATTTGTAATGCGATTTTTTTTTATATTTGGACCGCGACCGGGCAAACGGCTACTCCGATCTTGATTAAACTTTATGAAAACGTTTTAAATAACTTAACTTAGAAATGTTTCTTCAATTGAAGAAATATTTCGTACTTTTAGGGCAACGATAATCAACCATAAAAGCTCATCCATCAACGCGACTGGAAAAAGCATTCTAGTTTATACCTAACAGGTGAACGATTCCTCCTGGAATCCATGACCTCCCGTTTGAACCCGACAAACAACTAAGTGTTTGCTTTACCCCTACGTAGACGAACGCAGGCTGGCAACGTAACGGCGCTAAAGCTCACGACATTGATCAGGATGCCGAGCTAAGGTGGCAGCGGTGGAAGGAAGCCATTAGTGAGGGGGGCTGTGAAGAGGGGGGGGGGAGGGGGGGGAGCATTGTTAAACTTAAACACACAACTATACACGAAACTTGGAGCTGGAGTCACGCTCGGCTGAATTCCACAGACATCTCCGAATCAAGAGTTATTGAATCCACCGCGAGAAATATTTATCTTACGTTAATCCACATAGACAAGATATTGTTAATTATATTAAACTAAGCTTTGTAGCGAATGAGCCGACGTACGATAATTTCCAATGATAATACTCTATAATCTCTGTTTGGTGGTAAGTTGATAACAACTAAGCCATGGTAGATTACAAGCTAAAACCACACGAACATTAGTTAATTGTGTTAAATGTAGTCGACTGTCGAATGGGGTGTATGGTTCGATGGGTCACGTGTTGTGATGTAGTTAGTGGGGGGGGGGAGGGAGAGGGGTGACCCCTGACCTAAACCAGGCCCCCAGAAACCGTTAGCTACACGTGGAATTAATTAATTGAGAAGCTACTCCCAACTGATCCTCGTGGCTCAATATTAGTCGCGACTAGGTAGTGGTTTTAGATGAGGGCTCAATTATAATGATCTAGAGTACACTTCACTCCTAAATAGAGATTCCATATACCTCCATTAGCAAATAATAGATGATGTATTAAGTAAATACAGCAGTGATTAATTTACTTTATTACCGTCTATTAATATGCATTTCTCTTAATCTTTGTATTAATTTGTCTGGGTGATGGAAATTATCATTGCCAATTTAATGTGTTATTTCAGAATTATCTTAAAAGTTTATTAATCATAGGGCCAATACATTTAACACAGATGCAACTCGTTACATTTTATTGCTCAAGAAAGTAGACTTTAAAAAAATATATTTAAGTGGAGAAAACTATTTAATAGCCAAAGATAGACCAAGACTTTTCAGTAAAAATTACATATATAAGTTGACAAATCTAGGCGTTATAAAAAATCTCTTTATCCCATATTTTCAATAAGAATGCCCTGTGCAGGAATAAAAGTACTCGACTAGATTTTGCAAGAGTTTACTGTAATTAGTGATGCCTTTTTCAGTTTCCTTTTTTCCATTAATATTTTGAAACAAAAGTCGAAATTGAAGAATTAAATAATTCATTAATGAAAATAAAAATTTATAAATTTATAAAACAAATGTTTATAACAGTTTATTTAACATTAATTATTATTTTTCTTATTTAGTTATTTGGTTTAAACTAAAAAGTTTATTGCAATTAGTAATAGATTCAGGTCATTGTAGACAAAGCTTCGGAAGTGATTAAAGTTTGATAACATAAATATGTAGATATTTCAGATTTCAGTAAACAAAAACTCCAAGAAAGCTTTTTAAATGCAGTCTAAAAGAAGCGCTTTAATAAATAAGTAAAATGAGTAAAATAAGAGTGCAAATAGAGACAAACTGCACACCAGCTAGTAATGTATTCGTCAATTAAGGGCATCGCACATGACTGGTTTGTAGATGCCAAATACAAAGACTCTCTTGCATTTAAATCTCTACATAGTTTATAAAAATAAAATAAAATGAATAAGACACTGGGAGATTTTGTTCTAGAATTCACTTAGCAAACTTTTAAATACGTTAACTAGAACTGATACAAAAGAAGTCGATAATATGTTTTCTTCTACGTTTACAACATCGTAAAACTATTACAAATACGAGTTCTTTGTTAAGATCTCTATGTTTAACGGTGCTAGGCGCCACTAGACACATTCACTTGATCAAATTTGAATGCAAAGAAATTGTTTTAGTTGAGCATTGAAATTAGAAAAAATAAGTGATTTTGATGTGAATATTGTATTTAAACACACATATAATTCATTGTGTATGAAGTTTATATAGGCCTAATATACATGCAAACCGGAATTTTTTTGGGGAAGAGAATTGGATTAATTAATGCAAAATTGTACCAATAGTTTTTTTTAGATACACGCTATTTCTTCTTCCGATGCGCGAGAATAAAAAACGACATTGGCCATCTTTGAAGTGTCGCGACACCAAAACGCTGAATCTACATCATTAGCAACAAGTGAATTATTTTTACTCGGGGTTTTGTGAATTGAATGACATATGTTGCTACTTGCCCGCTTTCCAGAGAGTGGTTTTTACTCTAAATAAAGGACTATTGATATACACAAGCTCAACATAAACTTCAGTATTCTGTTTCTTCTAGAAAGGTTTCTTATCGCAAATACGCACGCATAGTTTTCCATTCAAAAATTCATAGGATATGATCTGAATACTTCCCACGCGTACAAAAACGCATTGAAAATAACGACACTCTACCAGTTCTATACAGCTTGATCTTGTAAACAAAACAAAAAAACTTAAGAATATTATCTATATAAATTTCAACACTTTCTTTTGATGTGGCCAATGTATAGGCTTTGGATGCAAATGTTATTTTTTGTTCTATAACAGCTTTAACGGCAGTCAAGCCAACCGTATGTCGGTGTTATTTGGGTGGGAGGGGGTTAGAGGGCAGGGGGGGGTGCAGTTACCTTGGGTTCCGGGCAGTTATCATACGAATAGTCTGATTACTGTTTGAGAGCAGTCGACTATGCTATGTAGGCCATTGTTACGGGAACAATGAAGGGATGAAAGGTACAGAATGTATCATGAGGAATTCCTGAATAACGTTGGGTTAGTGTTATTCGTTGGTCTTGTGGTTAGCGTCTCTGCTTCAAATGCAGAAGGTCTAGGGTTCGATTCCCGCTATGGGCAAAAGTTTTTAAACTTCTGATTTGGATTTAAAACCACTAGATCCTATCTTAGGAATTTTTAAATTTAGATTTTGGAGTCATCTTTGCGACGAGGTATATAATTAACTTTAAGGTTGTTCCGAATCAGCCTTGTTGATTCCGGTGCTGTTAGCGGGTGGAATCGTGTCCAGCTTGATTGATCGGTGTTTCCTACTTTAATATGCCGGTCTCTAGTTGGTTGGTTCGCTCGTTGATGGTGTCGACGCCTACAGGGTTGGCTTAGTCGGCTTTTTAATGATCACCAACTGGAAATCATTTCTGTGACTGAATGGGTGTAGACTCTAAATACGAATTTTATTTATTTATTAATTAATTTTCATTTATAAACTTAACACATGCTACTTTGGTATAGGTAAAAAAAATTGTGTTACATTGAATGTTTTAAATGTTAGATGAGCTGAATGCGTAAGTAATATATGTTGTGAAAAAAAACTTTTTTTTTTACAAGTAGGGTAAAAAACGTTTTCTTAAGGGCGCCCGCTGCAGGGTTTACATCAGTATTACCCCGAGTGACCCTCTTAATGGTGACTGACAAGGTTACTATGGCGGTAGATTATTGTGGAGGACTGATTAACAGGACTCGATCCCTTGCATTCACATTTACCACTGAAGACTACAAATAATACACTTTTAGTCAAGATTGTCAAGATTGCCGGTGGCGTGTTTCGAACCCGTGACCTCCAGCATCAAAGCCTCACTCTAATCATGATGCTATCTCTGTCGTAAGCTGATACAGGCATATTACGAGCGGAGCTGTTATGTTCATGTTGGTCAAGAAAGAAATACACAAATTTACTAAGAGATATATTTGTGATTATAAAGAGATATTTTTTTCGGGTGATACCTGTAAACGATGTGTTATAATATGCTTTGATATTAGAAAGGCTTCAAAGTATTTTATAACGCATAACTTATATAGTATTATAGTGAAAGATAAAAATTGATTTGTTTTCACACTCGCGTTTAATGACTCAGCACGTCCACCATGTGTACGAATATATAGGGACGACGCTACCCGGCACCTTGACCAAAATCATTATTACACTCGATTTCGAGTACCAAAACTACTCGACTCGACACGAAATATGAGTACCCGCACATCCCCTATAATTCTATGTGTTGATTCCGTGTTATTTACAATACGCAGTTTTAGCACATTAGTTATAGTTTTTTAATAAAAGATTATCACTGAATAGTATCGGGATATTTAATTAAGAAACGCAAACAATAAAAACAAATCTCTAAGATAACATCTAGTCTCCTAGACAAGCAGGAGACTATTACGAGCGGTTAGGCTATGACATTCTATTATTGATATGAAAATAATGATATCGATATTTCGAAATTGTGTTACTTGTGCCCTAAAAAAGAACGAAATTAAAAAAAAAATTGTGTGTTTGTTAGTGGGTTTTAACACACCTCTATTAAGGTCAAAACGGTTGGTACAGCAACGATTTTTAAATTGTTAATGTACCATGTTTTACCATTTTTACCATGTTTACGAATTGGGACGAATTTACTTTAGACTACCCGGCACCCCCACCAAAATATAAATATTTTTTGAGACTCGATTTCGATCACCAAACTCTTGACTAGATTCGTCATTTTGCTACTCACACATGTTAATTTATGACTACGGGTTTTGATACTGAGTTTTTCATTCCGTTGTTATAGTACTTATTTCAATAAACATTTGACGAAATATTTAACTAAAACTATGTATTGATATGCTTGAAAAACCCTAAACAAATAAAATGAATGCAACTTTAATAAATCAGCACTGAGCAAGGCATATTTATTTAACTACTAGGAAACGCTCAGTTGGACGCGTTGATAAGCGAGCACGTGCTATAGCTAGACCCACAATGCACATTTTTTTAAATTTTAAAATTTGCGACGTTCGCTGTCCACAGGGCCATGTTTCCGATATTATTTATTATTGCCAAGGTGTTTGGGTAAACCCGTATGTAAATCTTTACTTTGTGGATAAAATCCACCGCCATCTAGAGGACCTTGACTCATTGGGAAAAATATTTAAACTCTTTGGTATCAAATAATAGACTGCTTCCGCGAAAGTATTTTGATTACTTCTAGGTGGCAGTGCATTAGAAACTTCGCGCGTCTTTTCGTTGCCATGGCAACGTTACTTTTGTTATAATGTAATTTCCATCTACACTACTTATCGGATCAAACTAAAATTAACATATTCGTGACCGGACGGACATTCTAAATGATTTGGCTATCTCAGATTTTGTCGCCGGTTAGTTTGAAAAAAAAACTTTTGATTAACTTTAATGTAACTTTTTAACTTTTTGAACGATTTTGCCACAAAACTAATGGCATTCATCCGAGAACAAAGCTTGCGGATGGTCAAAATTTCAAAACTCGATCCGACGCCTCCGTTCGAACGTTATGGCGAGACATACAAAAAAAAAAAAACAAAAAACAAACAAACAAACAAACAAAAAAAAAACAAAACGAGTGACAAATTTTTCCGGCAGAGTCAAATGGAAACGCTCGCTTCGCTCGCTTAAAAAACGCAAACAATAAAAGTAAATCTCTAAGACCTCTGGCCTAATAGAAGTATTAGCTGTGCGGCAGCGCTAATAGAGTGTCGGCGGTCTGACGTGCAACTAGCGATGCCGAACACAGCGCTATCGGGTGTCACACAGTGACGACACTTGACATGTCATCCGTGACGTCAGAACATCCCACTTGATGTGTCACGGCTGGCTAGAAGGGTGATTGGTTTAACACTATGATGTGGCTACTTCACCCGCGGCCGATCAGATGAGTGGGTGTTGTGACAGATGCGACACTGGATAAACACAGCGCTCAATGCGGGACGACACTTTGCTGTGGACGACGGGAGAGGGGGTGGGGGTGAGGAGGGGGGCAATCGATTGATCTACTCTCTTTAGTCAAGGCGCGACTAAAGTTGGGCTTTCGACTCTTTCATTAAATATTACAAAAAAATTACACAATATATATTATAGTGTATTCAATTTAGATTATTTTTAAATAATTTCGTAATCATTCATGGAACCCAATTACTGATTTTTAATCAACCA
The DNA here is from genome assembly GCA_024449915.1 of Sweltsa coloradensis. Lineage (NCBI taxonomy): Eukaryota > Metazoa > Arthropoda > Insecta > Plecoptera > Chloroperlidae > Sweltsa > Sweltsa coloradensis. The sequence continues at coordinate 1,401,081 of JAMZAV010000487.1, read as the reverse complement.
TTTACCTAAATATAAAATGATCACAAAGATTTACCAGTGTTAAATATTATCAATGTACTTAGAAAACAATAAAGGTCGCAAAACACATCCTTGAGGGACACCTGGCCTTAAAAAGAGAAAAAGAATGAGCCGCGCCGCGCAAGCGCTATTTTATCTTGTATGCGAAACAAGTGCCACGGTGAAAACTTTTTATCTGTGGTGTCAAGAGTTTGGGAAACTTCAAATTAAGATAAATATAGTAAAAAGTGTAGGATTGTTTAAATCCAAATTTATCCATTGGGTAAAACAGCAGGTTTTGTAGAAGTAGTAAGTACAATTTTCAAAATGTTATCATTTATAACAGTTATATGATGAAACGTCAAATGTCAAATCATCCAGCATGTGACACTTGTGTGTTAATATTTTATGCAAATTGTAAATTGGCTATCGTGCCAGAAAATAAACTGAACAAACAAACACATATATTTGAGTATAGGTTGTGGGCTCTTGCGATGAATATTCCACCTAGTTTCTGGGACTCGCGAGAGAAAAACATGTAAAACCGTCCAATCATCGAGCTTAGTTCCGTTAACAGAATTCAATGCGAGCTTACATTGATAACACTTGAATACCGCTAAAAGAAAATGCAACGCCACTTGCAGAGTATAACACTTCGCGAGTACATTGTAGCACGCTATTAAATAGGTTGTACAATCTCTTATTGTTCCTTCTAAGTCTGGGAGAGAATGCAGGGACAAGTAGTCGAGGGTCGTTGAAAGCGGCATTGGATCGTGTTTGCCTGGCTATAAAGTCGACGGAGAATACGTGACAATGTTTCTTACGTCCATGTTCGTACGCCGCTACTTCGAGGTATAAAAATCGTTTCGTGATAACATCTAGAATCCGATGAAATGTGTTTATTTTGAAAATGGAACGCAAAAAATTTTCACTTTTAAACGTTTGGTACATTATTGCTTTACAACAGTACCATTTTGTTTAATACTTGAGATGGTGAATATCATTATTTTTTATTATATATCGAAGAACGAAAAATATGGCAAAAACTGGTGGAGGTCCCTGAGGAAGAAGACAGTGAAGAGGAAGAAAGTGAAGTAGATGATGCAGAGGAAGAAAAGATGATGTGGGAGAAGCGTCAGGCATGGCTAGCCGGCTTCGATAAGCCCGGGGAGCCAAGAATGTGGTGGGAACCTCCCACCCCTACCCGACTTAGTTGGAAATAGGGCCCGATATTATTTAATATATCTTTCATTCCAGATAATTCGTCCATATACATACATTATGTGAGGAAAAACATATAAATTACACTTAAAACAGTTTTAAAATGCTTATAACATTCAAAAATTCAAATTCAAAATTACTTGTCAACGTGCAATTCAACAAAAAGGAAGATAAATCAAACAAAGGATGAAGTTTATTCCTCCATTTATGTACCAATGTAGATGTAAGTCAAATATCAGATTTCAAAACGGCGCAATAACCAAAGACTTGCTCAGGTACAATCTGTCTCTCAACACAGACATGCGGTATACATACTTTGTTCTCAATAAACGAAAGTATTTTTTTTTTGCTTCGTAAATGATAATTAACTTAAATCCAAAAATATACACAATAATTTTTTTATACGACAAATTTGAAAATGAAAAAAATATATATAAATAAAAATTGTAATTTGTGTTGCAAACGAAAAATGTCAAATTTCAAACTTTTATGTTCCAAACAATTCACAAAAGCAGCGAGTACTTAGAAGCAGTTTCTGTTTTGTGTCTTGTCTTGAATGAAACTTCCGTTGACGTCGTCCAAAAAGATTTAGTGCCGAATATCACAGAAAGCTTAAGCTGAGAGAAATCTGTGCATTTGTTTTTAACCTTAATATTTACAGAAATCTAGGTCAAGTACCAGTAAAGTAAGCATCCACGTTTCACAGTGAATTGCGATTATTAAGTTATTGTCTTCTGCAAAACTTTAAATCTAAGTTAAGATGAGTTTGCTGTTGAGGTTGTAGGTCAAATCATATTTGTCAACTTATGTTTTTGAAATAACTGCTCAATTGACCTGTCGATTTCGTCCTCAGCACCTAACATGTAAAGAAAACCTTATTATCGTGACATAGTTTGCACACAGCGTGGATGTGCACACCATAAATAAACAACAGTTGACTCGGCAAAGATATTTCTTATCTTACAGTTCTTTGAAATGGTGTTAAAACATTTCGTTCATATATTATATTGGCAGATGCAATTCCTCAACTCAATTTATAGAAAGGTTTAATATTTTAGGTCCTACTTTGGAAGAACTATTACCCCAGAAAAATTATATCTTGTAACTGTGATTTTACACAAACTTCGAATTTGTTTTAATCCAGAAATTTGCTAAAATTGGCGGCTTTAACCTGATTTTTTTGTTCAACATAGATATAAGAGCATCGTACAATATAAAAAGGTCCTTTATAACATCGCGTCTTGAAACTGTGCACAAAAATACACTCAAACACGCAAAAATATACATTCTTAAATCAGACCACTTCTTGGCAATTAGCATATTTTGGCCGAAACTACTTGCCCAAAGTACAAAACAAAATAAAGAGGATTTACGGAATAGGCTGTCAATTACGTCAACATTTTGGTCAATATTTTTTTGATCAAAATCCTTCAAGGTTACAAGTATAAGTTTCTCCCTATGTTATTTCTTATTGGAGACTTTGGCCGATGGGACTAAGCTCGAATAATACCAACTTTTTTTAGCCGGAATGAAATATATTTTTTGAGTTTAGCGGGTGAATACCCCTTTAAGAGTTTCGCCCCCTAGCATAAGGTAAACAGTTTCTCTGCCAGGCAGAGAGGAAGAGGGTCCACGAGTTATCTTATGTCGACACAACGGCTCAATACTCGGGGCTCAAATCCCTAAAACAAACCACTCTGATATTCATTACGACTTCGGAGATAGAACAAAGATTTGTTCACTTCTTACACCAACATTCAATCATTCCCAGAGAATTAATAAACTCTTCCAACCTGGAACTATTTCTACACTCGTTGATCGATCTAGGATTATCGACATTTTCTAGGGCTGCTGAAATATTACTTATTAGTTTTAACTTTATTACAAAACATACAGCGAGCTACATTTCCGTTCCATGGTTAAGGGTGCGGAGACAAGTGAGATAAGATATGATAAAGCTATATTTCCATGATACAATGGTTGTATACAGCATTATACACAGCTGAATTGCATTTTTTTACCTTTCTTATACATAGGTAGGCTATGTGGAAAGAATTTATTCATTTTGTTTTAAAACAAATCATAATCTAAATATCACATTCATATATGTTTTCTTCTTTGTAATTTACTTTTTATAACTGTAAATGGATAGACGTTAAATAAATTAAATTGATGTATAAAATCATGAGCAAAATAAAAGACACTATATGTACAATGCTTGTTAGGACAATTTCTATCTCATTCGTGACAAACCATGCGTTCGAGAGTCATTTTCTTTCCCGTCTTCAAATCTTATGTTCCCTATAGTTCAGTCAGTATCTATAGTCCCCGCTATCAAGTCTTCCACCATCACCATCCCACTTCCACATCCTACCTATCAATCTGTTATCTGTTTACACGGACGAGCGGGCGGTTTCACTTGAGGACACCCCGCGTCTGTTGTAAGGTTCTCAATAGATTAATATCATATGTTGAGGGTTCAGTTGACTTCAGTTACAGCTTATTGCACACTTTATAAACCTCTCGCAAGTAGGAAGATCTTTGCGTTGTGTTTAGTAGATGTAAGACATTGATCAGTGATGAGTTCTACGTCGTATCTATCAAGTATCAATGCTTTGATGAGACACAGAGAGGAACTAAGACAGACACTGTAAATGATCCATTCAAAACAGTGATCAATGCGACAGATTTCCAGCTGACTAAGCTTATTATAAACTATCACTTTAAATTCTTGGATTTAATCTCAAACTCAAGCCGTTCGCGGTGGAGTGAAGATTAGCAGCTTGTCCAAAGCTTATGGCTCTACGAAGGCGTGTATTCGAATCCCCACAAAGACATGTTTTTTTGTAACTGTCCATTTTTGTCATCTATCACCACTCATCGTCTCTATTAGCATTAGTGCATAATATAGACGTTAAGTTACAAAATTTCATCAATACATCAGCATCAAACTCAAATATTAAGAAAACAGCGATATTTTTTACTAAGTTATATCGAGGGTGTGTTTATCTTAAAAGTTGCGAAGTTATCTTTGTTAAGGGAATCTATGGTCAAAATACAATTCCCGAAGTTTGCGTAAAACAGTAATAAGAAGAAAGAATTGTAGTTATAGTGTTCTGCAATTTAGCAAAACTGTAAATAAGAAGAAAGAATTGTAATTCTGCAAAAAGCAAACTAAGTTATTATTGTCTTTTATGACACAAACTTACCGTAACTTCACACAAAAAGTCTCCTATTTGGATAATGATATTTTTATTATTGTTTACAAAAATCTTTGAGAATGCAATAAGTATTTGTTTTAATGTGTACATGTATCTTCAGTATCTTAACTTCTACGTATCTTTCCCTTTACAGAAATATTGTCCCCTTACTGGCAAATAATAAAAATTCGATGAGCGCAAGATCTTGTAGACATAGATAGGTCTCTGTAAGGAGGAGAAAGTTCTAAACTGTTGACGGAGCCTCTCAAAACACTACTTCTGTATCCAGTACTGGGGATTATGTGAGATTAGCTCAACACGCCGTGGGTCGGCCGCTAACATTGCCTCAGTCCCATAAGAGATATTCAGGGAGGTATACACGGCAGCGTAGAGTGGTATAAACTAGCACTAGAGCATCTGTGTTGCCGTGAGCTGGCTACGCGAGCATATAGAGACCAATGATGTTTAACATCTATAGGTTGCGTTCCGTAGAAGGGACCGGTCGACCATTCTGGCTCGACTGGGTATTGTTATTTTCATTGTTTCACTCAACGTCTGATTGTTGAGGACTGCCTTGGCTCCGAAATAGTGCGTGCATCTACAAGGCCGTGTTTTAATGAAAAAGTTGTGATATCTCGTTAAAATGTTACATAAATCATATCATTTACTAAATAAATGAATGATTTGAATGAAAGAATGAATGATTTATTGTCTACCCATGTGTAGTTACAGGAACATTGTCGGTAGTTGACATTATTCCATGATTTTCAATGAAAGAATTTGAAATAACCGCGCTTTCTTCAAAGACCAGCCCACGACCGGAATAAAACTGTGGCTTCTTGGTCTCGACCACAACAGTGAAAACAGCAACGCATCACATACGTTTCTTGCAAATCTGATCTGTCATTGGTGCAAATTGTGTTTACTTAAATTCCATTGGTCGCAGACTGGTCGTTCTGGTCGCCTTTGCGGAACACAACCATACTAGATCCCCAGTATCCAATACGTCCGCACAGGCGCTAACGTAGCAAATTGAAGCGCTAATCTGACCTATTCAAGATGGCGATTTGGCAATTCAATTTATGCTTTACATTATGTTTTAGACTCGATTTAGTATTTTTCTGTATTGTTTGATATGGTTTTAGCTTGTGCAGCATGGGAATGCACAAACAGAAACAATGAGAATTTATGGCATAAGGGAATTTAGTATTCATTGGTGTTAATGGCTAATATGCTCACCTGTCAACCTGACGGCCACCTTCAGAACTATTTGGGCTACAAATCGCTCCCATATTCTTTATTTATTTTATTTTATTTATTGTTTTAACACATTGATGTGTTATAGGTTGCTAAAGAGGGCATAGCCCCATTCACAATTTAGTGTCTAGCAACCTACAAACTGCCATATTCAAGATGGCTTCAAATTGTCACAGAAGTGGATTAATGACTGCGAATCTAGCCTACTATAGGTGTTCAATATCTATGCTCAGTGATATATTCAGGGAGGTATACACGGCCTCGTAGAGTAGTAGAGAGCATCTATGTTGCCGTGAGAAGGAAACTGAGCTGGATACGCAAGCATAGAGCAATGGTTAAACTAATCTCCACCAGAGCGCAGAACGAAATAGGTTTGGTCACAGTTGTCTGGACGTTGATAAAGTAGTAATTTTTACAACATTTTGACGGCAGTGCATTATTGTTGTGGTAGGTGACAGATTTCCCACCAGAGTGGGGAATGCCATGTGTAAGTTCCGCTGGAAGCACAATGTAAAGAGTCCTGTGACCAAACGCCATCATGCGATCCTGGCGGAGAACCCGGGCGAACCAGCTTGGCATTGCCCTATTCTCTAATGTAGCTTCACCGTTAGTGGCTCAGCCAGCGCATACATATCACTGGCTAGTAGATCAGGAGCTAATTTCTGTAGGGTTGGCATTAACGAAATTGGCTCAACCAACTTAACATCTCAAATTCGACTTGATCACGTGTTAGTATGCACTTTGTGAAACAGCCTCAGGTAGTGTGCCACTTTGAATTGTGGTAAACGAATTTTTTTAGAAGCCATTTTGTTTTTGAATGTGCGATCATTGAAAAGCTTACTCACAGCCAGAGTCATTAAAGAAGTTTCCCGGGGAAACTTCTTTATCGACTCTGCTCACAACTGTCTAAATGTACTTAACTCGGGACTGGGTTAACCGATTTTATTTCTTTTTTGATACCGATTTGTAGGTAATTGTATGATTTCCCTATTATATACAATCAATTATTGATAAGCATGATTTCATTGATAAAAAATGCAGAGGTGGCAAAAATAGAGTAAATTATTTCATTAAAAAATGTATTTATGAAATAAACTTTGTACATATTTTTTTGTGTTTTAGAAGTTCAGCGTTGAAGGGTTTATATAAGTTACATACTTCATGTGTGTACGAATAACAACATATTTTGTCTTTATTCCGGTAGTTGCAAGTAGGTCTACATACCTGAGATGATTTGCCATCAGTATGTGAATGTTTTTAGCGTAGACAGATGTGGGCTTACCTAGAACAAAGAAAACAAACAACTATGAGACAAGGATCAACTGCTAATCAATACACATATAGCACATAATATCACACATTGAATATTAATTGAAATTATTGTAATTTTATTGTAGCCGTAGTGATAAAACGTCATGACTGTCTGTTTAACATTCTTAAGTGGGGGTCACAGGAATAGTGATGAAGGAGGGGGGGTACTTTCCCTCTCCCCCTCCCCCTCGCCTGCGTCCACACAACTGTTAACTAGATAGTCCGCGAACCTCTAAAGACAGAACCTACGAGGGTAGTAAAACATGACGTAATATAAGCTAAGCGCTAGACACACAGTAGGGCCGTGGGGAGCGTGGATGTTTGAGCCATCATGATCAGGGAAAAACCCACCGCCGTCTAAATGTATCGTACCTTTAAATTTAGCAGCCTTTGAGTTAACAAGCGGTGTAAAACCAAAACCACAAGATGGCGATTTCTCGGTATTATTGAAGAAAAACAGTTTTTCTTCCGCAAATCTCTCAGTTACTCAAATTTCCGAATAAAGCATTCAAGTTTGTGGACTATTATACTATTGTTTATCTGCATTAGGCTTTGAGTAATTAAACTAGTTATTTGTGCGGGATTGTGTCTGAACTAGGTCGTGCAGGTCTAGGGTTGCCTAGGAGAGGCCTAGGGCTTGTCAAACGTGTTATGTTAGCATTAATTGAATGTAGTCCTATAGCCTAATGGAACTTTAGGCCTACACTGTTGTATTATAAATATTTTCTACATCTGGGCCTAGGCCCGGGACGGTTTCTGATTTGTTTTATGAGAGTTATGACAACTTTTCTCGTTTTACACATAGACGCAAAATTTAAAATGTCCGCCATCTGTTTACGTATTTCTTATCCCTTGTCGATCAAATAATCCACTGCATCTTAGTTCATTCAACTAGATGAAGTATCTATGTTGGAGTGAAATGATTTTTCCCTGATCATGATGGCTTTCTAACGTCCATGCTAGCGCTCGGTTGGAAGGATAGGAGACTGAGCGTCTAGCGCTTTGCTACGCAAAGCTTATATTACGTCATTGGTAGTAAACAAACACTTCAGCCGCCTCCCTCTCAAGTCCCACTATACAACACGGCATTTCACGGCCCATTAGTATTTACTATTTAACCCCTTCATCTGGATTCAAGATGTGGTCAACCGATTTAGTTCTCAAGTCCACTAGAATCTACAAGGACGAAGGAAGGTCACTTTAACGAGCTCGCGTCAAGTGCGCAGGGAGTCGTAGTTCAAATTAATAGTCATGACGACACTGTGTTATGATGTGTGCTCAATTGAAGATTGCAGTTACTGAACGCGACTGGAAGGGCGTTTACTTAGATGAATTTATGTGAATAGATTGTCAAAAAAGAGTATTATCAGTATACAATGTCGGGAGGCCAGGGATTTTGGAGGATCAAAATTGATGTGTGCTTATGCTGAATAAATAATTGCATAACATGGTGATTTAACTAAACTATGTATTTGAATCTGTTTTTTGTGCTCACAAAATAATATAAACATGTATAAATTAAAGTTTTTATTGCAGCCTAATTATTTCATTATAAATTGCAGTAATTATAAATTCAATATTCAAATTTTTAAACCACAGCAAGTATTTAAACTACTCTAACGATTTTGTCTAATTTATTTCTAAACTAGACTAATGTCTTTACTTCTATAAATTATGGTACTTATAATTTAAATAAGATGCAATATTTATTATCAGATACAAATTTTGACAAGAAATGTTTACAAATAAAAATCGTCCACATGTTATTTATTATGGGATATTTTTTCCAATGGGACCTAGCTCGAAAATCACCAAAATTTTACATTTTTCCCGGTTATGGTGGACCAAAGAGTCTTTCTGTTACTTTCTAAATTCATCATTAGTTAGCCTAAATAAAATATATTTTTTGAGTTTACCTGGGGTATACTACAAATCAACATAATTATCTTTTCTTTAATAGAAGGGTACATTTAGATGCAATAATGTAATAGATTAACTGTACGGTACAACTTCTAATATTTGTTTATAAACGGCGACGGAAGACGTAAAACGCGTGAATATATCGCCGGGTATAGGTTTATAAATCACCGTCTCCGATACAAAGTGACAAACCGCCCCGCATCACCAGCAAACTAAGTTACTTCTTTGCCAACGTCGTCCATCTTCCAATAGAAATACTCGAGGCTCAAGTTTCAACCGCGTAATATGCAGAGCTTTTTAGTTCGGTCCACATCTTGTAGAGTAATGTCTTTCGAATCTTGTTTTTCTAGCCCTCAGTCTCCGTCATCGATGAAGTAGTTGCGCCAATAAAAGTGACAACCGAGCGTGAAATATGACGTGGCGGAGTCTCCTGCCTAGAGCAGCTTGATCTTGCAAGAGGAGAGCGAGTCAGGACAGAACGTTAGTCACAAGTAGCGCGAATTAAATGTTTTATGTGTGGCTCGTTGGTCTAGTAGTTAGAGGCTCTGCTTCTAATGCAGAAGGTCCAGGTTTCGATTTCCGATTGAGATAGAAGTTGTTTATCTCCTTATGTGAATAGTTTAGGTCCATCAGTTCTTGGTTTAGTAATGTGTAAACGGTGACTTTGGAGCCGTCCTTACAACAAACCACACAATAAATTTTATAATCCTTCCAAATATGTGGTTACATGGTGGCAAATACCTAAAATTAATATTTTATAATTGTATCAAAAGTATCAAGACTTAACATCATTACTCATTTTTTCAATACCTCATTTCACATCTAAATAATCAAATCTTAAACTCCATGATCAAATCAACATCATACCATGGAGTTTAAATATGATCAAACATCAATTAAATCAATTCTACATCAGATCCAAATCCATATCCTCCAAACACCTTCTATAATAATAAATTCTAAGACTGTTTCGAATAAGCCTTGTTGATTCTGGCGCTGTCCACGGGTGGGATCGTGTCCAGCTTGATTGATCGGTGTTTCACACTAATATAATATTATGCCGGTCTCTAGTTGGTCATTATTTGCTCGTCGATGATTGGCTTGATTGGATTTAAATTTAATGTTCCCCACTGAGAATCAGTTGAATGTGACTGAGTGGGTAGACTGGAAATACGAATTTAGTTATTACGTGAATTAACACTTTAAAGCACTGCCTCCTAGATGATGCTCATGACTCAACGAGGAGGCAGGCTCTAGGCGGCAGTGCTATATACTGTTCCAAGTTCTTTGGAATTTACATTTATTATTTTTGTCTTGGCCAAAGTCACGGTCTACTAGATCCTTAGCTGCTTCAGTATCAAGTGGGCCCTTTCTCCTTGTTCAAGCAGGCTGTGAAATAACAACAACAAACAAAACACAGTTGATAGTTTCTGATGACTCTAAAATAACGTTCTGTCAATTTGTAGATATCCATTTTAGCATCGTTCTTTGTGTGCGTGGAGTAACTCTGACGGTACATCATGTGTAGCTCAGAAGCCATGATTCCATCCGCCAACATCCAGTCTCTGCCGGAAGAGGTCCTGCTTGATATCTTCTCCTTTCTGAGTCTTGGGTGAGCTAAGCAATGTTGTTTCCAGGGTGTGCACACAGTGGGAGCGCTTACACTGGGATCGCCAGCTCTACAGGCTTCCCAAGTTCCTGGAAGATCAGAACACAACCAAGATTCTCGCACGATTCTTAACCACACCATCTTCATACTTGGAGTCTACAGATTTCGAGAAGGAGTATTTTAGTGAAACAACCATTAAGTGGATGGATATTCACCTTGAGGCAAAACGTACTAAAAACCTAACCAAGCTTGTTTTAAGGCATAATGTATTTTATAAAGATTTGACTATCATGTTCTCGCATTTACGAATAATGCATTTTGTACATATGAGTAACTTGCCAGGCACAGATCCATTCGTTCATCTATTGGGATGTTGTTATCAACTCGAAGAGCTGAAGGTCATAGAATGTGTCCATCTCCATATCAAATGCCCAGTTGATAACCTTGTGTGAACAGCTGAGAGGTACTACCTTACGTGTTTTGCACATACGAGCTGGAGGTTTCTGGAATCTAGAAGGTGTAACCGCCATTACCAATTGTCGTCTCCTTGAGGACTTATCCATTGCGGTATACACACTATCTCCAGAGTGCCACCTGACGATTGCCAGTATGTCAAGTCTGCGACGTCTCAAGATCTATACGAATATACCAACAACGGCAGACACTTGGATTTCAATGTTTCACAACGATGCGTTGAAACACTTGATTCACTAACTCTTAATTGTGATGGTGTGAGCTTCAATGAGTATGTGGCTGCAGCTATTGCTGCAAACCTAAAGAACCTAACCGAATTGTACATCGTGCCACAAAGAAGGTATAGTTCAGTTTACTTTGTCACCATACAAGGGTTGAAAAGTGTGATCAAGGGCTGTAACAAGCTTACCAAACTTGTGATCGAATATGATACACGACGACCGATTATGAAGACCATCATGTTGATACCGGAATATCTACCGGGACTCAAGATGCTAGGGGTAGTTTGTCCAATAGCAACTAAGAGAAAACTGTTTGATGAGCTCCTGCAAAAGATGCCAGATCTTGCGTTTGTTGTAGTTTAACTATAGTTTGGTCAATTGAATAGAAAATAGGTAAAAATTATCTTTATGCTACTAAAACTAAGTTTGATTGTATGAATAAGAATAAATAATGTGGAAACTTTATTTATATGTATAATTATTAGGCTAGGGCCTATATGAAAATAATCCAGAATTAACAAAATCCATCTCATCCAGGAAACATACCCGGATCTCCCAATTGCCGGTCACACGCTTCAAGTTTCCAAGACGGTTACCTAACTTAATAATTTCTGGATTGTTGGGTGCATTATAGAAGGAACTGTACTGCAACGATTCACCGAATGTTATATTGCCACCTGAAATTATGGAAATGGAAAACCCCTCTGAGATGGAGTTCTTAATTTCTGGATTGATTTCCAAAATATTATAATATCACCTACGGAAGTTTTTCCCAATTAATGAAATTGAGAAATCATACCTACCTGGAATGTTAAATGATAAATACTTATTGTTTGCTACAACCTGATTAAATAATTACCAGAAAGATTGTACTTAACAAATCTTGGTTGGTTGGAAGATAAGACTAAGCTGGACTTAATCCCGCCTTGACAAAATGACCTTTATCTATTCTTACGCTGTGTCCATCACATAAGTATAGAACTTCGATTTAGCTGAAACTTCTATTGAATATAAAATTCTTCACTGAGCACATTAAAAAGGGTCAAGTTTAGCAACAAGTTTCAAACTCTCGGACTTCATTAAAGGAATTACGGTTGTGATATCCGAGATTATCCGGATATTAAGGATTTAGGAAATTCCATAAATTTATTTCTCTCCATCATTCTCTTGAAACTGGACAGAGACTTATTTAGGGATAGAAGGGACGAAATATATTTCAACCTCTAGGTCACACAAATGACCACAAAAATGTGGCTATCCCAAAGAATGTATTATTATCGACTGTACTAAAATAAAGAACATTTACCAATAAATATAACTTATAATGATTTAACCTAAAACACTGGCTATACGTGCCTTATGCTGGATTCAAACCCACGTCCTCGTAGAGTCACCACGCACGGCTATTGTTACTTAAAAATATTTAAAAATATATATTTAAAATATCACACTAGCGTGCCCAGATATGGAAACATCGGTTTTGAATTGTTGAGCTAAGTGCCTTGTGCCAGTCAAATATAGCCCACACATATTAGCCTTTTGATCCTGGGTTCACTTCATTACCAAATCAAGTGCAGAATTACCTCTAATTGAGTTTTGTCAATTGGTTGGCAATTGATAGTCAAGTGTTTTCCAATTAAAAATTAATTGGGGTTGGCCGACGTTGTTCAAATAACTAATTCAAAGCTAATTAATTTAGCAATTCGATTGCTAGGGATAAATTTTATTAACAGCCAATCAAAAATAATAATTTCTCGACAGAAAAAAGGTGTATTCAAAACGCCGAACCTTTGTTTAGCGTATAAAACTTGTCTATATTGTTTCATTTACTTCATTGTTTGTCAACATAACCTTCCATACCACTTGAGTGCACTGCAGTTAGTTAGTTGAAACATGTAAACATGTGACCTGAAACATGTTACCTATCAGATAAGCGAAACATAAGTGGACACAAGTGGTATGGGTGGTTATGTTGACAAACTATGAAGTAAATTGAATTAAGAAAACAAGTTAAAGCTTATGCGAAGGTTTTCAAAACTATATTCGTTTGATATTTCACTCATCTAATGTTTCCAAGTTTAAATAGTTCTGAAAAGGATAGACGATACATTATTACTAAATAAATAAATAAATAAATAAATAAAGACCGAGTAAAAGTCTAAAAATAACAATTTTGTTAGTTCTCACTAAGAAATGAAAAATAAAATACATTATAAATCAAAGTTCTTGGGCGGATGATATATTATTCTAATGTTTACAAATTATATTCTGCTCTTTGTCAGATAATGTTGCTTATATTCCGCTAACCTAATTTGAAACTAAACAAACAAAATACTTGATTTGTTTAAATACTGGGCAGCATGCCGTGTGTTACATTAATCTGTTGTTTGTTATTAGATTTCTTTATATGCCGTTAAAAAATCAACCATTTCGACAATTGCGTTAATACATTTCTCATAATTGTCAGCATACCTAGAAGAATCTGAATATAACACGCGCCTCGATCTCGACTTATTTTAAGAGACTGGTGAATAGAGTGTTTGCCTCTAATTTTCAGTTATTAAGAGGGCACTTCCTTGCCAGAATTGGACATCAAACATTGCTCACGGACAATTCGGTCTGATTGCCAAACTAACAAAGCCAGAAGACACAAGTAAACACTGGAATGTAAAGGAAAGCAACAATGATAAAATGTTATTCAATTTTTAGTACTTATCAATGCGTTTTAATAATACTTTGAGTATAGTTGACGTATTTTTTAGAAAGCAAATCGTTTATGAATCAACTTCTAAAGGGAATATTTAAATAGATATTATGCTATCATAGATCAAACCTTAAATTAAACTAGGAAGCTTCGCAAACGCTTTTTCAGACGCATTGTTGGATGAGCGTATGTTTTTTTAAACGAAAAAAGCGTAAAATTGCGATTTTCATGAGAAATTACTTTTCGATTGCGCTCAAATTTCACACAAATATATAAATTCATAAAATTAAGGTTCTGTGAAAATATTATAACAATCGGATAAAGCATGTAGGTGTTATAAGTCGAAGAATGTTTTTTAACAAAAAAAGCGTAAAATTGCGATTTTCAAAAGAAATTATTGTTCGATCGCACTCAAATTTCACACCAATATATTAATTCATAAATTTAAGGTTATATGAAAAAATCATTACAATCAGATAGAGCATGTAGGTGTGATAAATCGAAGAATGTTTTAAAAATTAAAAAAAAATCATAAAATTGCAATTTTCATAAGAAATAAATTTTCGATTGCGCTCATATTTCACACGAATATATTAATTCATAAAATAAAGGTTCTGTCAAAAATCATTACAATCGGATGAAGCATGTAGGTGTTATAAGTCGATGACATTTTTTTTAAATAGAAAAAAATCGTATAATTGCGACTTTAGTGAGAAATAATTTTTTTATTGCGCTCAAAAACGTGGCAGTTCTAAATTCAAAAATTTTGAAAGCCTACAGAAAATTTCATCGCAATTGGGGTATCGGTTTAGCCGAAATCGTGTTAACAAACAGACAAAAATACAAAAAAATATAAAAAAAACATTCTGGATTTGTTTCTCCAGTGTAGTGAAATGGAATCTTCACTTCGCTCATCCAATTAAAATTCAATTATTTAAAGCAGCTGTTAACGCCAGTTTACCAACATGACTTATTTATCACTCATGTCAACTTACCTACTTTTCACCAGTTTTGTATTTTAAAACCTCACTTTTTTATCTTTTTTCTCCATTCATCTTGGGCTTTTAGCCGTTTTATATGTATATGCAATACCTTTGTTATTCAAGTTATTCTTGTTGTATTTGTTGTAAAAAAAGTATTTGTTCATGTAACGGTATTTAATGATTTGCATAACGTATTTGTATTCTTTTGAATTGAATTTTGAATGGTTTAGTTTTAGTAACCTAACACTTGTGGGTTGTTAATACCTGTTGTTAGTGATCAATAAATATAGAGATTATAAAATAAGATATCTGTCCATCTTTAATCGTTCATCAGTCTGGTGCTTCTTGCGAGAGTATGTTTTAGACAAATAACATGAACAATATAGGGCTAACGAGCAGCGAGAAGTGGCTCCTCAAACTAGCCTACCTGTGTAATATGATAAATATTACTCTAATTCCAAGGAAAACATTAATAAACGCACGCCAAGACGTTGATTTCATCATCACGAACTTCCTGTACGACTGAGCTCCTCTCCTCGCCCTACTTAAGTCGTGAGTTTAAATCGTATTTATACAATTTAACTTTTCTTTCAACTTCTTGCATACAAGATCGAGTTCAGAAGTTAAAGAAAACTCACGCAAACACCGAATGCCCATTTCGATGCTAAGCTAGATTGAAGCTGAAAGAAGGAAGTTTGCGCGTTTTTCTTAGACAAACCTTCGAGTTAAATCACTGACATCAGCTAATTATAATGCCTCACATTTCAGTTTAGCGATAGCTAGTATGATCGATATGTGCGCAAACAAAGGGGCAATAAAAAAAGTAAACATAATTTTGTTAATATTACTTCATCATGACGACAATGACACGATACTAACGTTGACAAAGACGACAGCGGTAAGAGCCCGAGCGTCCCTTTCCCCTTGTCTATGGCTGGATCTGTCCAGCATGAGCCTGTAAACATCCTCTAGGCTGAAGAGATACAACTCAACTTTAAATAAAATTCTATATTTACCTCATATACCTCTCTACATGTTGATTGATCAACCTTAACGGTATGTTGGGTCTTTTTCTATGCCAAGTCAGCCCTTTCATGCAGAATCTAAAAATATTTAGCAAGTGCATGACGTTTATTTACCCTAATAGAGAACGTTAATAATACCACACCAAGACCCATGTTACGATATCAAGCATCTATAGTTATTCCCCTGCTGAGCCCTGGGTACAATGTTGTCCAGAGCATGTCTCTGCTGTACCTCTCCTGTACTAGCAGAGTACGGGAGCTGTTTATTCTCCCTGTAGGTAGAGCTTCAGTTACCCCCGCCCGTGGCTGGTTCTGTCCAGCACGGGACTGCGAACCATTCATTTAAGATACTTTGTGATTTGAAATCATTAAGTTTTAAGATTAGTAGTTCTAAAAAAGCAGCTTTAATAATTTGTGATAAATTAATTTTGTTGTTTCAGTTTTTTATCGTCACGTTCAGTATATCAAGACGATGATTTTTGTTCCTCAACGTCTGATATTGATGCACAATGGCTATTCGAGACGACGAGTGGTGATAGACGACGATGAAGGACGATTACAAAAACATGCCTTGTACGTGATACGAACCCACGTCCTCGTAGAGCCATACGCTTCGGACCACCGTCTTAATCGTATATGTTCTACCGCAGACGACTTCAACACATCAATATTATTATAACAAGATTTGTAATTATTTTCTCTTTCAAAAACATTTCTACACATATGCTTAAGGAACTTAATCTAGCATCAAAAGAAAAGTGAAGAAAATGCGCGAAAGTCTGCAAGCCAACAACTACTCTAACTTGTTGCTCGAAACTAAACGATCACTCCTCGGACTCGAGCCAGGCACGACTGTTGGGACTTGGGAGGCGTCTTATCACGAAGACATCTTAACAGTCAAGTCACGTATTGTTTCGAACATCCAGAGAACTTTCGAACTCTTCAAACTTTGTATTAACAGAACACTGACTGAACTTAGTGTTCAGAAGATAAGAATCAGTACGAGGAGTTATTAAATACAGCTCGATCACTTGGTTGGTGAACTCACCACTACCGAACACTTGGTTGGTGAACTCACCACAACCGAACACTTGCTTTTTGAGTTTTTATTCCTTATTTAGTATAAAGACCAGATTAACAAGTGATGACAATGCAATTTAATACAGCTTCACATATAAAATCCAATTAATTGAATCAGAAATCGCAATGTTCACACTGACCATACCACTGATTACTACATTTCCTTTTAAAAAATCTATCTTTGGTTGGTCATCGCTCACTCGTCGATTGCGTAGGGGCCTACAGAGTTGGCTTGGTCGCTTTTGGTTTACTGTCCTCCACTGAAAATCAGTTATATGACTGAGTGGGTAGACTCTTAATACGAATTTTCTTAAGTCACATCTGACACAATGCAATACAAAACTTTAATTTTGTTCGGTTGACCAGTATTCGATCGTCGATTATGTCTGTGCCGACAGGCTTGGTACTCGTAAAATTACATATTTTGTGAAAACTTAAATGAAAATTAGTATTGTTACCTAGTGGTTAGACTCTAGATACGAATGTTATTATGTTATAAAATAATGTATTGTGCGATTCATGCCACGCATTGAGTTAATTACTAATTAATTCAGAAACTAGCTTTGATTGTATGTCTCAATAGTTGAAAAATATAAATAAAAAAAACAAATACACCAATACATAATAACAATCACGCTACAATACATTTATAAAATCAGCTCTTAAAATAGCGCGAAAATAATCAACGAAATTATCTACGTAAATATTTGCACATTCAAGTTATGCTAGTTAATGTAATTCAATGAAATAACAATGTAATGAAGTTAGGCTGTGTTGTTTTAGGGCAGTAGAGTTATACAGTGAATAACTTTGTTAAACATAATTTCTGTATACTTGAATACAAACGCTCTTTCACATAAATTGCAATAACAATGGTCTAAAACATTTCCTACTAACGGCGGTTCTCTCTGTAATACCTCACAACACAACGTTGAACCTCTTCACCACATAACGCATGTGACTTCCTAACGCCCTCTGATAAATCTTCCACGCATGTCTTCATCGGCTCATAACACCCACCCCCTCGTAAATTGACACCTAAACTTAAACACACACCGCCGAACTAGGAGTCGAAACTAACTCAAACTCCCCCCTCCTCCCCACACTTCTCTCAAAATCATTCCAGACACACGAATGTTGAAAGACGGAACTACACGAGCCGAGGTGTAAATATGATTGGGTGATAACGAAAGTGCACCCCCCCCCCCACCCCGACCCTCATCCACCCCCGACTGAATTTAGAATTTAGCACGAGAGGGAAAATTATATTAAACAGGCGCCATGTTTATGAGTTACGTTGTGAGTAGTAGGCATACGGTAAATTAATTTAAGGCTCCCAAGCGTAACTCAGGACATTAATATGCACTGGGCGTAGAGTGTTCTTTAAACCTAGCTAACAATAACATGTAGAGTTAATGCGTCGCCGAGAGCAATCTTACCAGGGAACAGTTTCCTTCTAACCACTAGGCGGTTTATGAAGTTTAATTGAAGGTTATGTGAAGTTATTAAAAACTATGGGATTAATCAAGAGGGGTTTTACCTGGATATTCACTCACAGACTGAGAAATATTAACAGTGGTTTATATTGCAGGATTTTATTATCCCACGCATTAAACAGCTAGTTATTTACTGCATTTATATATTAAGTTTTATAATTTTTAGGGATATTACACACAATTTTGTGTTTAAGGGCCATGCTCGGTGTTATATTCCTAATAAGTATAATTGTGTACCAATAATCATTAAATAATAATAAAGAAATACATGCAAATAAAACTAAGGGTCTAAAAAAATCCGTTGTCTTAAGTTATAAAATAATCATTTTCTCATTTCAAACCAAAAAATATGTATTTTATTATATAAAATTTAATTTACAGTGCTTTTTAATCGCAGTTCATATAAGTTAAGCTTAATGATTTTAAAATGAAAACTAACACAATGGTATTTAATTCAAAGCTTAAACTTTGCCTTGAAATCTTAGTTAATTGGTAGATAAAATTAAGAAAAGTCGTAACCCGGCACCTCCACCAAAATTCAAGTATTTTTGTAACTTTTCTATATAATTTACTTTTTACAAGACAAATCCAACCCGAACACATTAATTATGTGCTTGTTATTTAAAAACATGCGTAACTGACATCTAATTTATGTGACCTTGTTTTACGTTCCTAATGGGTTGTACTTGAAGACTGTTGGGTGAGTTTGCCCAGGTTTAAATTAAGAATCCAAGCATTTAGTTAAGAAAACTTTTGAAACTTTACAGATTGTCTTATGTGAATGAGGTTTGCACCAGAAAGTCGTGTTAGAATGTGTGTTTGGCACGATGAAAGCAAAGTTTCAGAAACTGACCTTTAGAAGGTCACCATAGGGCATTTCTGTAGTAATTTCCAAAGGTTTTGTATGTGACATCTCTGATCGCAATATGTGCATTTGTGCATCCTATGTCAAAGCCTCCCTAAGTTTCCAATAGTTTTGGTGCCGATATGCCGGTCTGTAGTTGGTCATTGTTCGCTCGTCGATGATGTTGGCGCTTACAGGGTTGGCTTGGTATGCTTCAAATATAATGTCCCCCACTGAAATTCAGTTCTTTGACAGAGAGGTAAGACAGTAAACACGAAGTAATTTATTTAATTAATTTATTTAAATACATTAGACAAAATGGATATTAACAACTGTTATCATAAATGTATTTACAAATTTAATATTTCACAAAAAAATTTGTTCTATTTATCAAGCAATAACAAGAGATCTGAGAAGTTTAAGTGGAAATTGAAAGCAAATAATTATTTTTTAAATTTATTTGCTAGAGTACATTAACCTGCTTAGAAGTTTTCGTTTTATTTTTTATGACAAGTTAAATTATATCAAAACATGTCATTATAAACCAGTGAAAAGTGTCTCAGCGTTACGAACTTACGGTATGGTAGCTTTTTAATTTTAATTAATAAGGTGTGCACGCATGCTGTAACCCGCTTAAGATTCTGTCTCGTATATCGCGCTAAGTGAAGTGCTAACCTCCCAACTACAGAGGTAACATCCTTCAAGTAAACTCGCTCGCTAGCTTGTTGACTTAGACGACATAACTTTGAACTTTACTCAGTGTGTTGCGAGGCGGAAACATCTTCTACCTCATGTACCAGACAGAGCTAGACGCCAGACGATATTAGTTGTCTGCAGGATGATTATCAGGACCTGCCTTATATCGCACGTCTATTTATTTGTTTAAAGGGGATATTACCCTCAAAAATTATTTTTACCACACAATCTATAGCATAATACTACACTATATTAACCGCTCAAAAAAATTATATCTTTGCAGTTACTGTTATTTTATTTAAACGGATTCGATTTTTAAGGAAAATTGGCCAAAAATGGGCGTTAAGTGGAATTTCTTAAATCGGCTTTAACATGCTTATTTTTGGTTGTACATAGATACTAGAGCATCACACCAATATAAAATGGTCCTTGATAATATTTTATTAAAACTGTGCACACATATTCACTCATAATATGAAAAAATATGCATTCAAAAATCATACCCCTTCTCGGTGGTTAGAACTAAGCATGTTTTGACCAATTCTACCACTTGTTCAAATTATAAAACAAAATAAAGCGGATTTACAGAAAAGTTTGTCGATTACGTCAATAATGGCCAATATTTTTAGGATCAAAATCCTCCAAGGTCAAGGGGCATAATGATCGTCTCCATGTTATATCTTATGGGAGATTTTAAACGACGGAACCTTGTTTTTGACCTAGTTTGAGATTTTTATTTCTGGTCATGGTGGACCCAATATTAATTTGTTATGTTCCATTCTAAATTCATAGCTAGTTAGCCTAAATAAAATGTATTTTTTTAGTTTAGCAGGTGAATATTCCTTGAACGTCTTTTATATTCAGTTATAAAAACTGTTTTATAAAGAACAATATTGTTCTAAACCAAAAATAATGAAATTTAGTTTATCAAAGTTTAAAATAATAATATTATATTAATAATGTGCAATAAGACAACAATTATTTTATAATTTATATTCAAACTTAACAGAAACAATAATTATTCGAGTTAAATCAAATCTATACCAGAGACGTGACTTGACGACAGTCTTGTCTGATTCTTGTGAAGTGTTAGGAAGTATCAGAGACAACCCCAGCACCAATATAAGATAAGTTGCACAGTTTAAACGGGATCCGATTTCCCGTAAAACGTCTTAGCTCAGTTTCTAGTCGGTATTAACGGGTTGGAAATACTAAGCGCTTTAGGGCTCAGCCAGATTGATTCTAGGGCGTCTCACCGCTCAAAGAGTAGACAAAACACGATCGTCTAGAGAGACAACAACAACAACTAGTCTGGATGCGACGTGTGTTGACCCAGACAGGCAGACCTACTTCTCTATGCGTGGGACTCTTATTTCTCTGACATACTGCTTTTAAGATGGAGGCTAGACCACATTGGAAGCCATTTTTTTGATTATACTATTCAAATATCTAACACAAAACCAATTATAGGAATATTCTCGTTTGCATTTGAGAGCATATTCATCATTATTATTCATCGCCGTTTCCTTCTTCTGGCAAGGTCAGCTTGAGTTCAGCAACCAAATTTATCCACTTCTTTCTTTCCTCCCACAATCGTATCTCTTCCACATCTTCCCAGCTCTCTCCTCTTGCCTCCAAGTCTCCTGCTAAGGTGTCCTTCCCTCTCTTCCTTGGATTCCCCGTCTCTTTCTTCCCTCTTCAAAACTTATTTCATACATTCTCTTGGTCTTGGGCATCCTATCTTCCCCCCCATTCGTTTCATTTCCATACCATCACAACAGTGTCCTTCCAATCCTGTCACTTACTTCTCTACACCCTGCATTTTTCTTATGTCCGTGTTGCATATCATTATTACTTTATGTTTATTTCACATCAAGTTGTAGAATTCGTAAAAGTTACAGCAAGAATTACAAAAAACTTCTACCTCTCAAAGTTATTATATAACAATTTTGGTAGACCAGACTAAGTATTCAAATAAAAAATAAATAATATTTAGATAGAATTAATATAGATTTCATTTCTGCTAGTCAGACATTAGAGCGGCTAGCTGAACAAATGAAAAAAAAATACTAACAAATTTGGTGGAGGTGCCGGTTTTCATCAACACAATATTATATTATTGATTCTATAACTATTAACATTATATTTGAAGTTTAACAGTGTGACGACCAGCAATGCCTATGTCTAACAGCTGCGTTAATGTGATTTTCTTGATTTATATCTTTTGAGCTGCTTTGAAGATAACTCTATTATCTCCAGTGTATGATATTATCAAACTCGAACAATATTGTTCTGTTTATTGACTTTGCTTTTTATATTGATTGCAATGGTTGGTATTGAGATTAGGTGTGCATATTTCATGAGTTTGTTTAGCCGCTTGCGGAGAAAGATGTTTAGAACAAGTGCTGATGCTATATAGAAAAAAAGCAGGTCTTAGGAGCTATCCGAATAGTGCCAAAACGCGTTCATTCCCTGGTCTTATTCTCGTTTTACGTCACCGTTAGGCGTCATGATATCCATGACGTAGCTAGTAGCATCCAAATAGTCGAGCGCACGATCGAGACTCGCCGAAATCTGGGAATGAGAACAAGAATCGGAAAAGGACACCTGATCTTGTTCTTAGTACTAGAACATGGCGGCTGTTTACGATACGTCCGATAAATTACATAAATAAATTAAAGATAAAATGCATGAAGCAATCTAGTAACAAGACCAGGAATCAGACCAAGAATAAGAACAAGACCAAGTAATGAGACCAAGAACGGCAAAGAACACTATTCGGTTAGGTCCTTAGAGAAACGAGCTTCAGCACTAAATAAACGTTATTGATAATAACAATGGTTATAAATTGTTCTTACAAATATAATATTTGGGTGTGGATATTTTAGTCGGTACTTGATAAAGATAAGAATATAGAAGATAAAAAATGTATAATTTTTCCAAAGTTTTAGGAGCTAATAAATTTATATTTTAAAAATTAAGTTTTAAAATGAATAATGTTACGTTCCAAAATATGAATTCAAGCCACACTGGTGTCATACATTACGACCATATACTTAATATCCCGTTCTTTACAAATTCATAGTCATGCTATCACCGATTCAATTCCCCCTACACAGGCTTTCACTTTTAGTCTATTACTCGCATTCTTCATAAATAAATACCTCATCTTTTAACCGTATGTTGTCCGGAGTTGTCTTCCTCATTCCTTACAATCCACCGCCTTGTCTACTTCATTCCTCGCAGTCCACCGCCTTGCACCCGGTCAGGAAGGCGCTGGTTTACGACGCGGGCTCACAGACGGCCGAGCGCGAAGAGGGGAAGGGGGGGAGGGGGAGGAAAAGAGCAACAATGCGCGGGAACAACAAAATGGCGGACTCGATGAATGGCGGGAAAGAAAGTGGCAAAGTCGTAAACGAAAGCCATAAAGAAAACAGCCCATCCTTTCTTTGTTGGGAGAACATCGCCTCGTAACGCATCAGTGCTTTGATAAAAAATATAGACACATTAATTTATGGGGGGTGTAAAAAAAGAGAAAAGGTGACACTAAAAAGCGAAATTGAAAAGGGATCTGCTATGATGGCTTCCCGCGTACAACTCACGGTTGTCCCGAGTTCAATTCATGGCGTTGCTAAGGTAGTAAATTCATCTCGGTGTTTATTACCTTCGAGTGTTCTGAAGACATAAGACGGGATTTTGTTCATCTGTTACAAGACTTTACTTCTTTTATTTTCAATTACTCCATCTTTTGAGCTGCTTCGAAGATTACCCTATTTTTCCAGTGTATGATATTATTAAACTCCCGAACAATATTGTTCTGTATATTGACTTTGCTTTTTATATTGATTGCAATGGTTGGTATTGAGATTGGGTGTGCATATTTCATGAGTTTGTTTAGCCGCTTGCGGAGAAAGATGTTTAGAACAAGTGCTGGTGCTATATAGAAAACAAGAAGTTTTGAGCAAGTATAGGCCAATAACGCCCGAGGTACCTATTTCATTCGCCCACATTATTATTACTCTAGTTTTATAAAATAATGTTACGCAAAGAAAAAGAAATAGAGAGATAGAGAGATAGAGGTTCGATTGATTATTATTACATCATTCAGGCCTACTCTAATAACATAGGTTAATTAATTTAAGATGAAATCAAAAGTAAGAGACAAAAAAGTATAAAGTTATGAGAGAGATAGATAGATAGATAGATAGATAGATAAGGGTCTTTAGAGAGAGAGAGAGAGAGAGAGAGAGAGAGAGAGAGATTGATTGATTGATTGATTGATTGATTGATTGATTGATTGATTGATTTAGGACTTTTTTATAAGCGGGGTTCAGGCCAGTGAAGCCTTTTCTTACATCCAACCTTCAAAATGTGTGATACAAATTATATTATCACAGATTACTACACACTACTACTAGTACACTACAAAATATTGGAACAAGAGAGAAAAAGAGAGAAAAAGAAAGAGAAAGAGAGAGAGAGAGCGAGACAGAGGGGGAGAGAGAGAAAGAGAAAGAGAAAGAGAGAGAGAAAGAGAGAGAAAGAGAGAGACGTCGGATGCTGATAGCATCAAGATGCGATGCCCTCTTTAGTGCTGACAATAGCATTGCGAGGGTCTAGGTTTACACATCAAATATACTTCCGTGAGCGCGGGTTGAATATGCACAGCTTTCACGTTTCAATATCGATTTTCTCAGAGAACTTTGCTAAAATGAAAAAAAATGTTTTATTTTTCTGTGTTGTGTTGTGAGCTAAAGCTAAAAGCCACATTGAAATAATGAGGCAGCCACAGACGACAGTGACGAAGTATAGTGGTTGTTTTCTAGCCGGCGCGAGTGGGGGAAGGGGGAGGGGGGGGGGGGTCTGGTCGTGAGACTTTGTGTTCGTCTTTTGTTTACTTTTCCTAATATAAGTAGATCATTTCAAAAAAGTATTCTTTTCAATTGATTAAATTAAATTATTTCGAAATCCGTTAAACGGTTAAAGACAAAATTATGAAATCAAATAATGTTAGATAGTTTTGTATTATCATTGTAGCATGTTGATGCTCTTTAATAAATTGAATTACTGTTTTTTTAACGATAAACAATTCAATTATTGAACAGTTGGTACAATCCCAAATAATTTGTCGATTTTACATGTTGTTCATAATACACATTTATATTAATATTTATTTCTAAATTGTCATCATTGTTCCAAAAAGAGTATTATTTTATGATGCATACCATAGAGCTAACACATGAATTTGTTTATACCACATGTAACACAGATTATTGTGTTTCATGCCCAATAAACTAATATAATATTGGCGACATAATTTATAAATTTGTTGCGTTTGTTGCTATGTTGTTCAAATTATTAAAGGGGCTAAAAACCCCAAAAATTATTTTTTACCACGTGATCTATAGCACAATACTACACTTAAATGACCGTTTAAAAAATTATATCTTGTAACTGTGATTTAACACGAATTTTTTCATTTTTTTGATCCAGAAATTGGCGAAAATTGGTGTTTTGGAAAATTTCCTAAATCGGCTTTAACCTGCTTCTTTTTTGGTCCACATAGATACTAGAGCATAGTACCAATCTATAATGCCCCTTTATAATATCGTGTCTTGAAACTGTGCCCAAATATACCCTCAAACACGCAAAAATATGCATTCCAAAATCACACCCCATCTTGGTTATCAGCATATTTTGACCGAACTACTTGCCCAAATTACAAAACAAAATATAGAGAATTTACAGAAAAGGCTGTCGAGTACGTCAATAATGGCCAATATTTTTTTGGATCAAAATCCTCCAAGGTCACGGGGCATAAAGAACGTCCCCATGTTATTTCTTATGGGAGATTTTTGCCGATGGGACCTAGCTCGAAAAATGTCATGTTTGACAATTTTTTGGTAGGTCATGGTGGCCCCAATAATTTTTCTGTTGATTGCTAAATTCATTACTAGTTCGCCTGAATGAAATATATTTTTTGAGTTTAGCGGTTAAATACCCCTTTAAGTTGATTCTCGGGTGTTCGCATTGTCCATACCTCTTATTGCTTATTTCCTATTAAAAAAATATCGATCTTTGGTTGGTTATCGCTCACTCATCGATTGCATCTGGGCCTACAGGGTTGGCTTGTTCGCTTTGGTTTACTGTCCCCCACTGAAAATCAGTTATATGACTGAGTAGATAGACTCTAAATACGAATTTATTTATTAATTTATGGTTTCTATTTTAGTCTTAGTATTAGAACTTGATATTTGAAATAGTCAAAGTGTACTTCATACTTCGTGCTTCAGCCCTATGTTGAATGTACGAGCATAGAATAACCAGGTTTGGAAAGTGTGTACACTAATATGTCCCCCACCTCCTACATATCATCTCTAATACCCGAACTACTTGCCAGATGTACAATAACCCGCCGCACGAACCCATATTAGCTTTGATAGCCAAACAGCATCGAGCTGACTGCAGCAAGAACTAACTACTTAACACACAGAGGATAGTAATGTGTAGACTAAAATGTCCACATTAACATTAATGCCCGTCTAATTGTTGGTCTAAACCGCTAAAAGCTTTTGTACCCTCTCTGATTTTGATATTCTCGATTCTCGCGGGGTTGACAAAATGCTGGGTTAGTCGGAGAGATGAATACTAGCCAGGTATCCACTTCTCTGGTATAGTAAGTGTTTCAGATTAGACCCTGGCTTGAGCATGTCTGCCATGTGTTCATAATGCATTATTATAAATCATTATTTGGATTAGGATCCTACACAAATTTGATTGAGTTTAAAAAAATGATCACACATTTTTTCTTCGCTCTTCCCTACACGGTTTTAAAGAGTTCAATTATCTTCAATAAATTAACCAGAAAATGCATAATAGTTATAAAACTATGGTAGTACATTATTGTGGATTAGGTAATTAAATGACCCTATGAACAATTAGTAAGCCGCACACGTCATTGGGTAGTTAACCTAAAACAGTTTTTAAATGTGCGCGCGGCTTAAGGAGAGGCCTTCACTTTTCACAGATATCCCTGACAACTTGAATGACAGTTCATAAGTGTGTCAGTCAACTAAATAAATAAACAAAATTAATAAAGGATTCGTGTGGAATAAATTTTAAGATATTTCAATTCATTTAAATAACATTCCCACTTCTTTTAACGTTGTCAACGATCATTTTCCAATATTTTCAAAACTGAAACAAATTTTTAGGATACTTCCTCCCACTACAATTTAAAAAAAACTTCTCTAACAAGGGTGTTTGAAATAGAATTTTAAAAAAAGTATAAATTACCTTTTTCAGAAGTGAACGTACAATTAGTGTGAAAAATGCTAAGTTTTATTCAAAAGTCAAATCATTATTCAAGTTTGAAGTAATTCCGTGAGAAAATATATTGTCACTGGCTTGCAGTTAAAATCAATACCCGCTGCACCGACAGTGTTGGCTCGGGCTCTAAGCGCTCGACTCTGATTCGGGAGGTCCCGGGTTCGAATCCCGTCGAGACCGGCAATCCTGACTGAAGGTTTTTTCCGAGGTTTTCCTCAGTCGTTAAGGCGAATGCAAGGGATTGAGTCCTCTTAAACAGCCCTCGGACATCCCTTCACAATTTCCTATCCGCACATACCTAGTTCACCTGAAGAGGGGCTAATTGCACCCTATAACAGGTTTCCCACGATAAAAAAAAAAAAAAAAAAATACCCGCTGCAACTTTTCTTCTTCGCATTATACAATTAAACTCATTGTTTCTCGGAGATGTCTCTGACTCAAACACGGAATGACCGCCTCGTCCTCGTCTGACAGATGTTGCGTAGGCTCTAGATTATCCCCCCTGAGAGATCCCGCCGGTCTTGGCACTGACCCAACCGTTTAGAGATGCACCATGACATATGTCGCGGAATCCAAAGTTGTATATGGTGGCTATTTGTGTTTGTTGCCGGGCTCTCGTTATGTCGTAAACTATGAACGGATTGCACAGTGTCCAAAGCCTCGTCCGTGACTTGGGATATCAGGAGAAAGATGTGGTGGACGCGTACAGAATGGGGGCGTCCGAGGAGTGTTGTGTTGCACAGAGCGCCACATACGTAATTAAGGGGTATTCACCTGTTAAACTCAAAAAATATATTTCATTCAGCTAACTAATTATGAATTGAGAAATTAACAGAAATATTATTGGGTCCACCATGTCCCTCCGAAAAAAATTTCAACAAACTTGTCATTTCGGCAAAAGTCTCCTATAAGAAAATATAGCATGGGGACAATCTTTATGGAGGCTTTTGAGCCAAAAAAATACTGGTCATTATTGACGTACTCGACAGCCTTTTCTGTAAATCCTCTATATTAGTTGGTTTTGTAATTCGAGACAGTGGTTCGGTCAAAATATGTTGATTGCCAAGAAGGTGTGTGATTTTGGAATGCATATTTTTGCGTCTTTGAGTGTATATTTGAACACAGTTTCAAGACACAATGTTGTAAAGGGCTATTAAATATTAATACGGTGCTCTTGTATCTATGTGGAACAAAAAAGAAGCAGGTTGACGCCGATTAGAGAAATTTTCCAAAACGACAATTTATGAAAATTTATGGATAAAAAAATTAAAAATCCGTGTAAAATCACAGTTACAAGATATTAATTTTTAAATGATCATTTAAGTTTCGTACTATGCTTTAGATTGTGTAATAAAAAAAATGTTTTGGGGTAATAGCCCCTTTAATATGGTTTGAATTACAAAAGTTAGTGTAGAAAATATGATTATTACATTATTTTTTGTTTTTATCCTAAATTTTTAAACGTGCCATTCTTTTATCTGGATTTACGTCAAGTAGACGTCAAGTCTATGTCAAATCTAGATCAAAGCTCATTATAGCTCGATACATCACCTGAGAACACAACAAGTGTTTCAAAGTGGATTCTCGCGTGTTAGCCAGAGCTATCGCTGACCTATGTTCCCTCCCACTGAACGCGGTTCCATCAAACTTCTGGTTATAATCACTGCCGAGTCTCGCAAGTGTAATAATAAGTGGTTTAATTATGAATGAAACTTGGCGGTTAACCTGTTGCCGCCATGTCAACATGGCTGAGTCGTTTACGAGGCAGAGAGCTAGGGTACCAAGCAGGACCCATGTAGCAGTACAAGGTCAAGTCTCGCGTGTTAGAGCTCTCGCTGACCTGTGTTCCCACACTGAACGCGGTTCCATCAAACTTCTGGTTATAATCACTGCCGAGTCTCGCAAGTGTAATAATTAGTGGTTTAATTATCAATGAAACTTGGCGGTTAACCTGTTGCCGCCACTTCAACATGGCTGAGTCGTTGACGAGGCAGAGAGCTAGGGTATCAAGCAGGACACATGTAGCAGTACAAGGTCAAGTCTCGCGTGTTAGAGCTATCGCTGACCTATGTTCCCTCCCACTGAACGCGGTTCCATCAAACTTCTGGTTATAATCACTGCCGAGTCTCGCAAGTGTAATAATTAGTGGTTTAATTATCAATGAAACTTGGCGGTTAACCTGTTGCCGCCACTTCAACATGGCTGAGTCGTTGACGAGGCAGAGAGCTAGGGTACCAAGCAGGACACATGTAGCAGTACAAGGTCAAGTCTCGCGTGTTAGAGCTCTCGCTGACCTATGTTCCCTACCACTGAACGCGGTTCCATCAAACTTCTGGTTATAATCACTGCCGAGTCTCGCAAGTGTAATAATTAGTGGTTTAATTATCAATGAAACTTGGCGGTTAACCTGTTGCCGCCACTTCAACATGGCTGAGTCGTTGACGAGGCAGAGAGCTAGGGTATCAAGCAGGACACATGTAGCAGTACAAGGTCAAGTCTCGCGTGTTAGCCAGAGCTATCGCTGACCTATGTTCCCTCCCACTGAACGCGGTTCCATCAAACTTCTGGTTATAATCACTGCCGAGTCTCGCAAGTGTAATAATTAGTGGTTTAATTATCAATGAAACTTGGCGGTTAACCTGTTGCCGTCACTTCAACATGGCTGAGTCGTTGACGAGGCAGAGAGCTAGGGTATCAAGCAGGACACATGTAGCAGTACAAGGCCAAGGAGTCTAGCCACTTTCATTTACAAGCTGGGTTCTTTATTTTAACTATACCTAATAGACTTTAACGGTTAAAATACAATGCAATCAACTAACGTCAAAGAGAACTCTGTTTAGTTAAGGAAGGGGTTATAATTCTGTTAAGGAATTGCTGCATTGTTGTCTGAAGATGAGACCGGCATACTCATTTTACGCGCTTTCTAATTCCTCAGACAAAAGTCGCATGTAATCCGGGTCTCCTACATTCTACCCTACATTCCTCCTACATATCCTACATCCAGGTAGGCGCCCTATACAACTAGACAATCCAGATAAAAACCTTTTTTAACTTTCTGAATTGTATTAAATATTTACAATTCCACCTGCAGAAGTGTTTCCGAAAAACTAATCGAAAAATTTATTTAATTCAATTAAATTGAGTTGATTGCCTGATAATACTTGCACTATCACAGAAAAGGGTTGCAAACAACATTAGAACTTCCACGTCTTAATCTATTTTTTTCATTCATTTCATTTTATTTTTTTTATTGTTATTATTTGTTTCAACAAATCAAGATACAAAGTAAAATTAAAATGTTAAGAAGAATCAGAGAGGGCATAGCCCCGTAGCAAGTTATACCTGATTCCCTTCATAAAAACTACAAAATAACCTTATTTCCTCATTCTAACTACAACTTATTTTGTAAATAGTAACAACATGTCATGTTCATGTTTCCCTATTGTTTCTCGAACAAAGGGCGCCCACCTCAAAACCCACCACTGTGAATATGTCATCAGCTTTCACCCTGTTACACTCAAACGCAAACAACCCAGCTATGAGCAGGGAGAACCCCCCCGACTACACAATGTCTCTTTTGAAACTAATCGAGGAATTATTGACTTGGAAGTGTCGTATAGTGTAACACTTGTCAATAATTCAATGTCCGAGAGAGAGAGATACGACCAACTCTCCAGGGAGGGGTAGGATCTTGGTTTGACTGGATCCAGCATGGAAGAGAGGAACACCCCCACTGTGAATATGTCCTCAGGTCGCATCGTTCACCCAACTACACTCAAACACAACCCAGCTATGAGCAGGGAGAACCCCCCCGACTACACAATGTCTCTTTTGAAACTAATCGAGGAATTATTGACTTGGAAGTGTCGTATAGTGTAACACTTGTCAATAATTCAATGTCCGAGAGAGAGAGATACGACCAACTCTCCAGGGAAATGTAGGATCTTGGTTTGACATAGCAGAGGGAGAGAGGAACACCCACTGTGAATATGTCATCTGCTTCCACCCCCACTACACTCAAACACAACCCAGCTATGAGCAGGGAGAACCCCCCCCCCCCCCCCAACTACACAATGGCTCTTTTGAAACTAATCGAGGAATTATTGACTTGGAAGTGTCGTACAGTGTAACACTTGTCAATAATTCAATGTCCGAGAGAGAGATACGACCAACTCTCCAGGGAGGGGTAGGATCTTGGTTTGACTGGATCCAGCAGGGAGAGAGGAACACCCCACTGTGAATATGTCATCTGCTTCCACCCCACTACACAAAAACACAACCCAGCTATGAGCAGGGAGAACCACTCCCGACTACACAATGGCTCTTTTGAAACTAATCGAGGAATTATTGACTTAAAGTGTCGTATAGTATAACACTTGTCAATAATTCAATGTCCGAGAGAGAGATACGACCAACTCTCCAGGGAGGGGTAGGATCTTGGTTTGACTGGATCCAGCAGGAAGAGAGGAACACCCCACTGTGAATATGTCATCAGCTTCCACCCCACTACACTCAAACACAACCCGCTATGAGCAGGGGGAACCACCCCCGACTACACAATGGCACTTTTGAAACTAATCGAGGAATTATTGACTTGGAAGTGTCGTACAGTGTAACACTTGTCAATAATTCAATGTCCAAGAGAGAGATACGACCAACTCTCCAGGGAGGGGTAGGATCTTGGTTTGACCTGGATCCAGCAGGGGGTAAATGTATTACGAGGCGAGGAGATAGTTGCCACACCGATAAGTTTATTCCGTGAAGTGATTAGAGGAGTTGTAGGCGAGGATCGGAGCTCTCTCTCTCTCTCTCTCTCTCTCTCTCTCTCTCTCTCTCTCTCTCTCTCTCTCTCTTCTCTCTCTTCTCTCTCGCTCACTCACTCGCTTCTCATATATTTCTCTATATGTGGATTGAAGGATTAAACATAAGTAATAACTTGTCTTAAAGCCGCCTGTAATAATTGCGATATCAAAATCAATATATTTATCTCGTTATAATGCTGCTTAGGCTATACTTACGCCTGTTCAATGGAAGACAATGCCAATCAAGGGTCATCATGCCAAAATATATACCTCATCCTGTTTCTCCCTCCCCCACCCCCCTCAAATCACGCCAGCAAAAAGTTTAAGAGTGGTTTCCAATAAATACTTTTAAAAATGTCAAAAATATTAAATTTTTGTTAATTAAGTTATCAAGAACTATAAACGAATGTAATTATATCTAAAGTTACTCTATTCATTCTCTGTAAAATCCCTAATCTCATCCATCATAAATTTCACACAATTAATGATTTCTTTTAAAATATGACAAACTAAATTTTCAGAGTGTGAGAATAATTGTTAGGATTTATATTCTAGGGGTTTTAAATCCCATCATGTGACTTCTGACCGCATGAGTAACACCCGAGATAAGTATACCTATGTATAACTCTGTGTCTAGAATTGAATCAATTACCTTCTGAACCAGTACCTCGTGTGCAATCAATGAGCCATCCCTCGCAATAAGCCCCACGTTCACATTCAAGCACAGTAACCTCCTCCTTTGACAAACATACATTAATACTTCACACAGCCATTAACACTGTGATCGCGCCTTGACGATAATTCACCACCGTATTAGCTATTCACCGCACTGAATCTACACATACAGACGCATCAACGCCTATTCAATACATCTACTACTCTAAGACGTGTAGTGTGAGGCATGATATAACACTGCTTGATCGCATTCACACTTCACTAAAGATGTGTGTACATCAATCAAGATCTGGGATACGTGGTTAGGTTGTTAATTTATTTTGAATTAAACTGTTTTATTTTCCCTACAGCTGTTTTTTAGTTTTTTTTAAATCACACAATCATTTACTCAAACATACAAACAACACCACATACATATACAACACCACATACAAACAATCATGTTTATATAATTTTTACATTCATTTTTATAAAACTAATTTTACATTGTATTGTTGCGTTATGTTTGTATTTGTATGGTTTGGTAAATAACACTTGTGGGACATTTGTCCTGTTGTAATGTGGCCACAAATAAAATAAAATAAAATAAAATAAAGTATTCCTGTTTAATAAGGTTCACTTGCAACAATATTTGCAAGTGAATAGGCCTCATTAAAATTTGCACAATAGTAATATTCATTTTAAAATGAAGTTTAAGAAATAACTGATAATGAACTTCACTATAACATATTTAGTTATTCATGCATGCATACAAATTTATATTTACACTTAACACACTCACACAATCATACATTCAAACATACTCACAACACCACTCTCATACATGCAAGTTCATATTATTTTTATAAAGTCATCTTCATGAAACTAATTTTTTATTGTAGTGTTATGTATTGTTTTATTTTGTTACCTTGTGTAATTGGTAAAAAGCACTTGTGGGAAATTGCGTTCTGTTGTAATGTGGCCGCAATTAAACAAATAATGTATTAATGAGGCTGATTACTTGTTATTGATAAAGGGCCGGACGCTCAGTCGTATATTCATGATCGTTTTAAAAAAATAAATTGTATTGTGATTTATCAAAACTTGTCGAATGTACCCTATTGTAACAACTGTACTCCGAAAACCAAATAAAGAATTTTTATTTCCGATAAAAAAACATAATACAAATTATAAAATAAACTAATGAATTTCTTAACTTAACATTATTTGAATTTTAATATAATAAAAGTTGGATAGTGTTTATGTATTCGGAATTAATAAAAAGTAGAAAACTAAAATGAAATAAAACGGGCAATAGACACGAATAAAATTAAATGCTTAACCCCAAGTCGCGAACAAATTCTTTAAGTATGGTGTAGCTGCGATGTTCAATTTTCTATCGTTACTCCCAAGATAATGTAATAAAGCCCGTATCTTCTGAAATGTTACAAACTCTTATCGTTTTCCCTTGTTCGATATATTCTGCAATATGAACCGTTCACTGCTCCCGACAGCAACTTACGTCGAGCGCCTAGGGATAAAATAAACTCCAGGTAGACTTTTTTAACTTAAATTTAAAAACGACCCACCTTGAATTTCCCATCAAACTATGGTATCACAAAGGTATCCACTATCCACTATACCATACATCCTCGCCCGGGGGCTACTTTTCTGATCATTTCACCACACACAACACAACGTTACGCGAGTATTTTGTTTTCTTCTCTTGTTACGGAATTCATCACACACACCCCGAGGCAACTGGCTTTATAAAGGATTTCTCTAGTTTTTACTTCAAAGAAGTGATTACGGCAAACGATCTGCGCGCTTGTTATATTAGGTGAATACCCGCAGGATAATTAAGGTTTTTACGTAGAGTGGAACGTATTAGCATGGCAGTGATAAGCGAGTCTTGTTTAGGGGTGAGAGTTTATTCGTAAATACAGTCTAAAATGTAACAGAAACCAAACAATGACGCGTTCCTGTTAAAAGATACGTCCACTGGAGGAGGTCATCTTGTCTTGGGGTTCTTAATTATTGTTGTGATCGGTTCAATTTACAATTAACAATTTACCGAAGCAAAAATGAGGTGGAGGATGAAGATGAGGGATCAAACTAAGGAGGGAGAGAAAGAGAAGAAATGTGAAGGGAACAGAATAACAAGGGATAATAACGAAGAAAATTTGACATTTAAAGGAAATTATGCTAAGGAAGAAGATAAAACCTGCCACCGATCATTGATCAATAGCAGGAGAACTCACAACAACATCATAATAAAGCTAATTAAATATTAATTATAATTCCATTTTTATGTCACGATTATTTACAGTTGACGGATTTAAAGATTTGAACAGAATTGATTGAATATTGCTAAACGTCTCATTTATGCAACTTGGGTAATCGAGACGAAGGAAGGGACGTAAGGGGTGACGCGGGGGGACAAGGGGTCAAGGGAAGAACGTAGATTCGCATTGGGTGTTTTCTAACGCGATGGACTGATAATTTCCTGATTTGCTGTTTCTCACTTTTGGAAAACTCGTTTTTGCTTCAATTAAATGGTCTCATAAATCAGCATTTTTTTTTAAAAATATTTTTTTAATTTCTGTTTTCTTTTTCTTAATTCATTTTTTTTTATTTTCATACATTTCTTTTCATTTGTTGTACTTTATTATTTTGTGTGCATCTAAGTCCATAGTTTTATTTATTGTGAAAAGTCTCGAGTTGAAATGAATCTATCAAAATATATAGAACAATACAGCAACCCACATATTTAATTAATTTTACGAATTAACAAAGAGTTTATCCACTGAATAAGTGAATAAATGATTTATTTACAATGCCAACGTGTCTATCGTGAGCTGTTAAGATGTAATTAAAAGCCGACAGTTTGTTGACGCCTGATATTATTTCACGAAGCCGCCTGGTAGCTCGTCTATTGAGCGGGCCTGTCAAACGCCGGGAAGTGTCAGCTGGGCTACAACGTCACTGCCACGCGGTGCGGAGGGTGTAGGCGCGGGTCACTCGCACCCTGTCCCGGCTCGGAACCTTTACCGCTGACCGGCGCCGTATCTAGATACAAGTGCGTGCTCATAGATATGTCTAAACGTACTTTGAAATATATGTATGTATTTGTATATGACTTTTGTTACAAACATAGTAGGGACTCACAAATAACATGATGCTTGTTCAATTTATCTCTACCATTCAATATGTATGTTATTCTAATTCTAGCGTATTGTAAAAGTTAAGAATCGATCCATTGTCCTGGATTCTCATCGAGCATAGAACAGTATACAATAACAAAGAAATGCTTTAAACCTTACCTAGTCTCAGTTTTATATTACTGAATGTTATTAGTACTAGGAAAACGCTAAAGTCCCGTCGCGTTGTTGAGCGAGCACTGGTACGTGTAACACGACCCGAGTACGACATTCCCATAATGTTACATATCAATAAGTCTTTAAGGTCTTGACCGATTTAGCTGAAAATTTGTAAAATAGGAGAGAATGTTGTACTTATTGACCCTGCAAAATTTCATTACGATCGGAACATTTTTTATTTTTTTTAAATTATTTTTATAACCAACGATCAGATTTTGTTCAAAAACTATAACAACCCGCATAGGTGGTATGTACATGTATGCAAAATTTCAGGTCGGTCAGAGAAACGGTGCGACCTGTACCGAAGCAGTAACATAAAAAAAACAAAAAAAAACAGACATTCGAGCCATAAGAGTCAAGTGGAGACGCTCGCTAAATAATATTATACTATATTATTCTATACTTATTTGAGCTATGATAACAATCCAGAACCATGTCATTTTACAATCAATATCAAAGATGGTTCGCGGTTCGTCCATCTCTGGTTCTCTATCCTACCGCGTGACTTGATGAGACCCGGCACCTCCACCAAGTTGTGAACATTTTTAATATCTGATCACAAAGCGTACTGGAGAAATCATTTTATTCCCTACGTGAGTTCCCACACCTCTCCACTGAAGTTTTGTAAAGTAACTTTTATAATAATATTGTTTATGTTTTTTAATTAACATTTATATTTTGTTAGTTCTTGTTATTACCTGTGTATATTTTTATCTGTAGTTTACTTCATATATGTGTACCATGTACATATCCATTTGTTGTAAATATAATTAACCTGTTCTGATTTCTCACAACTGGAAATTTTTTTTTTTTTTTTAACTGAAGCAGGTCATTGATAACGTGTTCAACATACTGAGTCAACTATATCGCATTGTTGTATATTAACAAAACTGTCTTCAACACCATGTACAGTTTATATTGCTTAAGAAAACCAAACATTTCAATATAACAGTATTCCGTATGGCAAGACCATTGCATATTCTACCAACGAGCATACCGACTCCCATTCTAATGTATCGTTATCATTTATTAGTTAGTACACTATATATTGCTAACGGTGCCCTGTAGCGCGATGTACGTGTTTGTATAACAAATTACATAGATAAATATGCAATTTACTTCGTAAGCACAATGCGATAAAATACAAGTAACACGAATGTTGTTACGTTATACTTATGGTTATTGTGAAAATAGTTTTTGTTAACGTTACAAATTATTTATGTCAAAAGAAAGAGTGGAACAATATTTACTGTATCAACTCTTCTGCAGTGATGGTGGTTTATTGCTGACTTTGCTTATCACAGATTGGGGTTGAGAGTAGATAAATATCAATGGTGCATTGAAAACGGTTTTTCGTTAGGATCAAGAGATTTCCTCTTTGATTTGGCTTATATAATGTTGGAAGTTGTGGTTTAATATCAATGTATTTTTTTGTTTATAATGGTTACAGAGAATGAACATAACAAACTGAAATATATTTTTGTTCACAATGTGAAATTGTTAATCTGCAATGCTTTACATTGAAATTTATCACGATACTATCGTTTTGTACGCAAATTGGATCAATATTTAGGTGAGTACAAACTGTAGATAATATTAATAATCACTATATTATGCCAAAAGGGTAAGTATTTTGTGTTGAATAGACTGGAATGCCCGACTTATTGAAGAATTGTAAGTTATTTGTGTTAAAATAGCCATCATATATACTTTGTTTATTTTCGCCTTATTGTCTAAATAAAATCTTGGAAAAACTTTTCCGTTAGGATTGCCTGAACGGGTATCATCCAGTTTCCTATTGATAAGAAGTCTCGCAGTTACAAAAAAAGCTACCTCTGGCAATGATTACATTTAAAATGAGCTTACGTTTTCTTACAAGTAAGAAAATTAAACTTCCGTGTAAGGCTGTGTAAATCCACCCCCTACTTTAGAAGTGCCA
Source organism: Sweltsa coloradensis (assembly GCA_024449915.1). Taxonomy (NCBI): domain Eukaryota; kingdom Metazoa; phylum Arthropoda; class Insecta; order Plecoptera; family Chloroperlidae; genus Sweltsa; species Sweltsa coloradensis. The sequence continues at coordinate 1,362,939 of JAMZAV010000487.1, read as the reverse complement.
AGCAGAATAATTCCACTGGAGGTTTCACCTCATGTGGTGTATAAGGGGGCACCGTCCTTATGTAGTGTAACGCACATAACAGCTAATGGGCCGAGGCTACCATGAATACCCCCCTCCCCCCCCCCACCTCATTCCTTCTACAAACTGGACATTTCCACATCAAAAGCCAGCTCCTGTGTCATACATTACCACATCCATATTCATGCGCCTCAACTTTGCTTTTAGTCACAGCACATCTAACCTATGCGAGTGTAATGTAACACTTCGTACGAGGTGTGTACACACTTCAAACATTCGTCCAGGAGTTTATACGCAGATTTTGTTAATATAGGCAATTAAGTTACGTTTGGTATGATGGGTTCAAGGTTCTTTGCCTTTACTTGAGTCGAGAATGTGGGAGTTGTGTGATACATTCACATCCAACATCGTCATTTTATGTGTGAATGAAATATTTAGGTAAGTCGACTGTTAGCATAACTGCTCTGTCATATGTTCAGTATTTTAAGTGATGAGCGAACAATGCCAAAATGAATTTTAATTTTGGAATTAACTTTTATATTTTGTAACCCTACTGTCTTGAAAAACATTTGTCGACCATTCTTTATCGATAGCAAACAGAATTGTTAACTTAATAAATCAAATTAAAGTATAAACAGAATGCCCTTGATACACGTCATATAATATATCTTTTAGGGTGTTAAAATGGAAAATATAAACATAAAAAGAATGTTTTAATTCAAGTTTCGCAACTTTCTAAATAAATAAAAACACCGATATTCACATTTTTTAGTAACAAAACTGTAATAAATCTGTTGACACTCTGACTTGGGCGTCAAACACCTTGTATCACTATCTTTGAATCTTGCTTTGTCTCGCAATATCTTCGTAGAACAAGAATAATTTAATCAAAACAAAATCACATTTCGGTTGCAGCTAAGAAGCATTTTTATTTATAAATACCCGTCAAAACGATGTTGCGAAAAAACTTCAACTTTTCCGCAATATTCTAAAATATAAATAAGCCTCTCTGAATATTTAAAAAAAACGAAACTACCTATACAACAGCGTTATGAAGTTTGAAAAGTGTGATAAATCCCGTTTATTTCGTCTATTCCCGCGAGTACCCGTTGCCGCAGATACCCGCACACTACTCAACACGATGCGACGACTAACTACCGTGTCTGCAGCGGACGCGACGCTATTCCCACGCGGCCCGTACACGTAGGCTACAGCGCCGCCAAAACATGAACGATGCGCCGCCTTGAACTTTACGCGTTAGTGGGAGCGGCAAACTTGATTCATCCATTATATAGTGAGCAGATGTTGTGTCATACTGACGCGAACAACATATAGCGGTGACAAAACTGGGGGGGGCCGGGGGGGGGGGGGTCGAAGGACGGTTAAAATAGTGGCTGGTGAGGCAACAATTTCCCTAATAAGGCAAAACTACTACATATTACATATTAGTAGAGATACGTAAAAATAGCGTTTTGTAAATAGATGCTGAAAAGCCCTATTTTTCCACTTTAAACTATGGTTTTACAGTCCTTCTTCATCTTTTATTACAAAGTATCTATTGTCTATATACATTATTGATCAACCGTGCTTCAACCAAAAACTTCAGACACAAGTTTTTGATGGTGGCCAAAAAAATAGATGCTACAAAACGCTATAAAATGACACTTGAAAATTTTATATACATTTATCCCTACTGTTTAGAGTGATGAGCATAGGCAGGGTTTTGGGGTGAAAATAAAAGCGAATTATCGTTTTTAAAAAGCGGTGAATTGGTGGTGAAAATAATTCAACATTTAGGTGAAAGCTATCTTTCTCCCTCTGATATTTTTGAAAATTTTGGGTGTGGAATCTTTTGAAGGACTATCACATATCAATAAAATATAGTTATGGGAATTTCAGATACAGGTTCTTCTTTTTCTCATCTTTGTTTGTTTTGTTTTGTTTTTTACCAAAAGCGGTGAAATTGTTGTTGTCAACATTTGATAATGGACAGTTTTTAGCGGCAAAAATTCGTTTTTACCGTAAATACCTGCCTCCATGAGTATGTTGAAAAACTAACATAAAATATGAGTATTAGCTCTAAGAAGTCAGTCGAGTGCGTGGCGTGCCCTTGAATGAGTTTATAAGGATGTGACTATTGATTCGTGAACATGCCAGATGCAGTTCTGGCGAAACTTCGAGTGCCAGACTACTGACCGAGGTCTGAGCAGCTAGGTCAAAAAACGGCGGAATGTATCGGAAGACAACAATAACCTAACATACAAGAAGTCCAAGAAAACATATGTTGTAGTTGTAGTTGTATGATACATTATTTCAATTCAACGTTTCAAATTCAGAAAAAGTTGTATTAGATTATTTTTATCTGCGGCGAATAGTTAGTTCTGGGAAAAACATGTTTCAACTCAACATAATATATTTTATTACCAAGATTTTTGTACCTAAGTATTATTAGAATTTTTCTTTTTTCTACTTTCAGGTAAGATATTATTATTATATTATTATTGATATAAACAAATTTGCAGGAACTAATTAACTATATAAAACGATTAAGTGAAACAAATCTGAGTATCATAGGAAAAGTTACATTATATACAAAATATCTGAAATGAAACTTTCTCAACATCACTTTTGTTATAAATTAATTTATGTTTTGTGGAATAACCAACGCCCACATGTTTATTCAAAAATGTTTACACTATTTAGTATGCGTTGGAAAGGAGAGAGTGTTGTTATTATTCTTGCCTAAAAATGTATGGTACAAAATTTGAATATTATGAATTCAAAACATGAAAGCAGCCTTCAGACGGATGAAAAAGACTCAACGGCTAGAAGCGTAAAAGTAGCAAAAAAAAACTGCGTGTGAGTGCGGGCGTTTAAATAATTCGTATTTTACATCAGAGCCGTTTGTTTAAAACATCTTTATGTAAAAACTTGTGAAAAAGGTGAAACGGAGCCGGGACGTTTGACAGAATCTCTTTATCGTAACGTGGAGCTACTCCGACAGTGACGCTAAACGAATACAGGATTATTTACAATGTAAATCTGGTATTTTACGTTGATTTTATGTAGATTGCGTAATTTTGAATAGAGCACGTGGATGGGTTCTTATTTGCATAGGACGGAAGCGAAACCTCGACACACTTTTCAGCAGTCTACTTGCAGAATCTGTCTCAGTTACTGTAGCTACATAGGCCTACATATTGTATGGCTTCACATTACAAATACTAAAATATAAAATAATAAATCATATTGCTGTCAATTATACACATTTATACATTGCATGTAACATGTTTTGTATGAACGAAAACAATAGTGTCATGTAAAAACAGTATCCCTGTGCTTAAAATAGAACTCACTTGAAAGTATTTGCTCTTGCCTGCAGACAAACTTTGACAAACTTTCAGGTTTGTCAGTGGCAGGGTATCAAAATGGAGACCTTATTGGTAAATGGTGCACGCGTTGACAGTATAGGCCTAATGAAAAGGCACGGGGGGGGGGGGGGGAGAGAAAGTATATCTTTATATTCTTTTGCATTTGCAATACAACAGGATATTTTCTAGTATAAATGAATAATGTAAAATCATTATGTTCTAAATTCAATAGTAAAATCTACCTAGATAGGGCCTCCAAAGACGACCAAAATAAAACACTTACAAATAAAGTTGAGTAACCAATTAATTTATGTAATTTTGTTTTGATATTGATACTCAATCAAGCAATGACCGAAAGAAACATTTAAGTAAGAACTAGTACCAGACCAAGAATGCGAAAAAAAAATAACAATATTGTTCAATACAAGACATACTTTTTGTCTATCAAATAGCATTTCAATTCTTTTCCCTAGTTTGTTCTTTCATCGTTATATGTAGTAACACCTAAAGAAGGACGAATTGTCTCTGGTCAAATGTTACAAGAAACACTAAAAACTCATGATTTATTGTAGAATGGTTCCAAATAGCTAAATAAACGTTCATTCTCTCGATGTTATCTGAAGTAAGTAAGAAGGATTGGATTATGCTCGAAGAGAGGGAGGGATTGTGAGGGGGGAGGGGGGACGTTGATATCAAAGTCAAACAACGTCCCCGATCAACGCCAAAATAATAACGCATAGAATAAATCTCCTTTTTATCACTCTACATAGAAAAAAATCCAAAGTCAAACAGATAAATGTTCCCGGGACTTATTTGAAAGCTTTAAAATCCCTGTTGATGTAATCTGGGTCCCTACCCCCGCCCCCCGTCCCCCCCCCCCCACGTCTGTCCGCGGAGACGGCGACGTTGATGGATAGGAGCTGGCTGCATGCAGAAAACTAAGACGTTTGCAAGACAGAAGGAGAAGAAGAAGAAGAAGAAGAAAAAACCCGTCCCGTTTGTCTTTCATAAAGTTTTCTCTTCTGATGTGACTCATATTTCACGACCGAGGACAGAGGGGCGGGGGGTAGGAGGGGCGGGGGGGGGGCGACGTCTTTGCTCGCTCGCCTGGCCACTCTATAAAACTCCTTGAAGAACTCTCCTCAACAAGTTCGGAATTGACAAAACTGTCATGGAACTTAATTCTAGATCTTAGGTCTAGATGACCACAGGTCAAAGTAAATGTTAATGTAGTATCATGTCAAGATATTTTAAACCTATTTCTTTGTTGACTTTATGTCTTATCTGGTTTAAAATTTAACTATGACAAGGATAAACAAAGAATACCATTTTTTCTAGTATATTGAAGCAGAAATTAAAACATATTGATTAAAGCCAAATGAAAATATTAAATGATCCCAGAAATGCTTCGAGAAGGCGATTAAGTTTAGAGTCTCGTTTTAAAAGAGAAGTAATTTATCCAGTATCAATTTATGGAGAAATATTTATTAAAAGTGAAACGAGAATGATTTTTATGTGAAACTGATCAAGTTTGGAGGTTTTTAAATATTCATTAATCATTGGAAACTTAATTAAAATTTAAGTATACTTTTGTCCGGAATAATGCGTTGAAAACTACAAAAAAATAACAGAAGACCTTTTGGATTTATCGTATAATATCCGGTAAAATATCCGGGTCAAATATCTTACGAATATTTAATAGCTAAATGATTAAGGTTCGCTCAACCAGTAACTGTTAACTGTTTAGAATCTTCTTGTTTGTGTGGTTAAATGTATTACCCTCGTTCGCAGATCAGTTTCCATTACTGAATAGAATACAAATTGATTTTAATGAGATTGTATTATTTTCTACTAAAATCACAAGAAAGAATGTTACCAGGTGATTGATTTTATTTTAAAATACGGACAAATAGTACGTAGATAATAATAAATGCGAGTTCTCCCCGATAAAAACTATTCAAATTGAAACGAATCTAAATCGAAGTGAAATCGCGTCGAGTCGAAAGAAGAAGACGTTGATGGATTGGGACGTGCTAGTTCACTCTCTGAAGTAAATAGGCGGTAGCAACGAACTCAATGTTAATCGATTCTTCATTTGTTCACTAACGTAAGTATATGATCAAATCCAGTAAAAGTCCCACATATTTGAATCTACCCAACAACTAATCATTAACTTTTATAATGATTTGTTTGTTTAATTTAATGGAGCGAATTGGAGAGAGAAGATTAAAGTGGTTCAAACATGTCAAAAGGATGGAAGGAGCGAGATTACCGAGAAGGATGATGGACTTGGAAATTCCAGGTAGAAGACCAAGGAGCAGACCACGACAACAGTGGCAGGATGTGAGGAAGGATGTAGAACAGCGAGGAGGAGGCTGGAATGTGGTGGAAGGAGAGGAGTGGTGGCAGGACAGAAGAAGATGGAGAGGCCTGTCTTCAATGCCGACCCAACGCAGAGTTGGACGTGGCAACAGATAATGATGATTTAAATTCAAATAATGTGTTATGTGTATAAATGTCCTAAGAATTGGTACATTTGCTCAAAGTGTCGTTTACTGCCAAGGTGGCTGTCTCTAGCTTTACACCCCCCCCCCCCCCCCCCCCAGCCGCCACGTCCCAACACCAACTACCGATAAATCACGCTGAAATCGTTGCATAGACAAGAGGATGATTACATTCATGGTCTACATTACCGGCACTTGTAAAGTCACGCGTGGCGGGTGTTGTTGGTGGGGAGGGGGGGGGGGGGGGTAAGTGCTGCGTTTACCTTGCGACACGCTAGACATACCGCGATATCGCTCACCTCAATCCATGATAGAGTTTTAAATTTTTACCCCGGAAAACCTGTTATGGGTGTATTTCTCGATTTGGTTAGTCAGGTCACACTCCCAAAGACCGTTACCGTCTCGGTGGTCTAGTTAGTTAAGGCGCCTACCTGGAATGTGAAAGACCTGGGTTCGAACCCCGGTCGGAATGGATGTTGTAATTTTTTAATTGTATTAAATATTATCTAGGGTGCAGTGTATGCCTCTCTTTATAGTTATACTAGGAATGTTGTGGATAGGACAATTGTAAAGGGATGTCAGACGGCTGTTATAGAAGGCTCAATCCCTTGCATTCGCATTAACGACTGAGGAAAACTTCGGGGAAAACTTTCATTCATGAATGCCGTTTGCGAAAGGATTCGAACCCGGGACCTCCCGAATCAGAGTCGCGCGCTTAGCGCCCTGTTCACACATGTTCACACTCACTGCCGTATGGATGTGAATGGACGCCCGTTTACATCCAAACAGAGATTGTAAACATAAATTATTGTGCCTGGGCAGATTTTCCAAAAACACAGCGCCAATTTCTGTTCTTTTTTCTACGTGGCTCTAATTACGGGGTAATGCGAAACATAGAAACAATTCTTCGGTTCATGGGCCCCAAAAAACAACAAATTGTTTTTGACGTGAAAAAAACTACAAAACCTTTAAATTTTAAATATAATGGACTTTCAGCCGAAAAAGCAACGTCAAAGGTTTTGTAAGTATAATAATAGTTTTACACGATACTACAACACATTAAAAAACAAGTTGTTGTTTTTAAGGACCCATGAACCGAAGAAGTTCGGTAACATACGCGGGTCCTTCAGATCTTCTATGGAGGAGTTAGTCAACCGTTTTGAGTTCCACCGAAATTATGTTGAAAACAAAATTCCAAAATGTATAGCTATATTAGCTGGACCATTAAAGAAATCCTTCCTTCTCTATGCGAGAAAGGTGACATAAAACCCAACCTGTTACGCTCTTACGAGATCATCACAAAGCTATACACAAACACGTCGAATAATAATAATTATACATGTTTTGCATGAACGTCGGTTCACATTCTTTGTTAATTTTGCTTTTGCTTGATTCAATATATTGTTGACAATCTTGAAAATTGCTGCAGATAACTTGACGAAAGACGATTAGTGAAAAGCAAGGAACTCTCAAAACATATACTAATCAAAATTGAAGTGAAGCTATCGGCTAAATTTAAGTTGTCGTAAACACAGTGGATTTAACAAAGTTAGGGACATTTTGTCTGTTGATACCAGGGTGATGATCGGATGGGAGAAGGGGATACAAAAGGAAAAAAATAAAGTCACTCAATAACACTGACCTCAACGACTTATTTGCAGAGAGCACAGGAGACGGCGATGTTGTCGCTTTCACGAAGATAATGACGAAAGGCGATATGATGAATATAGTGAAGTTGAGAAAGAATGTGCACACGAAATTAAATAATTAAGCGAGCTAATGAACTGGTAAATAAACTGAAACAAAACTTGAAAAATGAAAGATGTGGAGAAAGATCACGCACACGCACAAACGCTCACGCAGTACCACGGATTTGCGAGAGAGGCAATTGTCTGGAAACAACGGAACTACTGCACTGAACAGACAACCGGACGAACGTAGGGCAGGTCTTTACGTTATAAAGGCCAGAGACAGAAGACATGACGTGTCTCTAGGGTAAACCTTGGCGATACGCAGCGATGTGTAGATAGGAAAGTGAGCGGGGTAACTACGTGCATCAAAAGTAGGATGACTGGCGCGTACATTGTCAAAACTATTCAAATATATTTTGAGGATGAGAAATACATTCGTTATACGGTCGTCACTTATGAATATTCAAAACACATTTCCCCTAAAATTAATAATAATATTTGAATATTAGGTTTTTAAGCATAAGCCAGTTATTGATTCATATCAGTTGTCGAAAAAGTTTGCCCCGACTGGGGTTCGAACCAGAACTCCGGCTTAACGTGCCATAGCTTTACCAATTAAGCTACCGGGACCACAGAACAAACCTTTACTAAACTGCATTTGTTTGATTGTTGACTTGCATGACATAAATCGAACAGAAGTCTGCAATGTAGCTGTCAATCTGAAAGATCGCATGGATAAATCCAATCAAGTCTCCATCTCCATGAGTTGGGTAGTATGAATATTAGATGTTTTTAAGCATAAGTCCGCTTAAGGACATAGTTATTGATTCATAGCAGTTGTCGAAAAAGTTTGCCCGACTGGGGTTCGAACCCAGAACCTCCGGCTTAACGTGCCATAGCTTTACCAATTAAGCTATCGGGAATATTATAAGTTCACAAGTTATATTTACGCGACCCGAAATAACCGAAAAAAAAGAACATTGACAGAATGTTTTGTCGCGTCATCCTCAGTGACAACGCTACGTCGGGAATTAATTTCAATGGTATTTTTTTTAATAAAACTAAATTCATTTGAGCTGAATTGAGTTCGTCGTTTCGTAGCAAAAATAACTTTCCAAGAGTAATAACAGAAAAAGGCTTTACGCTATTTTGATAATTTTTTATTACATTTTGTAGACACATATATTGTATTCTTGGTCTTATGTGATGTACTATTGTTTTTTACAAAATTTGAAAAAGAAGTTACATTTTCCATTCTTGTCGGAGGTTTGCAATTTTTTAATAAAAAAACTACATGTATGTTATATAAAAACCATATCACATAAGTCCAAGGAAATTTTATCACGAGCGGAATGTTATGTGGATAGTGTGACAATTGTGGTCTGCCAACAATGAAATCCAGTACTAACAAAACCAGTGTTTGTAGAAGCTAGAACGCAACAAGTCTAGCTGAGGGGGGGGGGGGGAGGGGAGGTAACCACACGGCACCACTGTCACCACCGCCCTGTGACGTCATAACGCAGCCACCGCGGACGTTCCTGGTTTCGCGGTAGAGTGCAAGATTTCCACCGCCCCCAAGATATGCGCGCGATGTTCAAAGAGTCTAGCTGAGGGAGGGGGGGGGGGGACATAGACATCCCATATAATTGGCTAGACTAGCAGTCAGTGGTCCACTTCCGGGATAATTGGAAGCCATCTTGAATGGGTGAGTTTGCATGTTAATTAGATGGGAGCGATTAATCGAAAAAATATTTTTAAAGATGGCTGCCAGTTTGGCAGGTGAGCATATCAGACTTTACCACCAAATGATTACTAAATTCCCGTATGCAATAACTTTGCATTGTTTCTGGTTGTTCAATACCATGCTGCACAAGCTAAAACCATATCAAACAATCCAGTAAAGTACTTTATTGCATTAAAAAAGCATAAATTAAAACGCCAAACCGCCATCTTGAATGGGTGTGATTGACGCTTCAATTTGGTACACTCGCACCTGTGCGGAGGTATTGGAGACTGCGCATCTAGCCTACTATAGGTGTTAAGATATCTATGGGGGGGGGGGGGGGGAGGTAACCACACGGCACCACTGTCACCACCGCCCTGTGACGTCATAACGCAGCCACCGCGGACGTTCCTGGTTTCGCGGTAGAGTGCAAGATTTCCACCGCCGCCAAGATATGCGCGCCATGTTCAAAGACACGTTAGGCGTGGTTAAGGGGGTTGGGGCGATAATCTACAAAGCATTGGGTGTCGGTGCGGTGAGCTATTCGCATTCATGTGTGGGTAGAGAGAACTGGGTTGGATATAACCAGGCACGAGATTACAACAGTTGGGAACCTAGAGTAAGAGGCATGGATTCGAGTTCTGACTTCACTGACAATGTTTGCTGGAACTTCATTGATTTTATTTTATTGACTTTATTTAATTTTATTGTTTATCTCTGTCACATTCAACAACAACAAGAGACGGCGTCGACTCTAGCAAACAATTTGTTAAAACACTTGAAATCCATGAAGAAATCTTGTGCCACTAAGAGCCTTGCTGAAGCGCAAAACTAACACGGCACATGTTATAGGTTCTGCCACAAGAGCTCCTTGCACAAGGATATCCTTATTATAACGTTAACATATTTTATTTTAAATAAATTCATTTTACCGTCGGCGGTGTCACATACTATTAGGTCATTGGTCCTACGCGTATGACTCTATTTGAATGTCGGTCCGAATTCTGCATAAGACATGTTTTTTTGTAATTGTCCTTCATCTTCATCTATATAGCCACTCATCGTTTCGAATAGCCTCAGTGCATTAATAGAGACGTAAAGGAAAAGGTCACTATTCATTCGTTTTCCTACAACTTTCAACTCCTTCACTATCTCCATCAATTGACATTTTTGCTAATCAATTTCGGCCATTTTCTATCAACAATTTGGCATCTCAAAAAATCATTAATTGAATAGCTAAGCTTAAGTTTTAAAAACAAATATATTCTATAGTCTTTAATTTTTTGTTTTTTAAATACTTTATATACAGACAGATATTATATATAAACCATCAATTCAGCAACGTATAATTTATTGAACAGTATCATTATAATGTGTATTTATATTATTTAAAATTTATTATATCCTATAGTAGGTACCTCAATGTTAAAATGTATCATCATAAATATTTACATTTCGTAGGAAATGGTCTAGACATAACTGAATACACGTTTTGTATGAATGTCCGAGGGCTATTATATGGATCGTTCCCAGCATGTATACGTTATCGCTGTAGAAACCTTGGGAAGCCTTAGAATTAGAATATCCGGTGGTGGGTATAAAATCCGTGACTAACCAAACTAGGCTTGCGTGTAATGTAGGAACTACCTAAATAGATAAAGTATTTCTAAAATAATATTTTAAAAAAAACTTCACAATCGAAGATTTAATGAAACATGTGCAAAGTTTCATACATTTGTGATGTCAATCGTCAGTATCAGCAAGGCTTTGTTCAAAGCGCTTCTAATACTTAATGTACCTTTTAATATCTCCCTTATCTTCTAAGACAAGCTTAAAATGCCTCCATTGTTTCTCATTATAAATTATAAATTACTTTGCACCCTTTTTGTTCTTTCACGTCTCTCACTGGAGTAAAGTGACTCTTGAGCCTTTGTAATGCGCACAACACTTGCTGCCGTTTACGAAACCAAATGCGAAATAATTTCATTTAAATTAGGAAGAAAAGTGCGCCTGCCTTTCTATTATTTTCATCTTTCCCAGCGCATGCAGAAGAAGAGGGCTAAAGTTAAAACGTGAACTCCATTTAGAATATAAAACTCTTGCCCCCCTCCGCGCCTAATTACCCCCCCCCCCCTCCCCCTAAAGCGTTCCACGCCGCGTCGTGACGCTAAGAGGCATGGGCCTGATGATGTTATTAGTCGTTAGACCCGGCTCGCACTTACACTCTCACTCTATCTCTCACTCACACTCTCACTCTCACTCGAGCATGGGAACGAGTTGAGAGACGCTTGCGGTTTCTCCCGTAAAGAGTTCTCAACTGCCTACAAAACAATTTGTCTTTCAGTTTTATTTTTTTATTTTTAAGCCTCTATTTGCAACGGATAATGTGATCCACTAGTGCAAATTTATACGAGAAGGGAGGAGGGGAAATCCGGTACCGGCACGTAGCCTACTCCTTTTTAAAATACCAAAGGGACCAACGGCTTTACGTTCCATCCGAAAGGACGGTGTAACCTTGAAAGTCATATAGGTTCCTCCACTAACCCAGTCTACCGAACAGACGTCGAGAAGATCGAAGCCGTTACACTAGCTCTTGATCCTTCCATCTGCTCTAACCAGCGGTATACGTGAGTTTCAGGGCAGAGCGGTCACCCACTCTACCCCTGAACAAGCCGGATGGTGTTCAGTGTTCGAGTGGGAACCGGCTAAGCGACAGCGGCTAAACCGCGCACCTTCTTCAAGCGCAATCTTTATTTTAGGCAACTAGCTAACAATGTTATGTCCTATTTGTCATATTCGAGAGAATGTAAGAGTTGACGCAAACTGCAATGTGCTTTTAGTTATTACTAGGAAAACGCTTAAGTCCCGCCGCGTTGTTGGATGAGCGTAATTGGTGCATTGAGCTGCCATGTGTTATGCGGATTTTCTGTTGTTCTGTGAAAAAATTAGTACTAAGTTGAAGATTTCTTTTTAAATTAAACTAAATTAAATTAAAAATTAACTTTATTTTTTTATTTTTTTCATCAATCGTATGAATTTTTAAAATTGAAAAAACGAAAAATTGCGATTTTTATAAGAAATAATAATTCAATTGCGCTCTAATTTCACACAAATATATAAATTCATAAAATTAAGGTTCTGTGAAAAAAGTATTACAATAAAATAAAGCATGTAGGTGTTATAAGTAAAAAAATATTTAAAAAAGGAAAAAACCCACAAAATTTATATTTTCATGAAAAACAATTTTTCGATTGAGCTCAAATTTCACACGGATATCTTAATTCATAAAATTAAGGTTCTGTGAAAAAATCATGAAAATCGGATTAAGCATGTAGGTGTTATAAGTAAAATAAATTTTCAAAAAATCGAAAAAAATCGTAAAATTGCGATTTTCATGAGAAATAATTTTTTGATTGCGCTCAAAAACGTGGCAGTTCTAAGTTCAGAGATTTCGAAGGCCTCCATAAAATTTCATTGCAAACGGAGTATCGGTTTAGCCGGAATCGTGCTGACAAACACACAAAAATACAGAAAAAAAAGAAAGAAGGAAAAAAAAACATTCCGGATTTTTTTCTCCAGTGTAGTGAAATGGAATCTTCGCTTCGCTCGCTTCGCTCATCCAAAAATTAATGTATTGATTACAGAACCTACTCAAAAACAAAATTTTCTTGTGGTATTTTTACTTCTTTGTTTTGACTTTAGGTATTTTCAAATTTGTAATTAAACCATAATTAAACGGGGAAACAATTTGTTGACTTGAAGAAGACGAAGATTTAACAAGTTGACGCCAAAGAAATTGAATACTAAGAACGAAAAGAAACAAATGGATAGAAAAAATATTGATGGAAGAAACTTATTCATGGATTGAGACGACCACTATTTGTGTTGATCTTGTGAAACCTCCTTGTGTCAGTATTCATGTTTAAGTTGTATTTCATAAGAAGTTTATAAATTTATTGTGATATTTACATCTGGGTTTGCCATTTATCTGTATTCTTGGTCAAGCAGAACAAAATTCGTATGGACAAAAACTTTGCCAAGCTAAAAATAAATATTTAATACTCTTGTATTTTTCTATTATTATAATTATAACGTTAAGTGTTTATTACATAACTTTATATCAGTTTTGCTAGAAAAGTATTGCATATGTTCTTTGCATATGTTAAATTTAATACTGCATCCAACCATCATTACTTATCAAACGTTTCTTTGTTTGCTGGTATTAATGTTTTTTATTATCATGGTTTATTTTGAAGTTATTATCGTTAATAAATCTGCCATTTTATTTAAATTATTATGAAAGGTTATTAGAAAATTCGTAAAAACACAATTCGAGAATAAAAATAATGACACCAATAGAAACACAGCTAACCCCTCAACCCCCTCCTCCATAGCTAATTAGAATAGATTTTCAATTTCGTTCTAATTGAAACAATTCTAATTTATATTAAAAACGACTTAGTGGATAAAAACTCTTCAGAAATACAATTTAAAACAACGTTTCGGAAATTACAAATTATTTTCGTCATCGGGTAAAAAGAAACGAAAATCTATTTAATTTTGAACTGATTATTAGCTTAGAATGTAATTTATATTAAATTGAAATCATTTCACCTATACAGGAATGTTTTCAGATTAATAATTTAAATATCTTATAATATAAAAAAGATTCCATTAATAACGGACGTTTGTATTAAGATGACTATAGTTTATTGATACTTATTCAAAAGCGTATTAAAACAGAAACGTTCTTTGTTTATTTTGCAACTAAATTTTTGAATAACAAAAGTTGGATAATGAAATTTCTCCCCGTTCTACATTATCTGCGCCGCGAGGAGGTGGTGGAAACCCCCGTCAAAGCCGCTTAGTCAGGCCTGCCACAACAGCCCACCCTTCTCATATGTTCTCCGCGAAGCTCTTTCTGCAGCTTTCTCGCCTTTCACAATCTCCCCGCTTTCATTTCACACCTCGGATTCCGACACCTGTCTGCAGGTTTCTAGTCATCTTCTTGGTATTCAGGCCTGGTCCATTCTTTTCATGCGACCTAACCGACGCCTACGCGCTATCAAAGATTGTATTGAGCGCCGCCTTTCATCCCTGACTCGATCGTGGTGTAGAGTGCTGGTTGAGGCTCGTCTTACCTGCCCCAGCCCCCCCCCCCCCCCTGAACACTTCTACACTCGCCATACATCGCACTCGGACATTATTTCAAGGTACATAATAAATTATAAATTCGTTTTGAATTATAGCCTTGCTGTTACTGGCGCTGTCCACGTGTGGAATCGTGTCCAACTTGATTGATCGGTGATTCGTACTGAAATATACCAGTCTCTAATTGGTTATTGTTCGCTTTTCGATGGTGTCGGCGCTTATTTAGGGTTGGCTTATTGTCTGCTTTAAGTTTAATGTCCCCCACTGAAAATCAGTTATGTGCATGACTGAGTGGGTATATAGACTGTAAATACGAATTTATTTATTTATTTATTTATTTACGAAGAAAGATAATGGCATTAAACGAAAACACACTCGTCATTCGATTGTTTTGAATAAATTTTACTTTTACACAAATACCTTCAATGGCCACCAAAAATATTTAATGTGAATAGACAAATATGATCATTTTTATCTTCTATTTAAGGTTTGGAAATTCTACAATAGAAACGCTTTGGTGATGGTCTATTTATACGGTCAGTTACTAAAGAGACTTATGAATGTTTTGAAAATGTGCTTTGATCTCAACAAACACACATTCTTTCCTGACATACTAGTGCAAACCACATACAGGACAATCGATATAAAACGTCAAAGTGATCCACAATAAACCTCATGCATTCTGGATTAAAACCCCGTTTGTGCGAGCCATACAACAGTTCTCTTCAGTTACCACAAATAATGTACAAAGTGTGTAAAAGATAATCTTTGAACTTGGATTATATAATTGCATAAACAGTAATTGCATATCATAGCAAACATGTTAAATCACTGATCTTATATGTTTATTTCGGTTGTAGTTAATAAGTTATAATTATTGCACAGGTACTACTTGTTTAGTGTATCATTGATTGATATTACATTGTTAATCTATCATTAATCGATTGATTATTCTATTCCATTTTAAACGATCTAATACATTAATTATATTTTTGAAACAATAGTAAGTTGCACAGTAGCGATACACGTTTAGCGAATTAGTGATAACTAATTGTATTTTGTAATGCGACTGAGGTACTAGCTAGGTAGTCAGCGATAAGCAAATTCACGTTCTTTGTAATACCTATAATACCTATGGATTATAATTATATTTAATTACGTATTAACAAGCAACTTTTTTGTAGTAATAATATTACATCATTTACATGAAAATACATACATTTCTGATACTATTTTCAAAAAGAATATTAAAAAGGTAAAATGAAAAGATTTAAAATCAGTAACATAAGAATTAGAGGGGGGAAACGACCAGAGACGAAAAAAGAAAGAGCATGAAAAAATACGATTTATTCAAAATTCCCACACAAACGATTATCGATCTATTGGTGTAGAGTAAAATATTAATTGATTATTAAGAACATTTAAATTTCGATTATCAATGATACTGTTAAAAGTATCACCGAATGGTATCCTTTTCCTAAAACAATTTGTTTAATTCAATATAAAGAATAATAATCACTTTCAATAAAGTTATTCTTCTAGAGCTGATTTATTATATAACTCTCCTACCACATCTTCACATCAAAGTCAGTTGTTTTTATAGTTGCAACGTTGTTTTGAATCACCGAGAAACTCCATGTAGTACCTGGAAGTTGCAAATACTCCCCGCAGCCAACTTGTCAATGGCTCTAGCGCATTGTGTGTATACTGTAGTAGAGTGGCAGCTATAAGCCGGGGGTTCGCTTGGTCGTAGCTTCAAATTGATTGAGTTAAGTATTAACTAAGTTCTCTGAACCTAATTACTTACCAGCAGTAGCACATAACAGAGTTTACTTCGCATTGCAATGGCTGTGGGAACTACAGTTCGCTCGAGTTTAAGTACTGCATAGAGAGTTGTACTCGATTGAGTAGACAATGCAGAGAGATTCTAGGTTTCGATATTACTAAAATTGACATTAACATTCTGATGCTGATTCTGTGCTCTTCTGAGCTGATGCTGCATTTGTTGTTTAGCGTCTATACTTCATTTTTCTTTATAACAAAGTTATTCTTTTTTTAAAATTTAATGTTGACCTTTATTTAATTACACTTCATAGTTATCATTTATAAAAAGTCAAACATTGAATCAACAACTATAAATATATTATTTATTGCTAATTTTAGTAATTTCAATGATTTCCAAAATTAAAGTTGATCCCTATTCACGACTAGAAGCACCACGTGATAAAACATAATATATAACTTGCATTCAGTTTGTTTTAAAACTGTCTTTATATTCACTGCTTGCATTAGAAATGTAATTTATAAAAATTAGATTTCTTTAATGTAAGAAGCAGCATTAGTGATAAAATATCAAACTTGCGTTAAGTTTGAACGTTATTTATAATTATTATAGATTCTTTATTGGTTATATTGATTGTATTGTATTCTGTATGTATTGTATTGTATTGTTATTATTGATTTATGTTTGTAATTTGAATTTAAGTTAGACTATTTTAGAAGATAAGTTATGATTTCAAATGTATGCTGGTGCGAAATTTGGGCGTAAACGTATCATCTATGTCGGCATACACATAACCAGGCTGGCGAAACCTTACGCATAGATACACAGTGCGTGATATCCTGAGGGATGTGGCCAGGACATGATACGTGTAAACATTGGCTCCGTGCCACGGACAACACTACTGCCGCAGTAGGAGGAGGGGGGGAGAGGTCAGAGGAAGGGGGCACAGGACAACGGTGGGGATTCTAAGGTTCACGACAAATCATGAAGGCCATCGCTAATATGCAAACTCAAACAATGCAATTTCTTTTGTTTAGGCCATATAATTTTGTTTATTTGGATTAAGGACGCGTCAACCGTTAGGTCATAATGCACCACTCTAGCCTAAGGGAGGTGGGGAGGAGGGGCCCATGCTGGTCAGAACCAGCCACGGGTAAGGGGAGGAAGGGGGGTTTCTCACATCGCGGTCGTCATCGTCTTTGTCATCGTTCATTGTGTCATTGTCATCCTCGTCGAGGGGTCGTCAAGGGAAGGGGGCAAGGTCCCCGACGACGATTGCCAGAGCTCGCCTCTAGATTCAGGGAGTAATATTACTACCCTTCGTACTTGCTGATGTTTGCGAGGTGGACTTTTTCTCTTGAATCGCCTTTTACGATTAGCAGAGCCATGCTCTGGGCCTATTCTACCCCGGGCCCAGACGGGGGATCAAGCAAATCATTATAATATATCATATGGTTAGAGCGATCACCTCGCACCATACTCCCTACTCCTAATTTGTTTAGGTTTTAGACGACAAACATTATCAACTCTCTACAAAGAGATCGAAAAATTGGTCTCTCTTTTTGCGAGGTGAGCGCAATATGCAAGGGATATAACAATTGGCATTTATTGCCTGAACAAAGTAATGTCTTTCTTTTAGTTCACATATTAACGGTGCACTTCTTGATTTAACAAAAGTTTTGTTTAGCTTGGATCCAGGTTGTAAAGGGCGTCAGTTCATCAATACTTTTAGTGGTTCAACGCTTTTTTAACCGCCACCTCCAAAATTATATACATTCATCAAGATTTATGATTAAAATTAATATCAGAATAAGGAATAATTATTAAATAGGTCCACGATTAAATGCATCTCTAAAATTACTTGTCCAGAAAGTCGTCAAAGCTCAGTTCCCGTACGTTAGTAAATGGTAAATGAATGCATTTTTTGCGGTCTACATTCTCACACATAGATCTATCAGCTCGGTTCACCATTTATAATAAGCCTCGTTGCTACAGTGATACCAAACCCACTGTTCTAAAGTTGCATTTGGCATAGTAAATATTTGTACTTAAACATAATTTAGTGGTTTATTTCCCGATATGTTGTTTACATAAATATGAAATCAAATTAGTTTTATACACCTATGTAATTTAACACATGCCACAATGTTGTTGTTGTTGTTGTTGTTGTTGTTGTTTTTTTTAATGTTGTGATATATATATACAGGCAGCTAAAAAAAAATAATAATGAAAAAAAAAATCTTTACTAAACTAATCTTGCAAGCATACTCACTTCATATTGCTTCACTATTAATCGTTTGAAAAAAAATGAAAAGAATTTAAAACTTAATAACTTTCAAATGCCAATGCTGAAGATATAAAAGCAACTTATTGAAGATTACCAAACAAACCAGAAAAAAAGTCGCTTTTAAACAATAATTCTTAAATTCACTTTATTCTGTAATGCGTATTTAGCTACATAGAGTGTATAGCAAAACCTCGCTAATGCGAGGAATTTTTAAATTTACATTTCACTATGAATTTAATGAATATTTGATGAAAGTTTATTTTTCTTCTCTGGAACATTTAACTAACTTAGGTACTTGAAAAATATTTCACTAGTTCCTAGAAAGGAAAATACACAATACTCTCTGAGCGCATATAATGGGCATTGTGCCGAAGCGAGTCAGAAAAGAGAAAGTTCGGCTCAAGTACGCAATTATTTTGTGTGAAAGTGAAGAGAATAAGTCAGTTATATAAATATTAAATAACTGGAGACTTTCATGCTTCACTACAGTAGGGACTTACAATAGTTAATCCATGACTACACTTGGGACCACGTTAAATTAGAAAGGCCACGGTCAATATGTAAACTTAACATACTTTTGTTTAGGCCAAAATGTCAATCATTATAGTATCAAAATCCTCTGCAAAGCGCTCAGCTCGAACCCTTCTCATTGCTCTTCCGTTTCATTGAAAAGTATTACGTCGACAATCCTGATTCGTTGAAGTAATTGACATCTACAATCCTGATTAAATGGGGTAATTGACATCGAAAATTCTTATTTGTTTAGGTAGTTGGCTTTTACAACCGTTTACAAAGAGATCGGGAAATTGGTCTCTCATTGAGAACAAGGTCTATATTAAATTTTTTAATCGATCAAATTTTTTTGTACATATACAAATTTACCATTTTAATCCACGTACATGTTTTTTCATTTGTTCCGATTGGTCACTATACATTTTTAAATATCGACAAAATTGTATACTTTGAGGACTTGCACAAAAATATCAGTGACTTAAAATATAAAAAGGGCTATGTACAAGAAATAATAATTTAGTTATGTGACTGAGTATGAAAACAGAACAACAAAATTTTGATTTCCCTTCATGAAATCCGTAGTGTACGAAAGTACTGCACTTTGGAAGCTGGGCGTACGCACGATGTGTTAAAACTAATTCCCTGCTATTTTCTGCTGATATTAGGCCCACTTGTATTGCTGTAAGCGACTAGTATTCTCCACCACAGCGACCATGCACGCTCTCACTAGAACTAGACCGCTAAGCAGCCCGTCAGCCCGCATTAGGTGGCGGTGAGTCGGCTATAGGGGTGACCTTTACAAGGCAGTGACCGAGATAATGCCAGGTCAGAAGTCAGTGGCGCCAAAGAGTGATTTTCTTTGAAGATATTTCATTTGATATGACTTCTGTATGCCCACTAAACTCAATAATATATTTCATTCAGGCTAACTAGTTATGAATTAACAAAGTCACAGAAAACATATAGGGTCCACCCTGAAGCCCCCCCCCCCCCAAACTATACAAACACGGTAACTTTCTTAGCTAGCTGGCAAAAATCTCCGAAAAAAATAATATTTCGACGATCTTCCTGCCCCGTGACCTTGGAGGATTTTGTTCCCCAAAAATATTGATTGCTATTGACTTATTTGTCTTACTTTTCTTTATAAACTCTACGTTTTGATTTTGTAATTTGGGCAAGTGGTTCGGTTAAAATATTATGCTGATTACGAAGAAAGTGTGTAATTTTGGAACGTAGGTTTTTGCGTGTTTGAGTGTATACTTGTGCACAGTTTTAAGAAAAAATTATTAAAAGGAATTTTAAGATGGGTATGATGCTATAGTATATAATATGTGAAACAAAATATTTGCAGGTTGAAATCGATTTAAGAAATTCACCAAAGAGCAAATTTTTGCAAATATTAGGATCAACGTGTTATCATAGGTACACGATTTAAATTTTTTAACTGTCAATTAAGTGTAGTACAAGATTATGTGGTAATATAAAAACGTTTTGGGGTAAAAGCCCCTTTAATGTTGGCGCAGCCGCACAGGGTCAGGTAAGCAAGGTCTACTGAATCTTCAGCCGTAGATGAAAGTTTTGATAGTCCATGGAAAGTGAAGGCATAATTGTGAGGAACTTTTAAACAAGATCCATTTTTGTGTCGAAAAGGGTTTTAGTTTTAGAGAAACGTTTTCAAAAGTATTTTTATTGGGGGGGAGGGCTATTCCGCGATTAAGTTGTTCATTTAGATACGTCAACTTCCACAAATGGTTTAATTCACAACGTATTAAGCATTCTTTACTGCATGTGTAATTAAACAAGTACTCTACAAGAATATTAAATAATATATATTTGGTGGAGGTGCCGGGTTTTCGAGAATCCCTCTTTTGATTGGTCTAGCTACTCCCCTTTCTCTCAGGATCACCTAAAAAGTTCTGTATCACTGTTTGTGACTGTTTATGTCAACAAAACAATGTGATAATCAGAGGAAGCGTTTGGTCAGACGTGACTCATGAAAACTGTAAAACTAAAACCTGGAGCCGGATTTTAGTGCTAGGCACTAGGCGCCGGCTTTGTACGGGAGGCTCACAGCCGTTGAGTCCCCACAAGGAGAGGCAACAATAACAATGCACACACAGAGAAGGGAAAAATACAGAATCTGTGCTCTTTAAGAGAAAGCACGCATACTTATTTTACACGAAAATGTCTCAGACGATTTCAATCACATATGTTCGGAATTTCAAATAATTGTGTAACATTTAATTATGAATGGACCTATCATACAACTTTTCTTTAAATTCATTAATGAAAATATATACAAATAAATTCAAGTTTCTACCATACAGAATCTGTAAAAAAAATTTCGCATTTTTCTGACTGATAAAATCTGTAATGACAGGGGGTGTGCCCTATTATCAGTTACACAATGTTGTATTCAGATGTTATATGATTAATGGCTGCAGGAAAACGCACCGACCATCATTTCAGACCCAGGGTCTACTCCACACTATTAAAAAATATCTTGAGAGGTCTGCCCAGGGTACAATGCATGTCCTTATTCAGGTGTCTAACTAGGTTTGTTGCGAATAGGACAATTGTGAAGGGATGTCCGAGGGCTGTTTAAGAGGACTAAATCCCTTGCATTCGCATTTACGACTAAGGAAAACCTCGGAAGCAAACTTCAATCAAGATTGCCGGTCTCGACGGGATTTGAAAGCGTGACCTCCCGAATCAGAGTTGTCGGTTCTCACTAATAAAACTAATATGTAGGTCGAGGTTGTCCTGCACCCACCTACTTCGTTCTGTGGACTGACCACGCGGTCGCCTGACAACCGCACCAACTACTTGTCGTCACCGGAGAGTGGATTGCTTGGTTGAGTAATGGGTGTAATTGAGAACTGTAACCAGACTAGTTGAAACAATTACCGAGTTAGATGTAGGTTTGTCAGCTAGGGCAGGGACGCTGCTTGTTAGCTTGGTCGAGTGAGTGAGTTAGTGAGTTAGTGAGTAAGTGAGTTAGTGAGTGCATTGCGTAGTCTCCCATGACGCTCTAGAGTTATGGGTTATGAGATTTGTCCGAAACTTTTAAAATACATTTAATTTTTTATGTATTAATCCGTTTCCTCATTATATAGATAGTTCATTTGAGATAAAAAACAAAATGCGTCAATATTTCTGGACAGTCCTTAAAAATAATAATTTAGCCAAATTTCATTTTATCAATTGATTAAAAATAATGATATTAATACAAATACCAATACTCTATCTATAGCAAAAATAAGTAAATTGCATTAAATCGCTTAGAGTGCATATTTCTTCAATGTTTTAATGGTTATTTTGACTGTTACTGCTTCTTACTGAGATGACATTATTTTTTAATAATGTTTTTATTAATGTTTGCCTTGAAATAAATACGTACTAAAGCTGTTGCTATAGTGTATTTTGTCGAATATTTGGAAACAAATAAAATGTTTTAAGCGTGAATAGGACGTATTTGACTGTTGGCACATAGCTATTCGCTCGGCCGGTAAGAATCCGACGTATCTGAAACTTTACATAGTTGTCAATAAAGCATACATGGACAGCCCTACAGTCGTAGATTATCAATATTTTATGTTTATCAGCCAGGATCATTTAACTAGCTAATGTAATCAATTTAACACATTTTAAGAAAATCCTAAAACTAAAATCTATTTAATAAAAAAAAAAATGAAAAGTGCTACTATGGATCCCAATGTTCAGCTTCCTGGTTCCTTTTTCCTTGTGCGCTTGCCAAAATTGTATACAACTGGTGTCAGTCGGCCAAGCGAACAGGAATCTGCTTAAAACCCAATGTTAACCTCTTTCCATCCATTCGGTAAAGATTGTATCGTGATTGAACTCGTTCGATCGGCCTAACCACATCCTCGTTCAAACGGTCATCTGTTCAGATAGAAGATGAATGAACGATCCTGTTAAACAAACCGCGCCCGCCAGCCAATAATTAAATACACATTCCAAGTTCGCCGGCTTCAAACCACACTCTGTGAGGGCAGAGAGTCACAGAATGTCACCGTGAGGAATGTCCTATTGAAGTCGAGATATCGTACGTTTAGTTCCGTCGGGCGGGATGATTTTAATAGCAGCAACTTCTCCCTACGAAAGTCTTTTCATCCTGGGGATCGAGGGTGATCTCTGGACCTCGGAATCTTTTGGGACGAAACACGAAGCGACCTCACGCGAGAATCTTGTCCAGGACGTCAAAACAGCAGTCAAAAGACGAAGAAAATGCGATTTAAAAAAATAAATTGATTGGATATTGCTTTACGTCTCATATTTATGCAACTTGGCTAATCGAGACGAAGGGAGGGACGTAAGGGGTGACGCGGGGGGACAAGGGGTGGACAGGCCTGTGCTGGTCAGAACCAGCCACAAGCGTATGGGGAGGGTAGGGGTTCCCCCACGTCGTGGTCGTCTCCGTCTGTGTCATCATCCGTCCGTGTTGTCATTGTCGTCGCCGTCGGGGAGGTAGTCGAAGGGAAGGGGAAAGTTCCCCGTCGACGACCCAGAGCTCGCCATTAGTTTCAGGGAGAAAAACTCCCCTAATCACGGGCCAAACCACGAGAAGGTTGCGAGTTGGAATTTGAAAAATAATTACATTTATTCAGAAGCAAGTTTCAAATAAATACAGAAAGCCCGTTTAAATTGAAACATGAATATTAACGTATGTCACAAAATCAATAAAAAAATGTTATTATTTAAGGTGTTAATTGATTTCATGTAAACTTTTGATCAAAATTTCTACACGTGAATCTTATTAAATTCAAACTATAATTAAACAGCTTATTACAGATGTCTATTTGTTTTACACCCCCTCGGATCCCCCTAAAAATTTCTGTATCACTGTTTGTGACTGTTTATGTAAACAAAACCACGGATAATAAAGGGGAAAACTTTTGGTCAGACATGCTCATAAAACTGTAAACAAAAAACCTGGGCCAGATTATTATGCTAGGCCTAGGCGCCGGCTTTTTTACGGGAGGCTCACAGCCGTTGGCCCCCACAAGGAGAGGCAAAATAAAAACCACACACAGAAAAAGGGAAAATCAGAAGCTGTGCTTTTTAAGAGAAACAGCATACTTTTTTTACACAAAAGTCTCAGACGATTTCAATAATATTTTTGAATTTAAAATAATTGTGTGACTTTTTAATTATGAATGGGACCTATCATACAATTTTTCATAAATTTTAATGAAAATATATACAAAAAAATTCAATTTTTCACCATAAAGAATCTGAAAAATAATTTCGCTTTTTTCTGACTAAAAAACGTAATACAGGGCGGGGGTGTGCCCTATTCATTACAAAAAATTTGTATTCATGTTATATGTTTTTAGGGCTGCAGAAAACGCACTGACCATCATACAACCCGGGCCTCCCCAAAAATTTTAAAAAAAATATCTGAGAGGTTTTTCCCAGGGAAAATGCTGTCCTTATTCGGGTGTCAACTAGGTTTGTTGCAATGGGACAATTGTAAAGGGTTTCCCGAGGGCTGTTTAAGAGGATCAATCCCTTCTTTCCATTTACACGGGGAAACCTCGGAAGCAAACTTAAATAAAATTTGCCGGTCTCGAGGGGATTTGAAAGCGGGATCCCAAATCAAGTTGTCGGTTCTCACTAAAAAAAACTAATATGTGGGCGGGTTTGCCTGCGCCCCCTACTTCTTCTGTGGACTGACCACGGGGCCCCCTGACAACCCACCAACTCTTGTCGTCCCCGGGAGAGTGGTTTGCTTGGTTGAGTAAGGGTGTATTGAGAACTGTACCAGACTAGTTGAAAAAATTTACCGAGTTAGATGTAGGTTTTTCAGCAGGGCAGGACCTGCTTTTTAGCTTTGGGCGTGTGAGTGAGTGGTTAGTAATTAGTGAGTTAGGAGTTAGTGAGTTGTGAGTCATTGCGTAGTCTCCCATGACGCTCTAGGGTTATGGGTTTTTGAGATTTTTCCGAAAAATTTTAAAATACTTTAATTTTTTTTTTTATTAAACCGTTTCCCATTATATGATAGTTCATTTTAGATAAAAAAAAAAATGCGTCAATATTTCGACGTCCCAAAAAAAATAAAAAAAAAATAATGAACCCCAAATCATTTAATCAATTTATTAAAATAATGATATTTAAAACAAAAACCAATACTCTATAGCAAAATAAGTAAATGTTGCATTAAATCGCTTAGAGTGCATAGTGCTATTTCTTTAATGTTTTATGGCTTTTGACGTTCTTCTTCTAACTGGATACATTTTTTTTTTGTGTTTCATAAAATTTTTGCCTTTTAAAAACAATACGTCTTAAGCTTTGCTAAGGTATTTTCTCGAATATTTGGAAACAAATTTCAATGTTTTTAAGATGGGAAAAGAACACTTTTGGGAGTTTGGGACATAGCTATTCGCCGGCCGGTAAGAATCCACTATCTGAAACTTTACAATTGTCAATAAAGCTACATGGACATCCTACAGTCGCAGATTATGAATATTTTATGTTTATCACCAGGAAAATTTAACTCTAATGCAAACAAATTTTAAAAATTTAAAAAAATCCTAAAACTAAAATCTATTTAATAAAAAAAAAAAATGAAAAGTGTTACTATGGATCTCAATGTTTCAGCTTCCCTGGTTCATTTTTCCTTGTGCGCTTATCAAATTGTATACAACTGGTGTCAGTCGGCCAAGCGAACAGGAACCCAATGTTAACCTCTTTCCATCCATTCGGTAAAGATTGTATCGTGATTGAACTCGTTCGATAGGCCTAACCACATCCTCCTTCAAACGGTCATCTGTTCAGAGAGAAGATGAATGAACGATCCTGTTAAACAAACCGCGCCCGCCAGCCAATAATTAAATACACATTCCAAGTTCGCCGGCTTCAAACCACACTCTGTGAGGGCAGAGAGTCACAGAATGTCACCGTGAGGAATGTCCTATTGAAGTCGAGATATCGTACGTTTAGTTCCGTCGGGCGGGATGATTTTAATAGCAGCAACTTCTCCCTGCGAAAGTCTTTTCATCCTGGGGAACGAGGGTGATCTCTGGACCTCGGAATCTTTTGGGATGAAACACGAAGCGACCTCACGCGAGAAGCTTGTCCAGGACGTCGAAACAGCAGTCAAAAGACGAAGAAAATGCGATTTAAAAAAATAAATTGATTGGATATTGCTTTACGTCTCATATTTATGCAACTTGGCTAATCGAGACGAAGGGAGGGACGTAAGGGGTGACGCGGGGAGACAAGGGGTGGACAGGCCTGTGCTGGTCAGAACCAGCCACAAGCGTATGGGGAGGGTAGGGGTTCCCCCACGTCGTGGTCGTCTCCGTCTGTGTCATCATCCGTCCGTGTTGTCATTGTCGTCCGCCGTCGGGAGGTAGTCGAAGGAAGGGGAAAGTTCCCCGTCCCACGACCCAGAGCTCGCCATTAGTTTCCGGGAGTAAAACTCCCCTATTCACGGGCCAAAACCCCAAGAAGGTTTAAGTTGGAATTTGAAAAATAATTACATTTATTCAGAAGAAAGTTTCAAATAAATACAGAAAGCCCGTTTAAATTGAAACATGAATAATAACGTATGTCACAAAATCAATAAAAAAATATTATTTAAGGTGTTGATTGATTTCATGTAAACTTTTGATCAAAATTTCTACACGTGAATCTTATTAAATTCAAACTATAATTAAACAGCTTATTACAGATTGTCTATTTGTTTTTAATTGAACGTACGGTATACTATTCTTGTGAGACAAAGAATAATATAATATTCATAATAATAAACACTTAATTAAATATTATCGTCTCAAAAAGCCCAAGTGCATTAATAGATATATTGCAACAAAAATCATCATCATCTACATCATCATCTACATAATCATCAAAAAATAAAAAATAAACTATAATTTATAACTTAATATCCCGTCAAATGTATAATTTATTTTCAGTTATATCGGGTTGCGGAAATATAGTATTAATAATGTTTTTTTAGCGCTTTGCATAAATGCATTCATTTATTCAAAACATAATAGACCACTTGAAAAAAGATTTTTCCAAAACACAATAGGGTTATCTTGGTCTGCCTTAAATTTTATGTCCCCCGCTGTAAATCAGTTGACAGAGTGAGCGGTTGACCTTTTTTAAAATACCGAAGATAATTTGCTATTTTTCCCCTGGGCACTTGTTTGTGCAATGACCCCGAAGTAAAAAGTTTTTGTAAAACAAAAAAAAATCTTAACTAATTATTTTCCTTGAAACACCAAAAACGTTTCGTTGGCCGCTTTTGGGAACCATTGGGTAATATTCTTGATTTGAAAATCATCCCGTGTTTGGAAATATCCAATGCAATGTACAATAAATTCCTCTCAATCATTCGTTTCATCTATGTTAAATGTTGAATTTGCCCCTGGGCGAAATCTCTGCTTTCCTGCATGTAAAAAGTTTCACTGTGCTTTGCTGAGCGATGGGTAAATAAAGTTTCAAACATAAAGGGAATCAAATCGTTCAAAAGTTTTTCTCGTTCATCTACGGGCGATGCGGAGGAGTCATTGATAACAGTCTGTTTGCTCTATACACAACCAGATTTCCTGGAAACATTATTATTAGTTTTTCTCTTCTTTGAACTACAATTAATAAAAACCGGTTATTCGAAAAAAAACTCAAAATACACTGATTGTAAAAATATTTTTTTTTAAAAAGGCTGCTCCATTCTGTCTTCTCGTTGTCAACTGGAAAACTTAAGTCAACGAAAACGTTTAATAAAACTTGTGTAGTTCAGTTTTTTCTTTCTTTAACCAGCAATTTTCCGTTAAGAACTTAAAATGTCTAATATTTCAATTTTTAACGGAAAATTAACCTCTTAACTTAAATCTAGAACAATAAATAACAAGTAAATGTCTTAAGACATTAGTCCTACAACATCTAGACATCATTTTGCAATGGATTACCATTAAGAGGTTCTTTACTCAATATCATTACCTAAGATTAGTCATGCGTGACATTACTATGAAACTATGAAAAATTAATAATAAGGCAAACATTTTTCAACATTAAATTCAAAGTTATACAACAATTTAATGTTTATAAACTAAACAAGTAATTATTCTTTAAATGTTATCTTTGTTTGGAATGAAAAGTTATTTGTCAAAACTCTCACTTTTAATCAAGTAAGTCACTGAACTTAACCTTAATCCCTATTCATAAGATCAAGACCTAATCCTCCTTCCCTCCCTAGTCACCGTTTGATCCTAACACTCCCTCAACATATCCGCTACTTTCGACAGTCACCCTTAACTGTCCAAACAAACAAGCAATGCTCTTGAAGTCTCACCCCTCTTGACAATCCCTAGGGTCTCCCGCCTCTTAACCATTAGCTTCCATGGACAATACTATCCACACAAACTAATTAATCAGCTCAAACAGAAGACAATCTGTCGTCCGTCTTATTAACATCCTCAGTGCTTGATAAACACAGGACAGATCAGAACTCAAGACGTAATCTCCGTGTAACTATTCCTTAGCGGTTTAAAGCAAATAATCATAAATGCGAGAGAGTGACTTGGGAGTACACTATGATTGGGCAGAGTACACTAGCTGTGCAGGGGTAGTTTGTAAATTTCAATTTAAGTTGGTAGACTGAACTTTAGTGAACTTTGCTGTGTGGGACTTACTAGTAATAAGTTGAATATGGAGATGGAGTGTATTACCATACCTTGAGAGTTATTCTTGATCTATTCACGGCTAGGTAACGCGATCGTTAGGCCTGTGACGTACATAGAGGGAATTCACAGGAAAATATAGTTAGCGATGCAGATATTTAAGTTTCCTTCAACTAGACTCCTCTTTGAACATATCCAACTTGGCCTGATCGACTGACAGGAAATATATCGCAAACACCTCCACATGATCAACAATAAAATAAAGTTTATTATAGAACCACTCTAAACTTTAATCTGGGTTTCTTACTTTTATTCGCGATATTTCGGAGACTCCATCTCCTTCCTCAAGCGTCGTCCATGCCCGAGTCCAACCCAGGTTAAAGTTTAGTTGAGTGGTTTTATGAACTACGTTTACGGGATAATGAGTTGTTGTGATAATTTTTAAACTTTAAGTTTATTTTAATTTTAATTAATTAATTAATTAATTTATTTAACGACTACCCCATTTTGTTATAAAAACTGATTGATAAAGAACAAAGTTGTTACGTTGTGTGAACGTAGTGTGTTGTTGTTGTGTTGTGTGTTGTTGTCCAGGATATATAAAATTCACTGTATTTTGACGATAAAACCATTTTACAATCTGAAGTTTGATTATAATAATAATTTTTTCTAGGAAACCTGCCCAGGGTGCAGTTCATGCCCCTCTTTAGGAGGTAGCTAGGGAGGTATGTTGCTTAGCCTATACGACAATTGTAAAGTGATGTCCGAGGGCTGTTTAGTGTTTAAGAGGACTCAGTCCCTTGTATTCGCATTAACGACTGAGGAAAACCTCGGAAAACCTTCATTAAGGATTGCCGGTCTCGACGGGATTTGAACCCGGGACCTCCCGAATCAGAGTCGTGCGCGCTTAGCGCTCGAGCCAACACTGTCTGTTAAGTTTGCCTAATCTCATCCAACCTTTTCAAGTAAACTCTTAGGTATAATGTTATGATGAACTGTTTATTAAAGATTTATGATTTAATTTATAATCATTTAATTTTTCTTTTAAAACACCTATTGCTACAAAAATAAGATGGAAAACTCTATTTTGCTTTCACTCAGTCAAAACGACAAAGACAGTCACCACTCTCACCGACAAGCTGACAACCGGTTAGAGGAAATAATACTCGCAAAGCTGAGCGCTCTAGGGAGGGAAATAACCAAAGCTGCGTGTAAACCTATTTTCAGTCTGAGTCGCTGATGTTAATACGCTTTCTGTGTGCGCAGCTGAGCTGGGAGCAAGATCGACACAACTGACATTCAGGGGGACACTAACCACAGTAAATAAAATAGTAAATAAAATAAATTCGTATTAAGAGTCGACAAACTCAGTCATAGAACTCAAGATCAGGAGTCGCTTGAATAGCGTCGACTGGAACAAAGTCGACCACCTCGTGGTGTAGTGTACTTTCTTTGTTCCTCCTAACCCTTCATTGTGCAAGGCCTGTACAAACGAGGTGGTCGACGTTATTCCAGTCGACGCTATTCAGCGTCCCCGTTTTCAGTAGAGGACATTAAATTTAAATTTAAAGTCGACAAGTAAACCCTTTTGGCACTGACACCATCGACGAGCGAACAATGACCAACTAGAACTAGAGACCGCCATATTATTAAAGTAGGAAACACCGACCAATCAAGCTGGACACGATTCCACCCGCGTACAACGCAAGAATCAACAAGGCTGAACCGGAACAACATTAGAATTTTATTATATGGCCTTGTTGCTAGGACGGCTCCAAAGTCACCGTATACAAATTCCTAAGGTAAGAACTGATTTAAGTCCAAATCAGAACTTTAAAAACTTCTGCCTATAGCCGACCTTCTAAAATTGGAAGAAGAGACGCTAACACAAGAACAACGGTTCTTAACTAAGCTTAGACCTTTGTTAGTATGCCCTTTAGAAGTTGATTTATAAACGATTTGATATCTAAAAAATACACCAAACATACGCAAAGTATTGTCAAAATTGCCATTTTGTAAAAATCTGCATAAAACGTATTCAAAAGTACTGATGATTTAATAACATTTTAGTATGTAGCTTTCCCTTTACAATCCAGTGTTAACTTGAGTTTTGTGGCTCTATTAGTTTGGCAATCAGACCGTTTCCCGTGAGCAATGTTTGATGCCCAATTCTTGCATGGAAGTGCCCTCCATTGCAAACTACTGTTAGCCAGCCATGACAGATTGTGTACACTGTCGTTTGAATTATGCTTAAATTAGGTGGCAAAGTACGTTCACAAACTTAAATAATAGTGCGATATAGTTAGATAAGTATATAACTTGTTAAGTTTTAGTCATTAGCCATTACCGTGTACATATAGGGAGAACCTGCTAAGTCTATATTTGCTCAACTCATGTCATAATATTTATTAAATACAATATAGTTTGCAAGTTACAAACACATTACGAAACAGATCAATTTGCATTTCCGAATAAACCCCCATTACCAACAAATCCCACATTGATTATCTCTGTAACTTAAGTAATCACTAGTTGAACGCAATGATATGCTTAGTTCTTACAAATGACTTAAACAGATCAGGGATTTGAAAAACATGATAACTCGATTAACTACAGGTAAATAAGCCAGCTGTATCGTTGGTTAATTTGATAATAATATTTGCTTGTACAACGTCCGTATCAGCCATGTGTAGCCTACCGTATCAAACGAATCGTTACCGTTGGCAAATCACATTTTGTACTCGTTGGCCGGAATGTGTAAAAGCAAAATAATCAAATTTTAACTCGTGATTTCATGGAATATTAATGGCAAATTGGTTTAGCTGGCTTAGTGTTAGCAAGAGAATGGTAAAAACAATACACTCTTCTCTCATAATAATAGCAAACTTTGTTCCGTGACAGGGGAGATGGTTTAAACGGGTGTAGTGCCATACGATTAGATCTGTGTCAGTATAATTCTATTACATACCGGGTTCTACTCTATGGTCTGATGATCGTTGAACAACCATGGGTTAGGATATTTCATGTCGAGTAGACGAGTTTTGTAGTTAGGAACATAAAATTACAAATCAGTTCAGTTTTATTTATTTGTGACGTACACATTTTCAAGAAGATATTTTCAGTGAATGGTTTCACATTACTTATTATATTCTGATTTATTGCTATAGGGAATGGCAAAGCGCACTCTACCATTTATACCATTTTGTAGTTGCACACATTTACGCAAAGTGGATAGGGATTAACCTCTAACCCATGGCTGTAATGTAGAAAATGGCGCTTCTTACAATCGAGAAATCTTGAGAAAGCAGATTCGTATAAAAAGATATTATAAGGATTGGCGGTAACTAATAATTGCTTTTATTGGTCAAATTTTTTTATTTGTTGATAAATTTGTTTATATAATTTATTTACAGTTTTCACTCGCTTGCGTGCGATAGAATCGGTACAATTTTAGAGTACTTTAAAGATCTCTTACCTTCCATCTGTGGCTATACTTGTATATTAATGAGTAGACTACGCTGGCTAGTCATATCTATTGAATTGAGAGTGTGAGCCTTACCTAGAATAGAAACAATGCAACACATTAGGAAACAATCATGGACATATTACATAAATTAGTATCTTCATTAAAGAAAAACTTTATAGCATTAACTTTGTACTGCTACGACGGATTCGAAGTCAGGGTCACACATTGTAAAATCAAAGTATAACTATTTAACTATGAACTTGATTAAACCAAACAAATAATATAATAAGTTAAATATCTATAATCTAATAAATGTGTAGATTTGAAATTTAATTTGATTTAAGTTATGAGAATTGACAGAAATTATTATTCAAAATACATAGGCTACAATTTTTTAGTCAACGATTACACATAAAATTTAAATTAGTGGATCCAAAGTAATAATATTAAGAAGTTAAAAAGCCTGCATTGATGAAATTTAACTCTGAAGCGTCTGTGTTGAAACCTGGGATAATTATTTATATTTGTTTCTAAAAAATCTTATTAATATAATCATATATACTTGAATAGAATATGGAGGTAATGTGGATAGTTTGTCGGAAATCAGTGAACAAAGAATATACAATTTTGTAAACTTAAGGCCACACTCACTTTAAACAAAAACATTTTTAACGGATTCCAAAAAAGGTACTTGGTTAAAAAAAATACGTTTGTAGCCATCTCTGATAAACACCTTTCCCGAGAATCAGGTAGCAAGTAGGGTAGTACTCCTCAAAACTAGAGGCGAGCTCTGGCAGTCGTTGTCCCTCTACGGCCCCTCGACTACATACCGACGACGACTACTACTACTTGTGGCTG
Source organism: Sweltsa coloradensis (assembly GCA_024449915.1). NCBI lineage: Eukaryota > Metazoa > Arthropoda > Insecta > Plecoptera > Chloroperlidae > Sweltsa > Sweltsa coloradensis. Next base: position 1,329,924 of record JAMZAV010000487.1, on the reverse strand, counting down.
GATCCGTCCCAAAGTGTATGTTCCACTTTCACCTCATCCACTAGGCTATTGAGTGGCCTAGCGGTTGCCGCGCCCTTATTCCACCCCCAAGAACCCGGCCACCATCTTAAAACTCTTCGCACGAGTGACGAATGTGCAGCCCCCCCAGCCCCCCCCCACGCCACCGCAGATGTTAAACTTCTGAACTTTTAACCCCTCCCACTGCTGAATAACACGCTTCTTTGGATGCGTTAATTACTTGGAACAAACTTTGTTTTGCCATGTACGTACCTTAAATAATCTTAACGCTCCTGGTTTTAAAACATCCCCGCTTTAGTTTTACTTACCCTCTTCCTTACAACGCATTCACTGTATTTACGTTCTAAACGAATATTGTTCTTTAGTGTGCAAGCTTTAACAACCTCAAGAAAACTTTTCATCAAGTTTCACGGTTTAAATGAAGTTTTTTATTTTCTAATGTCAACATGTTACCCGGAATAATAAGTCAGAGGAAAACAAAAGAAGAGGTCGTATACCTAAACCCCACCCTCTACTTTATGGAGTTTTTAATTGTATGTCTTAAAGTAAGGCTTTAACACTGCAAGTGAAGCAAGGTTGTTTTGTGGAAAGTAGCCTCCAGTAACGTTTTTCTTTTCATATCAAGCTCTTAAATGTGGAGTATTTAAATAAGTTCTAAGAAATAAAGTTTTCTTGGAAGTATTTTCTTCCCATTAGGAAAGACCACACGGGTTAATTTACGTCCACTAGCTCCACAATGGGTGAGATTTTTTAGGTTGACTCTGTACAATAGAATATCGTCGTTCATTGTGTTGATGAGATTAAGGGAAGTTTTGGATAAGCTGTACCTAAACAAACGACATTTAAGGCCACCCTAGTGAAGAGCACCTAGGGCTTCATCAAGTGAGGACAATAGCTTCAGTGAAAAGGATGAGTCAAAGTCGGGCTTAGATGGGACCCAAAAGTTTGATTGTTAAGTGAATGAAAGAACAAGTTGACGCGACTGTTTAACAATCACAAGTGGGGGAGTTGTCAATAGAGGAAAATAAGCTACTATGTACAACCATAAGATAATACGTTTAACTCAGCTTTTAAATCTAGTTGGTGGTGGTGGTGCCAATTATGAAGAGGGATACATACATTAATTAATGTTCCCTGCTTGTTTTATAAAGCATTTATAAATGACGCTATGCCGACTTCAGATATTTTAAAACTTTGTAGGAGGCTAGTCCCGCCCCAATCAATATCCGAGAAAAGAAAATTGGATTTTGATAAAATTGTAATATTCACAATATTGCCGAATTTGAACGCTTTCGTTACAAAAACTCGTTTAAACCAGCTTCAAACTGGTTTTAACCGTGATATTCGTATTGTGCGATCGCAGATTAGTTGAAAATGACTCCTTGCCTCTGTGTTTTAAAAAGGTATGTTTTTCTTCAACTTGGAGGCCATTTTGTAAAATGGCCGCCATATTTAGTCCTCCACGGAAAACGTTCCGGATCCACGGGATAGATCGCTTAAAATTAGTCTTCGGAACAACTGTGCCAAACCTAATGCTTGTATCACGATTTGCCACTTCTTTTTGTCTGCCAGTGCCACCAGTGCCTCTTTGTTGAGGGCAGTGCCCACAAAAGAACAACCGATCAAATTATAATTTGCACTTATTTAAGACAGCGTATACATAATAGAATATTATTATTAAATACAATTCTTGAGATATTGTAGGCTTAAAAACGAGAATGTCAGCTTATGTATTCTATTAATACATTTTAGAAATGGAAATTGCATTGGTATAACTATTTGCTTCGTAGCACGCCTGGAATCTTATCAGCAATCGACTAAGTCCTCTTTCACCCAAGCAGGCTTGTGTCACCACATCCATTTTCAAACCACAACCAAATCTAGAATGTTCTTTACTTAAGGTTTTCCGTTCCTCGTCTGCCTCTAATGGGTAAAACTAATTTCTCAGGCTTCACACCGCAAACATTCAACAAACACGCTAGCACGGCGCGAAGTCTTAGCTGTGTGTTTAGTATATAATAACACCCACGCGTTCTAGAATTATCTCAATTCGTGCGAGAGAGTGTGTCTCCGACTTTAATATCGCGGAGTTGGTTGTTGGGTTAGGTAAATTCACTGGCGGTTAAGTAATGGCCGAGGCGTGAGCGCACGTAGTGTAGACTAAGGGTGCGTCTGAAATCGAGAATTCGCGCGAGTCTGCTTGGCTAGTCGACTCGTTAGTCGAGGAAGTGACGTCAAGTATGCATCTGTTGCCTGCTTGTTTAAATCCTACTTTGCCTGCTTAAAGATGGAGGAAGCTAAGTTAATAAATTATTGATTTATTTAGTCTCTATTTGCAACGGATAATGTAATCCACTAGTGCAAATTTAAGAGAGAAGGGAGGAGGGGTAACCCGGCACCGACACGTAGCCTACTCCTTTCGAAAAGTACCAAGGGGACCAACGGCTTTACGTCCCATCCGAAAGGACAGTGTAACCTCGACAATCATATAGGTTCCTCCACTAACTCGGACTACCGAGCAGACGTCGAGGAGAACGAAGCCGTTACACTAGCTTTCAAACCCTCCTTAATTTAAAAGAGAAGGGAAGAGGGGAAACCCGGTACCGGAACGTAGCCTACTCCCTTCAAAAAGTACCAAGGGGACCAAAGGCTTTACGTCCCATCCGAAAGGACGATGTAACCGTCGAGGAAAACGAAGCCGTTACACTAGCTCTCGACCCCTCCATCTGCTCTAACCAGCGGTGAACGTGAGTTTCAGGGCAGAGCGTTCACCCATTCTACCCCTGACCACGCCTGAAGGCTGCTTAACTTCGGTGTTCGAGTGAAACCGGCATTCAGTACAATTTCTTGATTGATAAACGATACGATACGATATTTAATTATTAACAGGGTTTAAACGATAGACAAGCTAATTTAGATTTTTAACATTTTCTACTTCATTACCTCACTTTTACGAGTTCGTTTTCGAAGGCAATTAAGTCGCCTTCAAGTAGTTGATGACCAAACCTACTATTAGGTAAACTGTAAGATGGCTTGCATTGAGTAGGCTAGTTGCTAGCAAGGAAGCAGGCGAAAATACATTCCAGACGCACCCATGCGCGTGGCGGGGGGGGGGGGGGGGGGGAGAAGTGTATACATTCTACACCGGGAGCAAGGCAAAGTGTTTGTGTGCTTACAGAGGAGAGGGCACGCACCAAAACTGGCTGAGGTGTTTGTGTGGGAGGGGTTGCATGTAGCATGCTGATGAGCCAGAAGATCATTGCAGGGTGATGTATGTATTCTGGAGGGGAGCTAGGAATGAGTATCATGACCGTTTAGCTAGCAAGATACAGATGGGAAGTGGTACAGCGGAAACACGTGGAGTAATTCTGTATACTAGGATCAACTGATGCGAGGACATGTATTCCTTACTTTAAATAACACTACAATCAGAGCATGCTTATAGGTTGTATTATACAGCAACAAATGAGGCCATGGAATAATCAAAATGCATGTCTATTTGGATCATGTTACTTTCCTAATTTACATTAATTAACTCGTATCTGAATAAGATAGCATATTATGATAACTATTTATACACATTATGCTACCTGTCCAAAACCTCCTTCTTAAGAATGTTCACTATTTGTATCACAACTAACTATATATTATATTATGATGCTGGTAACAGGTAATGGGTAGATAAACGTATATTAAGTCGGGCAGCTTAACTGTAGGATTCTGCTTTTAAATAGATATACATACTTGGGTTAACAATGTGAAGTCTTAGGCTTTCTTTTAAGATTGTGCTCATAACTTTGCGGTGTGCTTCCGTTAGGTTTTATTAGGGAGAGACGCTCTCATATTATCAATATTTTGTCTGTCCGAACGTTTGTGCGTCACGAATCACGATAATTGTAATTCATGACCCGGCACCTCCACCAAACTGAATATGAAAATAAGGGACGACACTTTTTAATTGTAAGCTAACTTGGCCCTGCCACGATAATGAATCAATTCTCGTCAAATTATTTGAAAAGTGTATTCTTTTTTGATGACCTGTTGATTAAGTAGCTTCGCTCCCACCTTTGGGTACGCCCAAACCTGTCCTTGTATTAGATGAAAAATCAAAAGTGTCCCAAATTTAGTGTTCTGATTTTTTGAATTTTAATTTAAAAAAATATTTTTTTGTTAAATTTGGGTACTGATACACAGCCATATTTAAAACTATTTACGAAAGCTTTTTGTCTTGTCTGCTGTGGTTTTTTAATTGTTGCAATGTTTGATAATGACTTCTGTAAAGTAGTCGAAATATCACTTTTTATTTTAATAAAAAATATTTATTTAGCAGTGAATCTAATGATATGTATTTTTAATGAAAAATAAAGTCGTTTATTTGTTATATGTTTTCGGATGGTTTGTGGATATTTCAATTACAAAACACTAATTAAATAATTAATTACCTGCCATGGCAACAAGGGTGGGGTGGGTGGCACAGTGGTGTATTCCTGGCGAGTAGCCAACACATCAAGCGCGTATTCAAGGATCAGGGGCGCAGGAAAGGGGAGGTGACACGAGCAGAGTGATCGAGATTTATTGTTGCATATTTTAAACCTGGAATTCCTGCGAATATCGTTGAAACTAGAGGTCCTTTGAGAAGGGAGACCACAAAACAACCCTTAATTGACACGAGGGGTTGAAGCGTGAGGGAATCTGATACCATTTGAAACCTTATAACATTGTGTACTTAACTCACTTCAAATTAAATACACAGTGGAACAAAAAATTAGGTTAATTATTTGTTCTTTTCAGGAGACATAAGGAATCTGAGGATACATGAGAGGGGATGTTTGAGGTATGTTTTACATTCCTAATTCTTATCATTGAACTTGTGAGCAAGGGAAACAAAGGACTTACTTATTTCAGTCAGGATAGCTGGGTCAGGATGGATCAGGCGCCAGCTTTCGAAGCAACACCTCGTATTGCTGTCAGGAGGAGGGCGTAAAGGATGGAGGTGGGCTCCTTTGACGTGGACTTTAGGATTTGAAACGAAAATAGTTCCCAATGTTATAGTTTTAAAGAGGCTTTTGTCCCAAAGTTTATTTGTTTATCGCCCTTTTTATAGCGTTATACTAAACCAAATAACCATTTAATTTATTTTTACGCATAACTGTGTCTAATTTTGTGTTTAAATGAAGTTCTTTTTCAGATAGGTTCTACACTAGCATGACACAAATTGAAAATGGACAGTTAAAAACTAATAATTCGGAACCTTACACAAATATACACTCAAACACGTAAAATATGCCTCATGAAATTACATCCTTTCTTGTTTTTTTTAGCATATTTGGCAAATAAGTTACCAGAAGGTGGAAAACACGGACTGTGCCACTTAAAAAGATCTCGCAGTGACGAACTAGCACTTTGACCTAAGAGCTTGACGTGGACAGGGTTGGCCTACAGGGTTGGCCTACAGGGTTGGCCTACTGGGTTGGCTTGGTCTCCCTTTACATATAATGCCCCGCACTGGAAATCAGTTATGTGGCTGAGTGGGTAAACTCTAAATAAGAAGTTCTTACGAATGCATTTTTGTTGTAATGTTACTATTTCAAATATTTACTAAACTGTAGTTCGTTGTTGTGTATGCATCTATGTAATTAGATTTATTTAGTTATCCTCCTTTGTAAATCAGATTTATAACTGAAAAGGATGGACGTAAAATAAATCAATCAATCAAATAAATACAATTATTGGATGAGCGTAGCGAGCGAAGCGAAGATTCCATTTCACTACACTGGAGAAAAAAATCCGGAATGTTTTTTTTTTCTCTCTGTATTTTTGTCTGTCTGTTAACACGATTCCGGCTAAACCGATATTCCGATTGCGATGAAATTTTATGGAGGCCTTTGAAATCTCTGAACTTAGAACTGCCACGTTTTTGAGCGCAATCGGGAAATTTTTCTCATGAAAATCGCAATTTTTCGATTTTTTCGATTTTTAAACAAATTCTTCGACTTAACACCTACATGCTTTATCCGATTGTAATGATTTTTTCACAGAACCTTAATTTTATGAATTTATATATTTGTGTGAAATTTGAGCGCAATCGAATAATTATTTCTTGTGAAAATCAAAAATTTTACAGTTTTTTCTTTTTTTAAACAATTCTTTGACTAATGACACCTACATGCTTTATTATATTGTAATGATTTTTTACAGATCCATAATTTATGAATTGATATATTCGTGTAAAATTTGAGCCCAAACGATTAATTATTTTTTATGAAATCGCAAATTTTACGAATTTTTCTTTTTTAAATTACGATTAATAAAAAACTAAAAAAATAAAGTTAATTTTTCTTTTATTTAATTTAATTTAAAAAATTTCTTCGGCTAAGTGATATATTTTCACAGACAACAGAAAATCCGCATAACACATGGCAGCTCAATGCACCAATTACGCTCATCCAACAACGCGGCGGGACTTAAGCGTTTCCTAGTTTATTTTATTTAAGGTATCTCACAAGAAATCTTTATTGTAACTAACTGAACTGAAAGACTCAATTGTAATTGTGTGGCTCGTTGGTCTTATGATTAGCGTCTCTGCTTCCAATGCAGAAAGTCCAGGGTTCGATTCCCGGCATTGTCAGAAGTATTTTTAACTTCTGGTTTGGACTTAAGTCCATCAGTTCTTGTCTTGGGAGTTTGTAAACGGTGACTCTGGATCCGTCCTTACAACGAGGCACATAATGAATTCAAAGTTGGTCTGAATCGGCCTTGTTGATTCTGGCGTTGATCCGCGGGTGTTCGCACTGTCCATACCACTGATCGCTATATTTCCTTTTAAAAATTATCGATCTTTGGTTGGTTATCGCTCACTCGCCGATTGCGTCGGGCCTACAGGGTTGGCTTAGTCGCTTTGATTTTAAAATCCCCCACTGAAAATCAGTTATATAACTGAGTGGGTAGACTCTAAATCCAATTAATTTATTTATTTATTATTTATTTAATAATTTATGTATTACAATTCTATCTTGAAAATAACATTTTGAACTGCTGGAGCGTGCCACCCTCAAGAATCGAATCGATCCGTTCGTTTAAAGAGAATATAACTAGGAAAACGCTCAGTTGGACGCGTTGTTGAGCGAGCACCGGTACGTGCAACACGACCCGAGTACGACATTCCCATAATGTTACATACCAATAAGTCTTTAAGGTCTTGACCGATTTAGCTGAAAATTTGTAATATAGGAGAGAATGGATAAAATCCACCGCCATCTAGAGGACCTTGACATCATTTCTTTGGGAAAACTATTTTACTCTTGATTTCTTCTAGGTGGCAGTACATAGTGACCAGAATTCTTGTGCGACTTTTCGTTGCCTTCCATGGTAACGTTACTTTTGTTAAATGTAATTTCTATCTACACTACTTATCGGATCAAAATATAATTAACATATTCGTGACCGGACGGACATTCTAAATGATTTGGCTACCTCAGATTTTGTCGCCGTTTAGTTTAAAAAAAAAACTTTAGATAAACTTAAATGTAACTTTATAACTTTTTGAACGATTTTGCCACAAACTAATGGCATTCAATCGGGAACGAAACTTGCAGATCGTCAAAATTTCAACTCGATCCGAGCCTCCGTTTGACCGCTATCATGAGCCAAAAAAGCTGTGCGACTTTCCGTTGCTATGGTAACGGGACTTTGTTATAATGTAATTTCCATCTACATTACTTATCGGATCAAAATAAAAATAACATATTCGTGATCGGACGGACATTCTAAATGATTTGGCCACTCAGATTTGTCGCCGTTTATTTTTAAAAAAAACTTTCGATTAACTTTAATGTAACTTTTTAACTTTTTAAACGATTTTGCCACAAAACTATACAGCAACCCGCCTAGGTGGTATGTACATGTGTGCAACATTGCAGGTCGATCAGAGAAACGGTGCGACCTGTATCGAAGCAGTAACAGAAAAAAAAACAAAAAAAAAACAGACATTCGAGCCATAAGAGTCAAGTGGAGACGCTCGCTACGCTCGCTCAATGACTGTCTACATGGAAATCAATACAGAAATTACAAAAATCCATCTTAGCGGGGTAACGAACCCCGGTCTCCCGATTGACGGTCGATTTCTTAACCTCTAAGCTACCGAAACGGTCAATTCAATAACTTCTGTATTGTTGGTGTATTGTAGATCTAGATAGATTTAAACAAACCATAGATACCTTTCTACTGGATTATTATATCAAGGGATGGTCATGCAGCCCCTGTTGCCGTTCTGCCCCACCCTATAGTATCCTGTGGCACCCAGACGTCACGTACCCCCCCCCCCCCCTCCCTACAAGAAACACGGGACAATCACAATGACCCCGCACCAATACACTGATGGCCTCCAAACATCGTTCTAGTACATATCAGGGGCCTAGGGCGTAGTAAGAAGGGATTTTTATTAGGGGCATATCCGATTCCGAACACTCGTATGCTTCTTAGATGTGCAATGCTTTCATATCATATAGAGATAGTGGCTCGGTGCTGGTACACCGTAATCTAATTGTAAAGGTTAGGGTTCGATGTAGCTGCTAGTAAACTTTACTCTACTCTACAATGGACAAAGTCAGTGTAACAATAAAAAATATCTTGCTCAACAAAGAATTTTATCTTCTACAAGATTATTTGGAAAAGAAGATGAATTAATAACATTGTTTGGACAAAATCTATTACTTGATACTTGTTTTTGAATTGCGTAAGTAGTATGTAAAATTGTTTTGAATTCACTACCAACTACCAACTAACAGTAATTGATATTTTTTATTGAGTTGTGCAATGCCTTTAAATGTATACATGTAAATATATATCTATGGCTAAAAAACATCTGGCATATCTCACTGAAATCAATTTTGTATATTATATAGATGCAAATTATTATAATCAGGGTACATTTTGTTTAATCATCCATGGGAAGACATCGATAATATCAAGTCGTGAGAGAAGAGTCAGCATGGTAGTTATTTTTGGAAATGTTTCCTTCAGCCTAAGCCTAAATTGACATTAATTTGTCACGGTTGTCAGGCAAGGATATAATGGATTCTTCTTTTGGCATAGATTATAAACATATTTTTAGTCAGCAAGTAAAACATAATCAATTTAATGTATTCAGAAACTTTAATAAAATCAGAAGTCATCAAAATAATTAAAAATATGTATTAACAAATTATCTTTAATATTTTATTTAAGTGATTTTTATTAACTATAACTTAAGATCGTTTCCTTCCTTAAATTTATATAAATTGAGTAATACTCACAAGAGAGGTTTTGATTAAGTTTTTTATACAGCAATGTGTCAAAATACTATTCAATTTATTACTTTTTACATTTTGTTCTGAATTTTATTGAAAATCATTATTTTATGTAAAACTCACCTTCACAGTGCTGCCATATTTTCACCGCAATCGTGTGTGGTTTCATATCAGCGCCATGTCTCTGTGAGATTGCACTTACAACGCCGCTGGCAAACTATCTGACGAAAACTAATGGAAATGAAAACGGGATTTACATTTCAGAACATCTTTTTTAACTCCAGGCCTGTTGAAATATCTCACTGGAAATTTATTTTGAAAAATTGCCATTTGTTTGTTGTTATTGAAGTCTAACTAAATAATGTTATGTCGATGAGTTGTTTACCAATTATGTATTGACAAACGCACAAATTAACAAATATTGACACTGTAAAAATAACATATCTCACATTTACGATCAGAAGTATTGAAAACGCACAGATATAACATGAAATATTGTGAAAAACACTGATGTGCGCTTCAACTTTTTTTTACTGAAAAACATTCTTTTCTTTAGATTCGAAATTCGTCGTGCTCCACTTTTTATCTAAACACTGAACAAAAGAACCACTAAGTTTGTGACGGAAATACTTATATCAATACCCTTGAAAGACTTAGGAAATACAATACAATCAACGAATACCGTCTTTGAAGTTTCTTGCAGCAAAGATTGCGTATAATCCCCCTAACGAGTGATACACTACAATGCAGATGTCTTATTCGAAAAACAATCAAAGTCTTTGCAACTCTTGCCTGATTCATTCCCGTCAACAGAAGAAACCATTCGGCCCAACGAACCTGATAAAGTAACACCCATCAACTGAATCCTATTAGACAGAGCAACTTGTTTTATAAGTACGTATTCTTATTCCTCTTCCTCCTCGGCTACTAGGCTTCATTTCGTTCAATACCATTTCCCCCTCTGCTCAGTTCATCACCCTATCTTCCACGCTACGACATCTTCGTATATCCTGTCGCTGTCGCCTCTAATTGAATCACTTACAGGCGAACAATCTCAATTAACGTTTAATTAGCATAATCACCAGAAACTACTGTGCGTAATTGTGAAAAACGACGAGCTACAATTCGACAAAGGCAACAAATAATTTCTCGAAATAGGATAAATGTTGCTTTATAAGTGAAATAAGATGTTGAATTTAATCATCTCCAGGTCTCCCCCCCCCCCTCCTTCCTCCGCGAACTCTCTCCCCCAACATCCTTCCCCCTCCCCTACAATAACCACCGAAACCAAGTTGGTCAATTAAAGGAACATAATTGTTCGTTGGTCACGTACACTTTTTAAATCTCACCCCATTTAAAAAAATATAATTGGCTTTAGGGCCAGCTTTTTAAAAAATAATTGGCATGAGAGATGAAAATGAAATATAAAGCCGTGGAATATTAGGGGAATACAAAGATATATATTAAATTATATACCTAGTGGTTCAGATGAAACAGCTTTTTATGGGTAAAAGGTCTAAAAAAAAGAAAATTAATTAATTAAATCGTAAGAAAATTGTGTAACTTGCTTTGTCTTCTACTAAGGCCACCGTTTTTCTCTATATTAAGAGCTGTTTAGTATGGCATTGCCAATAGCATTCCAATTATCTTCTGCAAAAAAATATATTACTTTTTCTCTTAGAACATTCAGGCCAAGAAGATCCTTATAACATGAAAATTTCTTGCTAGAGGTTTTTACATTGGTTTCATTAAAACAACACATCTGCTTCGTCTATAAAAACTGTTTATATGTTGTCATCTTTAAAAAATTAAACAAAGTTAAGGCCAACTGTTTTCACTGACTTTTCCATTGGCTTGCAACTAGTCGTCAAACTTTCTAGAAACTAAAACTAAATTAAAATATATATTAAATTTATATCTTAAGAAAGAAAAAAGTGCAACTCTGTAAAAAAAATGTTTTTGGGGTTTGTTCTTTGTAGAATGTTAAGAAATTGATTCTTCAGTTTGTATCACTTTATCACTGCCAATTACCATGGATGAACAAACGTTGAAACTGTCGATGACCTGTTGATACAATAAACATCGACTTTGTTGTCATAAACAGTATCTTCAAGTTGATATAAACACGCTTTACAAAGTGGGAAGTTGTAAAAGTTTCAGTCTCGCGTAGGCAAAATATCCCGATCTCGTATCTCACCATGCGAGTTTCTTGGCAACTCCCGAGCGCTGCCGAGCGCTGCCGAGCGCTGCGACTTACTGCTAAATGAATTAGTCGCACTGCTCACTACTTTATGAACGCTCTCTTGTTCTGAGAGTGGACTCGTTAAGAGGACACGTCCCGATTCACGTTCGTCCGACCTTGTCCATGTTATTTGTCTAGAAACATCTCTGGTTAAGAAGATCTTGCTGACGACATTGCGCTATACTATACATCAGGTTCTTAATCAAGATTGGATCTATGCTTGCATGTCACTGAGAAATTGATTTATGATTTATTAACGGTTGCTTAATACAAAAATATACCTAACATATGTGAAATATGGTAAAAAATGAACTTTTGTAAAAATCCGCATGAAAACAGACTCAAATGTACTCAGAATTGAATAGCAAAGGAGCATAGATCTATCGTTCTTTTACAATTTCAGAGTTAACCAAAGTATTCCGGCTCTATTCGTTTGGCGATCATAACTTCTTTGTAGCTATGTTTTGTGCTCGATTCTTTCCTAGTTTATTTAAAGAATAATATAGAACTCATTGGTTACGCAAAATTCTTTAACTTGAAACCTTCCGCGAATAATATTCGACTACTTAAACCAATATGTAAATAAAAAATAAAAAAAATAAAAAATTTGGTATTTTGTAAATTTGTATTTTGGTATTTTATAGTGTGTTGTGTTTGTATTTAAAAAGCTATATTTGCTAAATAAATAAATAAAAATATCTATTTATTACATCTTTTTCTTCACCTCCTCTAAATGGCACCCTCTCCCCACCCCCACCCCACAATAAAACACACATTGAAATAAGATTGAATCTGGAGAAAAAGAGTTTTATATACATTTTACGGCAATCTAGTCAATATTTCAACAGAATAATAAAAAACATGATCCATGATAAAAATAATAAAAACAGACGTAAATAAGAGCGCCGAACTGATGGTCTAGACTCAGCCCCTAGGGTCTGGTTTTATTACATCTTTGTATGAGTGTCCCCACATATCTATGTAGATTGGACATCACATTGGTCTAGCCTTTGAACTGTCCACCCATACATATTAATGATTACCTGGCGTGGATTTGAGCGGCGAAGTAATCAAGGAAATAATTAATCTAGCAACACTCTCCGCGGGGCAGGGAAGATTTCACCTCCCTTCTAATGTATTCTCGGATTAATTTCCCCTTTAATAATTTGGTCACTCTCTGGAAGCTAACACTGATTTCCTGTAATTCTAGAGCTCATTCAGTTGGGATAAGAGGACGAAGTACCTTATTCATTCTGATCTACACCTTTTCGACTAGGCAACGTAGCTGTTGTCATCTATTCGGGATGGTCTGTGATAATGAAATCTTAATTTTTTTTAGGCTTAAGTGTCGCCCTTTCAACACCCAAAAAACATTTCACGGTGATATTTTTTTCTGGTCATGAATCAATCGACATACACGTTAACTTTATGGCATTCCCTTGGAATTTTTTTGTTCTTGCTCGATTTTTTTTTTTTAATGTAAAACGGATGTTTTTGATTTTTAACTTGAAAAACTATTAGTATATGCTTTTTTTTAATTTAAGAACATAATTTTGAAAGCTTCAAAACTTAATTATACGTTCTGCACACAAAATATTTAGTTCACGAGAAAGAGCAGAAAATTCTGGAGGTAATGACATCTTAAACGTGTGTAACCATTTATAAATTACCAGAAACAAATAATATATTATACCATGGCGTGTGTTTTGGACCTAGAATGGACGACACTCAGCCTTTATTGAAAACGTTTCAATGTATTTGAAAAGTGTTTGGCAAAAGACAGATATCTATTTCAGGAAGCTTATTTCGAACAAGCAATCAATATTATTTAGTTGTAAAAAGTGGAAAAAACAAGAAAATAGACAATAAGTCATTTCATAAACATCATTAAATATTAAGACCTGATCAACAAGACAACGTCGTCTTGAAAATGTGCAAAAATAAAGAAATTTCTGCGACTGAACATACCGACAAAAAACATGAAAAACAAGATTTATTTTAAGCTTTTAGAAGTAAAAATTCTCAAGGTTTTTTCTTGTTATTCGGTTGTTTGTTACAAATTTCAGAAGTTTAATGCGTATTTTGTATGCAAATAACAACAACAGACTTGAGCTACCAACACAAACAAAATGTTTTCTATAAAAATAGAAACAAGAATATTAATATATGAAAGGTTTTAAAAAAGATGACGTACATAATATTCACAATTGAATATTGTTTTCTATATAGGCCTACAACTTCATCGGATTGGTTCCAAGCGAACCAAAATAACAAAACGCAATAAAAGCTGGTACATGTAGTGGATGTGCAATTACTAACAAGCTGCAATTAACTTGCCTAACTATCTCGGTAGAACTGTATTGAACATGATTGATTGCTGCAGCGTCCTACGCGCCACAAGCTGCGAGCTACTCCCCTCCCACTAGAGAATACTCGCGCACGGCAATGACACGTGTCACACTACACGTTACTAGCTGTGTGGTGACGTAACCACGCTGTAGGGCGACGCCTCCAGCCAGGAACTATCATCAAATATTATTACCAAATAAATATAAAAGGAGACAATTAATTCTAAATTGGAAATTTGGTTCAGACGTTCATTCATACATGCATACAAAAATTGATTGCATAAGAATAATAACTCATTAACTTGTCTATTTTGTTACCCTTCATTGTGCAAGCTATTTTCCTTGAGAGTCAGAAAAAATCATTTATTCCAAAGATAAAACAACTAATACTTGAGTTTTTTAACATAGTATGATTTTAGTAAAATTATTTGTATGTATTTGTATTTTGTATATTTTGTTAGTTATTTATTATCATCACGTGTGGATTTGTATTTGACCATCAGTTCCTATACGTGTACCATGCACACCTTTGACCAGAAGTAAATCAACGTCTGGGTACACAACTAGACCTCTTGATTTACTAATGGTTGATGGTGTTCATTGTACATGTCCATGTATCGAATAATATTATGCCCTGTGAGTTAAATTGGGATTGGTAAAATTATAACAATATTATTACAGGATTTGTTGTTAATTAAAATTGACCTTTTCCAACATTATTTCTGCCAACCTCAAAATATGCCATTTCAATGTTTCGAAGCACTTGGAACATTTTAGAATTTTCCTTTTATAAATTTATAAAAATATTAATCAAAGTAAAAAAGAAGCTTTCGTAGGACAGAATTGTATAGTGTCTTAATTTCATTCTTTACTACACTAATACATTGTCGATAAAATTATTACAATTTCAAACTTAACTTAAGTTCATTGTTGTGTCTGCACTTATGTTATAAGATTTATTTAGTTGTCCTCCTTTGAAAATCAGTTTTTTTAACTGAATAGGATATACGTTTAATAACTAAGTAACTAAATTTAGGCCGATCAAAGTATTTTCCGACCAGTGCTGCGATACGTGAAACCTGCCACATCTTATACCAGCCAACCACCATCTACACTGTTGCCAGACTCACACCAACCTTGCACCGAGAGCTTGGACAATGTTGCCATAGTAATTACCCATTTGTAGGCAACGTCGTTAATAGTTAATCTTGGCGGTGGGAGCGTCTACCTCTTAGCGCGTTATAACCGGCAAGGCTAGTTTCTTACCCCACCCAGAGGGATGAAGACGCTATCATTACGTCGCGCGCTTAGCAAGCTGTAACCAAGATGCCGGCGCGACCCACGTTAATTGTGCACATACATGAGGTAGCTTCTCGTTACAAGGCAGCCTTATCGAGACGAGGATGTTTATTCATGGACATGTTTACGGAACAAAAAGTAATTATTAGGCTGTACAGAAAGTGTGTCAACATGGCTAATGAGATAGGCATTAATGTTAATAAGTTTATAATCTATAAATTAATTATCATGAATTGTTGGAAAAAACGATTTCGGATTATATAACGTATCTTAAATGTAAAAAAAGGGTAAGTAAAAAAAAATACCCCGTGAATGCTTCTTGTAAAGCTATTTTTTTAATTGAATATCTTGTTAAGAAATTTCATTTCATTTGAGACAGTAAAATTCAACGTGATTTCTTTGTAAGACTTTACAGTGAACTGGCTAATTGCTGTATTTGGAAACTTTTCTGATAAAATATTAATAAAAATGGTATACCAAATTAATTTTAATGTGAACAATTTGAATACTATACAAATTATTATGAACATAAATAACAATAGG
The DNA here is from genome assembly GCA_024449915.1 of Sweltsa coloradensis. Lineage (NCBI taxonomy): Eukaryota > Metazoa > Arthropoda > Insecta > Plecoptera > Chloroperlidae > Sweltsa > Sweltsa coloradensis. Next base: position 1,314,187 of record JAMZAV010000487.1, on the reverse strand, counting down.
CCTAAGCTTATAATAAGTATATTAAAGCAATAATATTAAGAGTAAATGCATGTTTTATCTTAAAACTTGAAGCATTTGTAGTTGTGATTAATATACGATTGCTTAAATAATACAAATCCGTATTGTGTTCCGGCAACCTTCACGAGCTTGGCCAAGGAAAGTATCTGATCGACCACATTGAAAAGTCGGTTATTTCTCCTTGACCAGATTACAGCCCAGTTCCCCCAAGCGCGCGGTAGAAAAAACCCCCCCCACGTACTCGGTAAATTCGTAACATGTCACCTCTTGTTTTCTCGCGTTGTTCCCGGGGGGGGGGGGGGGGGGTTCAGGGGGAAACTTGTGATGTGGGCTTTGTTATTAGATTTACACGTGGACTGGGTCCCCGCGCGGGTACAAATCATCCCCACCGCCTGATGCCCGTGTTGAGGCCTGGGACTCCCCTGTCTAGGCGTTACCTAGCGCTGCCTAGGAAAGCGTGGGGGAACTAGGAGGTCCACGTCGTCAGTATATACCAGAGTCGATAAAGAAGTTTACCCGTTGGGGAGGTCCTCCAACTCCCTATACCGCCCTGGGTTAAAAAAAGTCGGTTTTTGGCGTTGGGAATCTAACGTTCCGCGCGACATCTGTGTGACGATTGATGGAACTACTTCAATAAAACTACGTCACTTTTCTACTAGTAGTTAACAGTCGATGACGACAAATGGCGGAAACGTCAAAATATTAAATACGATCGAATGTTGGCAAATGTTTTGGAGTAAAGCAAACTATCTTTATTGATGAGGATATTTCTGATGGAGTAGACCTAAGCTTAGGACCTAGGCCGATAATATGTATTGTTCAAGATTTTGATTTGAGTGCCTAGGGCGTACTAACATCTGAAAACTGTTTTTGTAGCCTTGGGCCTAGGCTACACTTACGTCCGTTAGGCTTGAACTAGACATATTTCAAATTATTTCGCACGAAAATATCAGTGACGCCTGCGCAACACTTTATAGTACAATAATTAGTCAAAAGTAAATCGTTTTAAAAGGCTAGGGCCCTGGGCTTATATGATTGAAATAAAATTGAAGTTTGACGTTTCGTCTGTTATTTGTTGATATCAGCGTCACTGCACATCGATAATCTACTGACCGTATTTAGCGTGCAGTGCTTTTATTAGTTTCATATTTAAGCCGCCCTCAGCGCGCAGAGCGTTAGATTAAGTTTTGAAATGGGAGTAAGGGGACCTCCCCAAAGGGGAAACTTCTTTATCGACTCTGGTATAAACTAGTTTATAGCGCTGTCTTCGATAACTATGTAAGTTGATTGGATTGGATATTGCCTTACGTCTCATATTAATGCACACAATGAGTGGTGATAGATAAGGATGAAGTATAAACAGAAAGGAGGAGGGGAAACCCGGTGCCGGTACGTAGCCTACTCTTTTCGAAAAATACCAAGGGGACCAACGGCTTAACATCCCATCCGAAAGGACGGTGTAACCTTGACAGTGATATAGGTTCCTCCACTAAACTCGGACTGCCGAGCAGATGTCAAGGAGCACGAAGCCGTCACACTAGCTCTCGAACCCTCCATCTGCTCTTACCAGCGGTATACGTGAGTTTCAGGGCAGAGCGGTCACCCACTATCCCCTGACCACGCCCGATGGCTGCTTAACTTCGGTGTTTAAGTAGGAACCGGTTTAACGACCTCGGCTAAACCGCTGCCAACGAATGACTTGAACTACAGACAGGCCTATAGGCGAGGTTTGATGTTTTACCCTGACTGACTAACATTATGAACATTGAGTTTTGATTTAAGTTCATACTAAAAAAAATCTACGACTGATTGTTTGAGTCATATTCACATACGTTTATTAAAAGGCTTGTGCACATTCTTTTGTAAATTATGTGCATTATTTCTCCCAATAAGCCCCCCCCCCCCCCCCATCGAAAAAAAAAACACCCACAAAATCATTCAGTGACAAAACGCTGGAGACGTTCATTACTAAAATATCGATTGGAAATCCGTTTAAGTGACATTCTTAAAGTGAACCATTCTTATATAATCGTTATCATCGTCACCTATAAAATAACTACGAAATAAGACTGCATTGATAATCATAGCAACGTCAGTGGGTGGTTTTACAACCTTACTTCATCACATCCCATGTACTATGTACCTCATCAAACGTCACTCACCTATGCGGTACCTACCTAACTATCGTAGTATGAGTGATGCTACCTCCCCTCACGGGACTCCCCTATAACGAGGTCATGCTGTAACACCTCGGCGCCGGGGCTTCCCCTCGCGGTGACAAATCACCCCCCTCCCCTCCCTCCCTGACTTGCAGCGCGCCTAGCGAGCTGGCGACCAACTTTCTTACACCGAGCCAGGAACATTAGATCCACCTGGGACTGAATTACAGTATCTTGTTTAGCCTGTGCAGATTTACACCGGAGATAAATCGAGGATATAGCTAGTGTCTTCTGGTAAAGTTTGGTGAAGGGGTTGGGTGTTAGGTTAGGTTTGGGGTCGATGTTAAGATGCTGCGTCGAAGGCAGAGTTAAATAAAATAGCCATTCTCTTTCATGAAACCTTAGCTTAATAGTGTTTAAAGCTAGATGTTAGTTGGATATTTCAAAGTAGTGTTCACGTAATAAAAATAAATATTGCACGTTTAAATCCCGTTATAGTTAATTATGAGCTTATTTCTTTCTTTATCAAACCAATCAACATTAAAAAGCTCGAATTTCTACCAACAAAATGTAATCGATAATGTAATATTATATAACAGCGTGTTAAAACTTCTAACACATTGTGTTTAATATATGCATTTTTATTATTTTAATTGAACTGAATTACATAATAATACACGAATGACATAAATCTGGTGGCAGAGAAGAGAAAGGCTCCTGAACAAGGGCCTTACCACCAGTATCTAATCAAAATATTAAATTAAATTAAAATGAATGAATTAAATTTAATGACGGTAGAATGGATTATATATAATAGAAAAACGCCCATTTCGTTGCTTGACTAGGGATAGAGCTATGTTTTACTCTGCATTGAATATGATTGTTGTTTGAAATTTACACGATAATATGTAATTTCACATAATTCTCAATAAAACTGTCTTATACTTTATTCATGAAACTTCATTGCAGAACGTCTTTTAAGATGTATATAATGCTATGGAAAACACAGCCCGTACGAATTACGAGGTAAAATTGCAAGGTTTACTCAATCTCCCAGCAGAATTTAAAAAAATCTTTGAGTGTGAAGATTCGGTACACCTCGGTCACTACCATCCATTCACCACCTGACATTCAAAGCATGGTTCGATAAAAATCATTTCTTTCGTTTCATTTAATTCTTCACATTTAGACATATTTTCAATAAATTATTTTTTATTGTGAGTTTGTTCTAATCGTAACAGATTTAACTAAAAATGTTGACAGCACCCATACAGTTTTCTCTGGATGTTTGTTTAAATTTTAGCATAATCGTTTCAGTGGTTCGCAGTCACACAGACACACAGACAAACCACAGACGCTACCAGGTTTGAGTTCAGTCGCCCTCGTCTTATCGTTTTTTTTTTTTTTTTTAAAGTACGTTACCTGTGCAATAACAACTTATCACTAAGGTGAATAACTTTAGTTATAGGGTGTGAGGATGGTTGGGCGGAAATGTTCAAGTGCTATTTAACTGAGCTCAATGCCAGCGTTCGCCATTTGATTAATTATAGAAACTTTGAAAAAATTTAATCAGTAACGATATCTATCAGCAAACTCCCGAAATAGTCTCGCGTATATCGGTGGTGCTACCAGTAAATGTATCTAGTGAATTATTATCCAGTGAATCATTTCTTGTACTGAAAATGGTCACGATCTACCAAGTTATTATTTTTTTAAATTAAATGCACATAACAGTCCTAAATTCTATTACAAGTCAAATTCATCTTATTCTGTCATATTAAATTATTCAAATAGCAAAATGCTATATGCGATAGGTGGAGGTGCCGGGTAGAGCGAGAATTTTTTAACTCCATAAGAATAGCATTGTTGGTGGAGGTGCCGGGTCCTCACTTGATTTTTTTATTATTTCTACGTTACACATCCGGTTTAATTACGGAGGGAAGTATCATTGTTGTATTTTTTATAAAGTATGGCACTGGTGACGGTGAATTTATTGAGTGGTTTAAATTTGTGGGTCAGTGTACTATATAAGCAACAAATCGCATCTCAGTGCTTGTACTTTCTCCGACAATTTTTATGTATATTATACATTTTAATAAAATACTTGTTGGGCCTTTTTCTTCTGCAATTATTTTATCCTGACTTGACATACATTCAGTGATTTGGTTTGTTTTAAACACTATTTGTAAACTCAAATGGCAAGTGGAAGACACATGCATTATAGGTAACAATCCAATAGGTCAAAACATGTATAATAATTGCAATAACATCGCACTGTACATGCATACATTCGTTTAAACTCAGTATTTTACCGTGTCTTTAATTTAGTTTCAAACAATTACAATCGTTAGTTCAAATTTTTATTTCTTGTGAGTTAAAATCGTAACGAATTATGCTGGAAATGTCAACAGCACCCACAAAACTGGTCCCGACTATTTGTTTAAATTTCAGCGCAATCTGTTTAGCGGTTCGGCCGTTTTTAATGAACTCTCAGAGACAGACAGAAACAGGAAAATAGAAAATATCATTTGTGATCAGTGGTAAAACTCAGTCGCTTCGCTCCCTTGTTTCATAGAAAATAACGTACTGTAACAAATATCTGAAAATATATCGATGATAATATATTGGGCTAGAATGAGCGACAAAATTCATTGAAACTGAGTTAGTATGTGAGTTTGTAGGGGGGGGGGGGTGTGATTGTGTTTTATGCATCTGTGTGTATGAGTTTTGGTTCACCGAATGAATGTAGGCGTTGTTTGTGTTCTGTGTATGCGTGTGTCTTTTCAATGTGTATGTATTTCTTATGCATGTAATAAGCCAACATATTACATCACATATAATCAACAACTCAATGCAAGCTTTGACAAAATATCAGCATTTATGATCATTAACTGAAACCAAGATTTTATTTATTATCGTCTATGAAAACGAATGCCCATCAACATCAAGTGGACATTTGTCACTCGTAATATCATCCCATCCTGATGATTGAATTGCTGTTTAAACACGATCATCTCTCCAACCCAACTAATAGTATATCAATCTGTATTAAGATATATCACGTGACCCCAGCTATCAAATCTAATGGCGCGTGCTCTTTGCACATTAAATGTGTATCAATCATCACCGGACGATATTTCAGAGGTTGTTAATTTGTATCTGTCAAAGACATAGAATGTAATATTAATGGAAGTGTCCGAAGCGGGAAATCAATTCTACAATTTAGCGGGTAAATGTTAACGTGGCTGTCATGGAATGTGGGGTGGTATGTTAGGTGCTGGAGTAATTCACAGGGGTGACGTGGCACTAGAGATTCATGCTCAGCACTAGCATAAGGGAGGTTGATGCTGTAATGTTGGTGTACGTACTTCTATCTAAAGTTAATTTTGAGGTTAATTTTAGTCGAATTCTGTTCCAGAGTGAAAAAAAGATGTCTTATTAATATGCAATACAACGCAGAAATGTAAAACATCCAATAATCCAGAAGTTAATATTCAAGAGAGAATAGAACATGCGTTTTAGGCAATTGCTGTTATAAATAAATAAATAAATAAATAAATTCATTTTTATTTAGAGTCTACCCACTCAGTTATATAACTGATTTTCAGTAAAGCTCGGCCGACTGACACCATAGGTGTCTGAAAGTTTGAACATATGAAACGAACGTAAAAATATAGCACTCTGATGTACATTTCCAAATTTTGTTTTAAAATAATTTAAAAAATAAATTAGTTTTCACGAATTTTGATTTTGTTAAAAACTCCAAAATTGAATATATTCGTGATTTTTTTCTGGCTGGTTAAGACATAATTTTGAAAATCTATGACCGCATGGCTGTGCATATTTGCTTCATTGATTAATTTGCAAAGTTTCATATTCGTCGGATCAACTTTAAGCCTATATCATCACCACAACAAAGGACAGTCTATTTAGACACAATTTAACAAATGGACAAATTAGTTTTAAATCATGTTGTGGTTTTAATAATTGAGTATAAAAAAATGTATACTTAACATTTAAATTAAATTATTCCTTTTAGGCATACCTTTGAATTTATACTCTCGTTATTAAACAGGTGCAGTGAAGAATTGCATGATGGGAACTGAAGTTACCTTTGTTTATGTTGCTGATATATATATTTCCAAGGTGCGACTCTTCGTTATCGCCCCCCTACCCCCTCCCCCCCTCCCCCCCATGGCGTCACTTTGTTTTAAGCATCCTTTCAGAGAAAAGGACGACGCACTAATAAGATTACAACGCTTAGATGTAGCAGGGTTTTAAGCAACCTGACAAACAAGAATGAACGGCAAGTCTTTGAACAGCCCAACACGTGATACGCAGAATAATACAGAAAAACTACAGGATTGAATATTGTCACAAATCAACCCTCTTAACACAAAAACTAAAACAACAATGGCAATTAAAACTAATTAATACAACTCAAAACAAATTAAATTCCAAACATTTACCTGATTGGAACAATATTGTTGAAGGTCGGAAATAATTATTATAAATAGCTTTAAATATTGTATATCAGTTAATTTGGTTGCAATATGAGTAGAAAGTGAAAAAAACATGTGTAAACAAAATATATAAATTTAAAAGTATTTTATATTCAAAACTAAGGCTTAGTAAAGGCAAAACTGATATGAATTAATTGTAAACCCAATTATGAGTACAATAATTTATTATATTATTTATTTAATAATTAATATAAAGATTAATAAATATTATTTTATATTTTAAGATTCGCTTTTTCAAAAAAATCGTTAACCGCATTTTTGCAGTATTGCAAGTAACAGTCCTGGTAGATAGGATACTACAACTAAACACATTATACCAACAAGAAAACAAGATAAATTAATTTTCCAGTGACACCAACCTTGCCATACCGGTAAAGTTACAAAATTTAAACTTCACCTTCATTAATTAAGTCAGTTAACAACTAAAAAATAACCTGGACATCTCCAAAGCCCTCGAGTCGTTGAAACTTTGGTCTATACTCTACTCGAAAAATATACCTCATTCATCAAAACCTTCACCGAAACTGCGGTGTGTCTAATTAATCCTGTTTCTCATTTAATGAATAATTTAGTCTTGTAATTTATCTAGGGATTTCAGGTGGAGTGCTGAGCCGCGTTAGTGCAGGGCAGGGGTCCACTTTCACACGAACCCCTTCAACTCAAATCTAATATTCATTCGTAATTAGAGAAATTCACCAAAGGAGAATCTCGGGTGGGAAACGTGAAACAACAGAACACAATAAGAGCTGGGTGAGTTTCCGGTTTACTTTGTCTGCATTAACCTTGATGTTTAATATACAACACACTCACTGGTGCTTTAGCTCTTAACCGCAGTAAGAACATAGTTGTAATTACCTAGCGTGTTATATATAATGTATTTGTATTAGAAAATAGTGCTGTGTATAGACCACGTAATAAAGAAAGAAAGAACTTAAACTTCAGTTTCCTTTTATTTCTCACAATTTCTTTGTATTTCTCAACACAACAGTAAAGTTGTAAATTTAATGAAATCATTCCAGAAATTACAAAATCCATCTCAAATAGGTATCGAGCCCCAGTCTTATCACCAAATCACCACATGCCTTAACAATCCAGATGTTGTAAAGTAAACAGAACCTGTAGCTTAGGGGTAAAGCACCCTACTTTCAATTGGGAGACCGGGGTTCGATACCCCGCTTAGATGGAGTTTTAATTTATGGATTGATTTCCATAAAATTATATTTCCATCTTTCCATCTTTTTGTCTTATTATTAAACTTCGTCGTGGTTTTAATATTGAAGGGTAGACCTTTATCTAAATATAAACAGTAGAAAGCAAGTTTTAGGTATAAAAATTTATTATCTTCTTCGTTTAGTTAAAGATAACTCTTCAAACTAGCTCTAATTAACGGTTGAAAAATCTATAAAGAAACTGAATAATTTTTGTATTCGTATTTATGTTATAGACTTTTAGATAACATTAATCAAATTATACTCTATTGGACTGCAGGTTTACAAAATCCAGTATTGAAAATCAATTAAATTGCATTGAAATTCTTAATTAGTAAGGTGTCTCAAAAAGAATCCTTCGTTTTTTATTACCAAGTATGTTCAAAGTTTTTTGTCGTTAGTCAGCGCAACAAACTTTATATTGCTTAGATCGTCGGTACTCATCCCTCTTAATAAGATAATAACCGATATTTAGTACAAACTGTTCACCCCTGTCGTGGGAAACTTGGAGCAATTGCTTCTTGGCCGTTAGTCTAAAACTTGCCAAGAAAAAGCCTCATTGTTACCAACCAAGTTTCCCCATCCTCCAGTTAGGAAGTTGTAGCCGGCAAGTTGGTGCTCCCTGGGCAATATATTAGCCGAATAACGCTGTGTGTTAAAACACAGTTGATGTTATGTGTAGCTACATTACTGCATAATGGACGCGTCTTCAGAGAATCCACTGTGTGGGTAGCTTAGGTCACAGGTCAAACTTAGTAGGGGACGTGGATTTCTTCGTCATTACTAGGAAAACGCCAAACTTGTTGCTAGACGACGAGTGAGTGAGCCATGTGTTGAGTACCCGGTAACATTCCCTTTTCTTCCCCCTATCTGAGGCCTCCCGAGTCTATCATAGGCTAGAGTGGCGCATTATGGCCTTACATTTGACGTGCTCTTATACCAACTAAACTCAAAATCCTATTATTTATACCTATATAATCAAACTTAAATGCAAATGTTCCCGGGTACTCAACACATGACTCGCTCACTAGTCTTACAACGACTTTGGCGTTTTCCTAGTTTAGTTGTCTAAGGCGCCTTTATACACGAAATGTGGGAGACCTGGGTTCAATCCCCTGGCCGGGAAAGATTTTGTAGTTTCAAAATTGGTATTTACAAAATAGAAACATTTTTTGAAATGCGTATAACGCAGTGGAGTCTATCATCTGCGACATAACTATGGAAAACATAGCCAGTACGAAATTCGTGTAAAGACTGCGAGGTTTACTTTATCTCCGAGCGGAATTTGGGGGTACCTTGAGCGTGCAAGATTCGATACATCTTAGGCACTGCATGCAATTTTCACAGCCTGACAATTGAAAAATAGTTTTTTATCTACACCGCGTAAAACGTAAGTAATTTACTCAATCTCTTCACGCAAGACTTACTCGAACAGTTTCTTACTCATAGCAGGCGACCGACAATCCTGACTGAAATTAAAATGTCGAATATGAAGCTCGTTGACCTATTGGGTTAACTCCTTCTTTATCTCGTGATTCAAAATTAAGTTCTGGAAAGGCCAGCGGTTTAGCCGCGGTCGCTTAGCCGGTTCCCACTCGAACACCGAAGTTGAGCAACTTTAGGGCGTGGTCAGGGGTAGAGTGGGTGAACGCTCTCTCTGCCCTGAGACACACGTATGCCGCTGGTTACAGCAAACAGAGGGTTCGAGCTAGTGTAACGGCTTCGTTCTCCTCGACGTCTGCTCGGCAGTCCGAATTAGTGGAGGAACCTAGGAACCTAGGAACCTTTTGGATGGGACGTTAAGCCGTTGGTCCCCTTGGTAATTTTCGGAAGAAGTAGGCTACAAGCCGGTACCGGGTTTCCCCTCCTCTCTTTTGTTCATACTTCATCCTTATCTACCACCACTCATCGTTTCTAATAGACAAAGTGCATTAATATGAGACATTAAGCAATACCAATTAAGTAAAGGAAGTTCTAGTATGGATTTCAGAAGTTTGTTCAAGAGTTAAAAAATATGAAAATTTATCACAAAAAACAATGAATTTTTGGGTCATCCTAGATAATCCTAAAGTATGGATTTATTACTAACCAAATATTGTTTTAAATATATATTCATCGTATGCATTGTTGGTTCTGTTGTTCTTATTCTGACACAGCGTGTAGCAAACTTTTCTTCTACGGTACACACCGTTCTATCGACCATCTTGTTATTTGTACCAGACTAAAATGGAAAGGATATTCGGAAGACAGTGAAAAGTTTTTAGTATGAGGTGTCATACTTAATAAGTCTGATATCAGTATGCGGTGCGGAGGTTTGCATAAAGTTTGAAACTTTTGCACCAAGCTCTCGTCAAATCATGCTTATCAGGCAGGCGCGCTCAATCTTAAATCTTAAGAGGCATGGAACAGCACGCACAAGCGCACTGATGTGCATGGTCGGGGTACACTGTTACACACAAAGCGAGAAGAAGAACTGTTCTTTGATGAGCTACACAGATTACTGGTGATATTTTTCAGTGAGAAAAAATAGGAAGGCACCTATTATAGAACTTTTTAAAAATTGATTCTAGATAAAAAATTAAAAAAAAACTTTCAATCTACAATTAATAATTATAATGTGAAAATGGCCAAAATACCAAAATGAATAGGAATTTAAATTAAATTCAGTTAAATTACTTCAAGTTTACTAAATTTACCGATCGATTAGCGACGAATATTGAAAATATGCTGTGATTGGGACGCACTTAAATTTTATTTGTAAATAGCCATTGCAGGAAGTTGTATTCGCATGTAATGACAACGCTACAGGAATTAGGAACGTACTGTAACATCAAGTCAGACCTTCTCACTCCTTAGGTTCATTCCGTATGTGTTATCAAACTAAATCATTTGAACACAACTTTATTAAGTATTTCGATTGAAAATTATGATAAGTGTGTCAGGCTTGTATGTTCTGTAGTCGAGTACACTAAAGAGTATGCTCCTCTTACCTATCCTGCCCGACCGAACCCCACTGCAAGGTGACATACCTGGAACAAAGAGAATACACTTGTTACGAGTAGTTCATATCGAAAATCTCACATATTTAAAACAAAATACTAGTGGTACAAATTATTAAGAACATCGAAAGGATACTATAGGCATAAGCGGTTTTGCAAAATCCTGTACGTTTTGCTGATAAGTATAACAGATATTTGAAATGTTGCACAGATGTCGAGGAAATGGTCTTGAAGGGCACTTTTCGAAAACTGTTTTTTGGTGAGCGCTGATAAAACAAATACGATTTTGGACGCCCGTGGGAACCGAGTGCCGTGAGAATTAGAGGAGTAGGCTACTTGGACAAGTGAATGTGGAAATTGGCAGAAATCAAAAGACTGGCTGAGATATTAAGTCTACTACCATACGATGTTTCCTTTCCTGGCGTCTTTTTTTATTCACAGAGCTCGACTAGATGACCAATTAGAACGGAGGCAATTAGAGTAATGGTCTGGTTTGGTGTATATATAGGCTGAAATCTTTTTGATTCTCACCCTGTTCAGATGTTCTGTAATTCTCACTCGTAGAAGTTTTCATGTCTCTTCGACGTCATGTTATATTGGCTACATTGGAGAGTATAACTATTACATAGAGTCCGCGGTGACACATTTGATTAGAGCGCTGGTCCGAGGCGTATGGCTCTATGAGGACGTTGGTTCGAATCCCGCATAAAGCATGTTGTTTTGTTATCGTGGTTCATCGTCATCTATCACCACACATCGTCTCGAATAGCCCTATTGCATTATACTAGGAAAACGCTTAAGTCCCGCCGCGTTGATGGATGAGCGTAATTTTTTTTAAACGAAAAAAGCGTAAATTGCGATTTTTTTAACAAATCATTTTTTATTACGCTCAAATTTACCACAAATATATTAATTCATAACATTAAAGTTCTGTGAAAAAATCATTACAATCGGATAAAGCATGTAGTTTTATCGTCGAAGAAAATGTTAAAAATTGGAAAAAAAATCGTAAATTGCGATTATCATGAGAAATAATTTTTCGATTGCGCTAAAATTTCACACGAATATATTAATTTATAAAATTAAGGTTCTGTGAAAAAATCATTACAATCGGATAAAGCATGTAGATGTTATCTTTCGAAGAATTTTTTTTTAAATCGAAAAAAATCGTTAAAATTGCGATTTTCATAAAAATTATTTTTTGATCAATTTTTCCCCCCGTGCAGTTCTTCGTTTAGAGATTTAATAGACCTCTATAAAATTTCATTGCCATTGGAGTATTGGTTTACCCGGAATCGTGTTCAACAGACACACAAAAATACAAAAAAAAAGAAAAAAAAAACATTCCGGATTTTTTCTCTAGTGTAGTGAAATGGAATTTCGCTTTGCTCGCTACGCTCGCTACGCTCATCCAAAGAGACGTATAAAGCAATAAAAATCATCATCATTAATACTTCACATAATAATGTTGATTGATAAGGAGAATAGATTGACAATTTGGAATCAAATTTAATAAAAGTACATTTTCATTGAAATATATTATATTTTTATCAGGAATAATTCTGATTTTATAGACATTGGTAACAAATATGATGCGTTAAATCCGAACAAAAGCTGATCTACACAGGAAAAGTTAATTTTATTAGCGGCGTAGTAAAGCCAGAAGACTGGGATGTGATGTAGAGCGCCCGAGACCGGGGAATAAAGTTGACATGTCATTACTTAAGCATGCGACATTTATAAAAGGCTCTGAGAATGCTTTGAGAGGCTTTTCCGGGATCGGCTCTCGAGTTACTTTGAGAGGCATAATCAAATGTCCCCTCCCCCTTCCCCTCCCCCCCAACCCCCCCCGCCGGGAGATGGGATGTGGGACTCGCAGAGCAGACATTTGAGATTTCCTTTTGACTTTGAAAAATAACATTACCCACAAAGAACGTATTTTGGATTCGGTAATGAGAATGACATGCACGAATTTCCGCTTTTTTTCCCCTTTCGCAAACAAACTTTTGCTACCTACCAAACAACAACTGATGTTAAACCATGCGTCTTTTTTTAGTATTGCGTGAATTTTAACCAAGCTCATTTTAAAAGTCACAATAACATCTAGCAAGCACAAAATTCGAAATTCTTCTAATTCTCCAAATAACTCTCAACTTCCCTTAAGAATGTTATATTTTCTTCAATGTTTCCTGTTTTCGTTCTATTATTGCGAATTACGTTTCTTTTTACTAATAAGACATCACATATATAATAATATTCAACAAATTTAAAAATATATATTTTTTTATCGGGTTGTTTCGTTTTTTAATTTATTAAGTTTTAAAATTTAATTATATTTCGCGCGTATAATTGATTTGTTAAGAGTGCAATTTTTAAACATTAATTATACATTTAACTTTCAAAATTAATTTTAATTTTACTAAAATGTTATTTCAAATTATTTTAATGGAAGGCTTCAATGGAATGATACTAGGAATTATTATTAATGTATAAAACAGCAACAACAAAAAACAATGACATAAAATGCCAACTGGTAATTTTGACACGGGACACACTAATTCATTTTCAATCATTTTCAAAGTGTATTTTATTCAATAATCTCAAATGGACGACTAATAGCCAAGTATATATTTTTATTGAATATTTACCTAATCAAAGTTGTATATTATAATTCATAAAAAAAATTATTAAATTTTACTATGATGTGTAGATTGTTAGTCAACGTCTAGTCCAACATCTATTTTTTGGCCACAACTCTAGCATTTCCCCTTTAACCGAGCAGAGCACCCCCTCTGTACAACCTTCAGTCAGGTTTCCCGGCGTCTGGTAATGAACCTGTGGCCCCCGTGTTGAGCCAACCTACCGCAAAACACCAGTGCCAACTTTACAATGTAAACAAATGCAGCTTTTTATCCTTGTTATGTTAAACGAACACAATGACGTTTATTCATGTACATTAACCCCCTTTAATTCCAGTTATTGTTTTACTAATCTTGTTTAATCTACTTAAAGCTTTACAATTTTGTATTTAACTGAATTCAGTTTTTAACCCGATACAAATGTTGTGTATGAAAAACAAAACAGGATTAGCGAAATTTATTATGTACATGAGCTAACAAATAACAAAAAGTATACTTGCAATAATTCCAGGAATAATTCCTTTCACTAGGTTCTGAAAATTAAATATCTATTTAATTTTCGATTATTATTATTTTATCTTTTTTAACGTGCCAACAAAACAAAACGGTCGTGTGTGTAATTCTTGCTTTATTGCAGCATTAAATTTTTTTATACCAGATTGTATAAGTCAATTTCTCTAATTCATACTTGTTGATTTGTATTTGACGTATCAATTGTACATACATTGCAGTTATTTGTTAAATACTTATCTGGTATGTTACATTTCTGAGAACTAATGAATATTATTTATGATTGAATAAACAAACTTGAGTCCAAATTACTAACTATAACAGTTAAAATTGTTGATAACCATTTGAAACTTACGCTATTTCTTTATGATCTACCTACAAAATACATTTAACTAACTTTAAAACGAATTAATACGATTGAGTGCGTACTGACTTAATTTTATATACAACGTTTCAATCCAAAACAATTTCTGTCCACTTTTAGACAAGAGTTTGAAACTTTTAGCATTGTTTACGAAAATAATCGAGTTGCGCTATCAGAGCACATTACAACATTTAAAATTATTGTCTCTTATACACAAGCTTTGGAAATTACTACCAATTTCTTATTTGTGACATGTTTATGGTCAGTTACTAAGAGTATGAACCAAGTAAAATGTGCTCTACCAGAGACAATCACACATTCTTATCTGACATTTTGGTGCAAACCACAACATGATAAGACAAACGAAGGAGCTTTCAAATGTTCAAGAATAATTTTCAAAATTATGCGTCAAAACCTGGTTTGCTCGAGCTCATATTACAGTATTTAAATACTAAATAGCTGTACAGAATAGAGTTACGTATATATTCCGTATATTAATACGAACATAAAGGAAAATTGAAAGGAAAATTTAAATAATAATTTGTGTAACTTAAATGAAAATACCCTCTACGCACCTACACAATATACGCCACATTTACACACACGTAGGCCTACTTTCACCTACTCACTCACAAAAAACACCTACACAATATACGCCACATTTACACACACGTAGGCCTACTTTCACCTACTCACTCACATACACGCCCATACACACGCCCACTCACGCCCACTCACTCACGCACACACACACTCACGCGCACACGCACACACGCACACACGCACGTACACACGCACACACACACTCACGCGCACACCTACTCACGCGCACGCGATCAAAGACTCGGCATTATTTTGAGTTGTGTTCGATCGTGCCCCGGTCCTCAGAGCACCGCCCGTTGGGGGGGGGGGGGGGGGGGCTCTAACTCCCGGGGATCACGCCAGGACCGTTTCTTTGACTGGAACATTCCGATAGGGAGCAATTAATTGTCTTTCCTTCTTCCTCCCTCAGAGTTCAGACTTTTTCAATACGAGACCACGAGGAATATTCTAAACAAAGGCTTTCACCGACTCAATAATAAGTTTTTATAACGGAAGCCACGGATATTCAATAATCACAAACCTTCTTCGAATTTGTTATTTGATATTGGTTTTCGTTTTGCTTAGGATTTCCCGTGCAATTCATCCATACCAGGGTACATCCTTCACGAAGAGGCCAAGATCATGTCTACAAATCCATTCCTCGATTCTCGAATAATATACAATTGAATTTGAACACATTTGCGTGTGTAGGAATATCGGGCGAAAAAAAAAAAACTGTAAAAAAACTCAAAAGATTTGGATATATACCTATAACACTTACACAACTTGGATTTGCTAGCTGAACGAAGCAAAAGAAACAAACAGAATTGAATCAAATTAATAAGATTTATCGCTTACTATTTTCGCTTTACGTACAATTATTGCTGCACAAAGTTCAAACCAAAATAGCTTATATAAGATCCAACAAGAAAGTATTGGAAAACTATTGGATACCGTGTATCACTTTAAAATGTAGAGAAACTACACCAATATCCGCTCATAATCTGTTTCATAGATAATTTCCTCTGCGAGATGGAGTAAGTAAAGAGTAAATATTTAAGTAGAATTTAAGATATGTGTCAGTGTGCTATTCATTTCAATAGGTTTTAATGCCTCTGAATAAGCTGATTAACACAGTACTTACTACTTTTGTACTATATTTAATTAACAAGTTTCGTTAATATAGGAAATTGTATAAACATTTAAAGTCATTCCTATTGTTTGGGAGCCTTTTACTTGAAAACTATTGCGGAAATAAATAAACAGAATATGTAAGATGAGTGTACAATTTCTGAATAAAATGAATGACACACCATCAATATTTGTAATTTTGATAGTAAGGGAGTATGTTTGTCTAAATAGGTCTTTTGCACAGGGATCATTTTAAATCAATGCTTAGACGCTCGCGTTCCCTATTAGTGAGCCACTTCTAATAGTGTACATTGATTTGATAAACCCGACTTCCAACATATTTTTGTAACCCGTTTTCAAGCAAGAAACTTCACATCTGAAATATTAAATTAATGAATGTTCCCCTTTAAAATGTGAGAGTCGCTAAAATCCCCCAGCTGATCAGGTATCACTGGCTACAAGGCCTCCAGCACTTCCTCAACTTCTGCCCGTACAATGCCTGGCCTGAACTAGACCTAGCCTTGAAGCAGGGGTGGGTAAACGAAACATACTACTGTCTAGTATATACTGTAAGTACAATGTCTGGCATACGAAATAAAAACTCATATTTGTTGCTAAAAGATTCATTGAAGTTGAATTTCAAACAAATTGGAATAGATATATGGAGAAAATTACTAACTGTGTAGGCCTATGCATGTTAATGATTTTGAATGAATGAACAGTAGAATAGAAAATCACCAGAAGTAACAAATTCTCAGTATTCAAGTCGGAAATCTTTCACAAAAATTACTCTGAAACTAACATTTAGTGTGAGCTTAGAGGATCCTGGTCAATAAATGTATTGGTCGCGTAAATGTATAGTATTCGTATATTCTTGCATACACAGCGCAGCCTTTTATGTTTGTTATTTTCATATATTATAGAACCGTTGCAGTGCTGTTCCAATCTATTTAGATCTATAATGCACAAACAAAACAGAAGTTATTAAGTTGTTTACCGTCTCGGTAGTTTAGTTGTAATACACCCAACAGCAATCGGGATACCGGGGATATAAAAAGCGAAGATAAAGCTTTTGCACAATAGCAGCAGTAGCAAAAGTTGCAATTTCCAAACTAATTAGCATTAAATTATATTCACAATGAGTGTTAAAACTAAATCTAAACATACGTAAGACTTGAATTGCTTGAATTAAAAACTTGTACCAACTAAAAACAGCAATCCACGGTTCAATTACAGTGAACAAGGCAACAAATGAAAATAACTTACGTGAATCAAAATGTTTCTAAAGTTTGAAAACTATATTTATATTTACGTCCTGTACGTTCACTGAAGACCCTAATAACATGAATATTGCAGAGGAATAATGTGGGAGTAAAGAAAGCAATCTGGACTAGCTAAACCACGGACTAATTTTGTAAAGTTTTACTCCTCGTAAAGTTAAAAACATTCAACGTTGTTTTATTAGTTAAGCAATAAGATTTCTACAGTTTTATTCTAAAGTATTTAGTACGTGACTAAAGATTGAAGTTATGCTATCCTCGAGAGGCGTACATCTCATTTAGCGTATATTGTCAGTGTTGATTCCTAAAATATGCAACCTGAAATTTCCCTATGATTTAAAGACGAACAATTTTTACAACAGAACATTTAAAAAATAAAGTTTGCTATTTAAGCTCATGCTCATTTTACGTGGTTTCAAATGTCTCAACCAATTGTAGTCGCGTCTATTTGCCATTTTTTATAATTGTGTAAAAATTAATAATGAAGGAGTCTATCATAGCACTTTTCTATTTATTGTTTATAGAACACAAACAAAAAGTAAATTCAATTTTCTTGAATTTAGAATCTGTCAAAATGGTCAAAAACACCCAAATAACTTCGCATTTTCTGATTGGTCTATGATGAATATTGTAAATCTGATATGATCTCCTTCATTATCAAGTATGCCAAGTTGTATTCAGATGTAATGATTTATGGCAGAAGGACAAGGGACGCGCCGAACATCAAATTATCGCCAGCTTCCTCTTAATTGGCATGAATTCAGCCATTGGCCTACTAACCTGAACAAAACATAACGCATTAAGGCTAAACTTCAAGTTAATATGGTAACAGATATACATTTACCGTTCGTATGTAGTGGAATAATTAACAATGGAGTGGCTATAGTTGCAGGTCCCACCAAACTCTAAATGCTACGGCTACCGGCAGTCCTAACTAAAACCCACTTAACCTTATACTATGTATACCCGGCGTCAGAAGTAAATCAAGGGCTGGGTATTGTAGATACAACGATACCCCTTGATTTACTTCTGACGCCGGATGTTCATTCCTACTGAGCGATGAAGATAGGGGTAAGGTGTCCCTGTATATGGGCATGTTTCATAAAGGAGAAACAAGTATGAACTATTTAACTACAATTACGGATACGGGAGTACCCAAATTACAAAGATACTATATCCGCAGATTATCAAAGAAGAATTTAAAAATAAAATAAATCGTTGCGCTTTGATCTTTTTAGTGGCGACGCCGGGGTTTCAAGAAAGATTCGTTTCTCACTTGATTTTGCATTCCAAATGGTGGAGGTGCCGGGTAGGTACATGAGTTTTCAAACTCCCTGTAGGGCTAGCCACTCCTCCTCCCTCTTACTCCTAGTCAACAAAAACATTGTGTTGTGTTATCCTTGTTGAAGGAAAGTGCCAACAAAAACGAATGTCAATCGCGAGCGCCGGACCGGAAATTATTTGGGTGAGCGAAGCGGAGACTTCTATTTCATTTACCCTGAGAAAAAAAGATCGGGTGTTTATTTTGTTTTTTGTCTGTTTGTTCGCTCTCCATCGTGCAAACTGCATTTGCGATCTTGATAAAAACATCAAGGGGACATTCGAAATCTCTGAACTTAGATCTCTTACATTTTTGGGTACAATCTAAGAAATATTTCTCATTAATAATATCGTACTTTTACTACTTTTTCCGATTTACAATGCGATATTTTCTGGATATTTGGCCCACGACCGGGCAAACGGCTACTCCGATCTTGATGAATCATTTTGGGAGAGTTTTAAAGCACTGAACTAAGACAAGTTATGATTTAAGGGACAATCTAAAAAATATATCTCATATAAATCGTACTTTTAGGGCAACGATAATCAACCATAAAAGCTCATCCATCAACGCGACTGGAAAAAGTGTTAGCTAAGCGGTCTAGTACTTGCAAATGCAGCTAAGAAACAGATGTTTCGTGTTATTGTTCGAAGTAGTTTTGACTCTACAGGTGACTAACTAGGTAATAGGCAATTTTTAAGTTAGCTAGGAATGTCCTAGAGCTGTTACTAAGTTCTAACACAATCACAGCGATCATCTATCATCTAAAACACTTTAAGGCAAGGTCACCGGTGGGTATAGTTATGAACCACACTAAAAACTATAATGCCCTTTTTTATGTCGAGGAGAAAAATCAAATTTCAAGGTTATACTTTCATACAATGGTGAAACACTCTTCATATCACGACTGTTTGATTTTCCAGTCTTGGTATTTGCACATGACGAATGTTGCGCCTCAGTTACCCCCCAGAGCAGGGTCTGCCGCGCACGGTATGAATCGGTCTCCGGCACACATGGAGATTGGCTACGGCTCTTATGCTTCCTCAGGGGCTCGGAAGAAAACTTTCTCAAGTGAAAGAGGTAAGGTTCGGATCAGACTCAATTTCGCCAGTGCGCGAGCCTCCGTGTTTTCCTTCCCCCCGAGCTGGGGGAGTTGAGCCTCTTCTTCAACTTGCTCAACGAGGAGAGTAATATTGTGTTAGGTTCGGCGCAATTTAAGGTCTTTCAATTACCTCAGCCGGCGGCGCGGGTGGTGGGGGGTGTGGGTGGGGGGGGAGGGGCGGGGCGGGGTCTGACCAACGAGGATAGTAGTGCCCTACTATCTCCTTCTTGAAGTGAACGTTACCGCGTCCGCTTGAAATGTGGCTGGAAGCGGACTACAGACGGCTGGTTCGGTTCAGTTCAGGTCGGCGACAGGAGTGGATGGGGGAAGGCCGGGGTCTGGAGGGATGAGTGAAGAGAGTGGACCAACGAGGATAGTAGTGCCCTACTATCTCCTTCTTGAGGTGAACGTTACCGCGTCCGCTTGAAATGTGGCTGGAAGCGGACTACAGCCGGCTGGTTCGGTTCAGTTCAGGCGTGCGTTCCTCGACGAATGGAAACGAATGCACGTACAATGATATTTAACATCTATAGTAGGCTAGATCCCCAGTCATTGGTCCACTGGCGCAACAATTAGAAGCCATCTTGATTAGGTCATTTTCTATGTTAAACTATGTTGTAGCGATTTGTAGCCCAAATATTTTTCAAGGTGACTGTCAGGTTGACAGGTGAGCATATTAGCCATTAACACCAAACGATTACTAAATTCCCTTATGCAATAACATCTTATTGTTTCTGTTTGTGCATTTTTATGCCACACAAGCTAAAACCATACCAAAACAATCCAGAAAAATACTTAATCGCATCTAAAACATAATGTTAAGCATAAATTGAAACGCCAAATCGCCATCTTAGATAGGTCAGATTGACGCTTATATTTTGTACGCTCGCGCCTGTGCGGACGTATAAGAGACTGGCGATCTAGCCTACTAGGTGTTAAATATCATTGGCACGTGAAGTACGTGTATTTCTATTCTTCGAGGTGTGTGTGTTTGGACCGAGCCGAGCCGGCGGGCTGTAGTCCGCAGGAAAGGGGATTCTAAGGGTGGTTCGATCTACATCTACTACAGTTAAACAACATCGGCCATAAGTAAATCAAGGTGTCTAGTTAAATCTTCTTTATCCAGCCCTTGATTCACTTCTGGTCGAGAGTGTACCTGTTGATAATCCTTACAAATTCATGGAAGTGTAAAATAACATCGGGGAAAACTTATGGTTGCATGGCGACTGACATTACCGATTTTAAAAATGTTGCATATATATGTCTTCTAAAATGACACCATTCTAACAATTCTTGTATTGATAAGCTGTAGTCTGTATATCAAAATTATGGTTTTTTGGTATTTAAGATTGGTTTAAGAGACCAAAACATATTTTGGGATTTTTTTGTTTTGGCTAAACACAAATATAAATGTAAGTTATCTATACCAGAATGTTCACAATTTCGATTTGATTTGCTTGATACAGTGACGTTCAAATCATTGGCAGCTGTACAAACCCAAAGTGTGTTTATCTTTACGCCAACTGTACTTCAAGTCTCAACCCCAAAGTGTGTGTTCTCTTTACGCCAACTGTACGTCAAGCCTCAAACCCCAAAGTTTTCGCCATCATCCATATCACAACGATCCCTTGTCCGTTTCGACCATTCCACCGCCTGAGTGTTTCAACTTTACCCCTCTACTGTTTTGTAATCCGCGCGGCGGTGGTTTTAGTATGTCCGTGGTTTCAGGAAGGCGGCGGTTTCTGTCTGCAAGGTCATCACTCAAACAACAGCTGTCTAGCCCGTCCTTCCGCCATGCATGAATAACCGCCAGACAAACAGGACCTAGGGGTTTTCATAAGCTGCGTATCTTTCGTGTGGTCAGTCTGCTTAACTAGCGGAAAATCTAGAACGTATGCGGGAAATACATTTGAAAATTGTGATTTGTGGAGGAGAAGTTAGAGGGGGAGTAATTTTGGAGGGAGTTCCAAAAGTTGAAAACAGTATTTCAGACTTATCGTTTGAAAATTTTAAAAGAAGATAAAGCGAAAAAATTCAGTGAATTAATTATATAAAGACAATTAATATTCCTTAAGAACAGACCAAAAATTATTGAGCCCTTTCACATGTGCACTCGAAGTAGAGTTTATTAAAAGTAAATCGTTGATTTTTTTCTTATTTCATCTAGTCACCTGTCTATAACCGCTACCCATTCATATACCATATAACAAAAAGTATGTCAGTATTTATTATTAACCATTTATTTGTTTTGAAGTTCATTATATGTTAGATTTATATCTGGCCCACAAACGTGTATGATATTCAAATAAAAATCAAGAATAGTTACAAAAGTATCGGGTATCAGTATCGCAAGAATCGTAAGTTTTTTTTTAAAAACCCAAAATTTTGTTTTTTTCTATATTTCTTACTTAATTATAAAATGGGAACTTTTCATACAAATAAGAAGCCCCAATTTCAGTTGAAATCGAATGTAAACAAACGTCAGAAATACAACTGCAATTGAACTTATGATATGAATTTATGTATCAAAATCTTTTTAAATGTCATTTTGGTCAATTTTAAAGCAATTTTATCAACTTTTTATTCGCGAAATATTTTTTGATTTCCAATTTGTTGTCTCAAATAAATAAAACGTGTCGATAGTTAATAAGACCTCTCCCCTTGCTAAGACCTCAGACGTGCCTCGGGCGATACAAGCTATCTCCCTCGAACTCTCCGCATTATCTTCCCGTCAGAGTAAATATTTGTTCCTTTCTCAAAGCTCGATTCTCCGCAAACAAAGCATTGATGTACGTAGGAGCAGTGGTGGGCAGCTATGCCGCACTCTCAGAGAGACTCGGTAAATAAAGTTCCTGCCCGGAGGATAAACAGATACATGTTGCCTACCTGTTTATCTGCGGGCGAAAACAACAAATAGATTAAACTATAAGGCAGTCCGGGAGAAAAGTTTTGATATCAGATGTATAGACCTATACATTATTTATATAAGAGTCTAGTACAGCACAAGTACCATTTTGCACAACAATACACACACAATATAATATAATATATAAATAAAGTTAAAATTAAAATTACATTGTTATACCTACAAACTAACAAAAAATTATATGGTGATGAACAATAAACAAATATATCAAAATTAGAAGTAAATCAAAACATGAGAGTAAATAACGTTTATGTAACAATATTTACAGAAATGTGTTCATAAAAGAATAGAGAGGGAAATGCTTATGACCTTCAACTGCAGTCCAATCACGGATTGATTTTTTAAAGAATTAAAATCAGAAAATATGTCAAATTTTAGAAGGTTCTTGGCTTAATCCACGTTTAAATGATAAACCAGTGCAGAAACTAGTTTGGTTCATTTTTGTGACTCGGTTACATCCAAGACCCTAGAATTGAACTAATGTCTGAATAAGATGGTTCAATGTTTCGTTCAAGATTACTTTTATTTAAGGACAAAATATGTTCAATGTGAAGGAGGTATGTTGTATTTTATTATCTCAGAAAATTCTTTCAAAACCTATTTAAAATCTACAATACACATTGAACGCTTTCGTGATTCTTTTTATTAAACATTATGTCAAACTTTACGAAAATAACCGTTAGTATGACCTTTGAGTATATAGGTATGACATGTGTATAATAGTTATTGTTAATTTTGTCATAATAATTTGTATTTCTTAATTGCTATCATGCCCCGTTTTCTTGAGAATAAAAGCACATGCAGTCTTTTGAAAAGTTTTAGATTAACATATTTAATATAACGAAGTTAACAGTAATTGAAGAAAAACCCTAATTGGTTCAGAAACCGGGTTATTTAGACGTGTTCATCCAGTAATCCTTATACGAATAATTTCTCGTCTATAAATCAAATCGCTGGTCTGGGTCAAGTAATTCGTTTCACATCATCGATGTAATGTGAATGTGCTCTAGTTTCTGAGACACCGAAGTAACAAACTGAGCTGGTTCTAAATTTATAGTTACCATTAAGAACCTTTTAGTAGAAATGCATAACCAAAAATAAAGAATGAATCATGCAAACGGCTTTTCTGTCTGCACGTCAAGTCAATAGGGAACTAGCCTTGGTCTCAAATTCACGTTTTTCATTTTTATTATTTATAGAACACAGTTAAATAAACTTCACAATTGAAAGATTTTTTTTTTAAATCATCCGTGGTAACTACGAGGGTACAAAGTTATAGGGTTTTGAACCCCCGCGCAAACGCTCGTTGTTGGTTCAACTGCGTTACGTAGCTTGCAGCACGCTCATCGTTGTAGTTTGTATTTATCAAGAAATAAATACTACAACAACAACAACAAAAGCTCGACGAGCGGCCGTGCGCGGCAGCGAAGCCTAGAGGCAATCCAGTGGACCGTGCTCATCAATAATCGGCTTAGACCATAATCGGACTATTTTGACAACAACAACACGAACGATGACAAAGATGACGACCATGACTTAAGAACCCCGTGATTTTGACAGTGCGTCTACCCGACCTTGACTAGAAAGCGATTTATTGCTCATTGGTGGGAAAGAGCCCCGGTTATTTCTCTATGGGAAAGAATTTGTAGGTTTATGGTCTGGCGTAGTCGTACACAGACATTCAATGCTGCGCTAGGCTAAGCCCTACGCCCTAGGCTGTGTCTTGCCCTAGGTTATAGGTAAACCAATTCTATAAAATGTCCATTTCGATGCCCTAGACATAGCCTAGGCTAGGTAGGGCTAGGCCGAGGCATTTCCTGTATCCTTAGCCTAGTTTTTTTAGGTTGATTATGATGATATAATTTATATCATTGATGTTTGGCAGGGCTTTAGATTTTTATATTTAAATATGCGCCTAGACCTGGGCGTAGTGATAGGCCTACCTCGGCCCTAGGTCCTAAGGGCCTAGGTCTACCAAGAGGGCAAAGGCTACCACTGTAGAAACACCGGAGAAGATCATTTTATACACGTGCCAAAAGAACCAAACGACAAACAGGGCAAAAAGAATTGTTCAAAGCTGCAGCACGAGAATGTTTTGAGGAGGACGCCCCCTCTACAAATTCATTCTACTGTTGTGAAGACCACTTTGATGCAAGTAAATATTATTAATTGGTCTACTAGCTTTTTAATTCACAAGTGAATTTCCTATAAGCTTCTGTTAGGCTCCGGCCAAATATTCTCACAGCAAAATTTGCCTTGGGATTATAAGTCTTGGGCCAAAACGTAAGAGGCGTTTTCTCGCATGGGCGAATGTCACAAATTCAAAATTTTTAACTACATATTTGGAATATTTCCCCGTGAGAAAATGAGTTACGTATAGGTCCTAGGCTTATAATAACCCCTAAGTAAATTAGAAGCTCATAGGAAACTAACCTGCGAAATAAAAAAAGTAGTAGGTAGACCAATAATATCATTTACTTACATGAAAGTGGTATTCACAACGGTAAAGTGAAATTGCAGCGGTAGGCTAGAGGCCCTACGACTCCTTGACATATTCTCGTCTTGTTGCGTTTAACCATTATTTTCACCTGTTTAGTTCTTTTTGGCACATATATAAATACTTTCTCCGGTGTTTCTAGAGTGGTGTTTAAACACATTGGTACCTTACACCTTTTATAAAGCGTCATTTCTTTAAAATCAATCAAAAGGATCATTAAAAAACGATAGCAGGAATGACAGCAGGCGCAGTGACGGCAGCTGTCTGCTAGGATGTGTTTGACCCACCGCCGACTGTATGGCAGAATATCTACCATTTATATCTAGATAGCAGTGCGCCTTTGGGTCTGTGCTAGGCTGCGGTCAGCAGTCTGACGTCACACTACTTTTCGTGTTGTCTTTTGGCGGGAAGCCAGATTCAAATTTCAGCGTTAAATATTGAGAAAAGTATTAACCTTAGACAAAAAAAAACTTTTATGTTATTTTTTTTTAGATGTTATCTTTAACATATTCGATTTATGAAATGAAAAGGCTAGTTCCCTATTGCCATTTGTTTAGTCTCCCTGCATTTTGAAGGCCAAACGAACGTATTTATTTTCTCCTTAACACAAAAACATTTTCAAAATATTAAAAACATCCAATACAATTTAAACTTTAACCTAAAAAAATAAAAACTTAAAAAATGTTTCACAACCGTTACATTTCTCCATCAAGATTGTAACTTTACTGTCAATATCCTACTGATTTTCAGTCCAACCATTCCTTTTCCCCATTCTATTTCCTTGGTTCTTTTCTTCCTTCCGTTTGAGGTCGTATTTTCTTCCCCAGATCGCCTCCCGCTCGTCTTTTCCCTCTTGTTCGCGAAAGAATTCCAATTAAGAGGACTGTTCGGTTTGGTTTTAGCTTTTAGGCTTGGTTCTGCGCGCTATCTAGCGGCTCAGTCCAGAACACCGTTAGAAGCTCGGACCCTACACACTCCAACCCTTATCTGGCGGTACACTCGATAGAATTGTTTTTTAAACGATTCGAAACGATAAATAACGCAGTAATTGCTAGGATCAACGGAAAGTAATTTGTTTTTAATTCTAGCCGCTAATCTCATCTTTGAAACGTACAATCAGGAACATATTTCAGCCATAATTGTTATTGTTGGGTTCTAAGCCTAAACACTTTAGGGGTGGAAAATGAATTAATTTTCCGGAAAAACTGCAACGACTGCTGCAAATTAATGAGTATGTTAGCTCGCAGATGTAGCAGATGACCATTACATTTTGAAAACTACACTTTCCCGTTTCAGAACATAAACATTCTCACTTTTATAATATCGTCAGTCCGAGTGTGGGTATTTATGAATAGGCCTACTTCAATTTTTATAATCTCACAACAAAGGAATATTTTTCACATTTAAAAATCACATCTATTCATATCGAAATGTTTATGCTTTTAAAACGAGGAAGGGCAGCAGCGGCGGCGCTGCGGTAGGGCCTGGAGGGGCACTTGCCCCCCCCAAAAAAAAAATTCCTTGCCCCCTGTTTCCACCCCCGGTGTCACGCACGCGTAATATTACTAAAAATGATAAATCATCAGATCACAAATACGTTTTTGGTAATTTCTTAGGATAACGTCCATATGAAGGTAAAACGTAATCCCTTGAGTTTGCCATTTGCAGTTAAAACATGACGAAATAACTGTGGTATGGTCGAAAAAAATTTCGTCTTCGGAGAAAGGCCCTCGGGCGGCTGGGTCTTGACTACAGACCCAAGCTACCCGCTACTGCTTGCCCCCTCAGTTTTTATCTTGCCCCTCCTTTGCCCCAACATTGTTTTTTGGCCGGCGCCGCCACTAGAGGGCAGCGACTGAGTCTTACAATTCAAATCAAACGTTACTAGATATGTGTTTTGTCTGTGAGTGAGTGAGTGAGTGAGTGAGTGAGTGAGTGAGTGAGTGAGTGAGTGAGTGAGTGAGTGAGTGAGTGAGTGAGTGAGTGAGTGAGTGAGTGAGTGATGAGTGAGTGAGTGAGTGAGTGAGTGAGTGAGTGAGTGAGTGAGTGAGTGAGTGAGTGAGTGAGTGAGTGAGTGAGTGAGTGATGCTACAGTGTCGCATTATGCTATTACAGTTGACGCGCCCTGCCAACTAAACTCAAAACCCTATCATATATACTTAATATGTCAATGAACTCAAATGCAAACTTTTCCGGGTACTCAACACGTGGCTCGCTCACTCGTCTAACAACGACTTTGACGTTTTCCTAGTAATAATAATTATATGCGAAATAACAAACTAAATGTTATCTCTCATTGTGTAAAAGTTTTTTTCCTGAATTTAATTGTAAGGTATTGTTATTATATTTACTAGGTTCCTAGACACTAAAATTACCCATTATTATTTATTCCAACATGACATACAATCACATTGCTGGAGGTAAGAAATTAGAGCATAGCCCCATAACACAAAGTGTCTTACCACCAGGACAATATACACAATGCAATAATAGAATATACAAAATACATTCAACAATATAAAACACATAATAATTATAATATTATTATTATGTGTTTTATTATACTCAATAATCTCAATTAGAAAAACACAAAATATCACAAAAAATTACTCATAGATAACACACATAAATGTAATACAAAATAATAGCGAGTGTGAGTGTGAATTTGAGTGTGAATGTGAATGTGAATATGAGTGTATTTGTACATGTGAGTGAGTGGTATTCGTGTTAACTGGTATGATCTTGACTGTTCATTCACATTCAAATGTGAATGGGACTATGCCCTTTTATAGCAACTAATAACGCATTCTTGTATAAAAACTATAAAATAAAATAAATAAATAATGAACCAAGTATAGGTTACTGATTAGGACATTATGTAACGTTAATATTCCGGCCGAAGGAGTCATATTGAAACCCTGTCTTCACTTTTCACATCACAAAAGCTAAATAAAAACAAGTAAATAAATGCTTAGGCCTACACTTTTTTTTATTAATAGTGCATATACATAAAGAACTCTTACCATATCAACTT
This sequence comes from Sweltsa coloradensis, assembly GCA_024449915.1. NCBI lineage: Eukaryota > Metazoa > Arthropoda > Insecta > Plecoptera > Chloroperlidae > Sweltsa > Sweltsa coloradensis. The sequence continues at coordinate 1,285,894 of JAMZAV010000487.1, read as the reverse complement.
CATAATCATGGTTGGAAGGCCTATACAACAAACATGTGAATTGACAATTTTATACTATTACGTTTCCAGACTTGTCCACGTTAGAAATCAATTAGGATATCAGTGACGTCATTCATCGGCAACTTCTGTGCCTCCACCTGGGTCTCGAAGCATCTAGACGACAACTTGTCTCGGCGTGATTAGGATTTAAGACGCGTGGTTTTAACATTTTCGTTTCAATGGTTTAAGGGCGTGCTAACAGTTGGCCAAGGTCATTTTGTGCGTACAGTGTTAATCGATATTACTGTCCTGAATTACAAGTCCCGGCATCTTTTCTTTGAGTGGAGTCTGCCAATCTATGCCAATTTGTTGTACAAATATAACAGTAAGTTCCTTCAGTCCCGGTAAATACTCCGGTATCAACATGATGGTCGGCACAATGGACTCCCGCGCCTCACATCGAACCAGAAGTTTTGTCAGTTTGTTACATCCCTTAATGATGGCTGCCAACCCCACGCTGGTAACATAGCTGTCAGAACACCACGACTGGAGGTGCAACTCGGTTAGGTTCTTCAAGTTGGCACCTATGGCCACAGCCACGCCGTCGTCGAAATCAGCGAGTTCAAGGTGAAGTGAAGTAAGTTCTTTTAAAGAATTGTCGTAAAACATGTAAATAAAAAAATTATTTTCAATGTACTGATTGAATTGAATCCTGAGACGGCGTAGACTAGACATGCTGAAGATCGCACGGAGACTTTCACGAGTGGCTGCGTTCGATAATTTCAGATATGATATGACCAATTCCTCTAGATGGGTACACTTGCTTATGGCCCTTGCACCATATCGTTGCAACTCTATACTTACTGTCACATGCAACACTCGCAGAGTCCCGCATAGTTGGTCACACATTGCCACCAACTCGTTTATATCTAGGAAGACCAAATATATTTCGTTTTTGAGAAACCTTAAGTCCTTCACTTGCTTGCAGAAGCTCAAGAAGAGGAAGTGATAGCGAATTGTTTTCTTTAGCCTTAGGCTTAGAATTTAAATGCACTTCGATCAAATGAGCGAGCATTATGACGACTTCTTTAAAAGGCTGTTTGTCAACCTTATTGGCGATTGTATAATTATTAAGGCCATTGTAAATCTCTAAAAAATTCTTGATGGTTTTCCTTATGTATTCCTCATCGAAATAGGGAGACTCTAAGTATGGTGCATCGTTCAGACACCTGAAGATTTCGTTTGTGGTTTCCCGATAGTTTAGAACACTGGGCAGGCGATATAGCTGGGGATCCCAGTGTATACGCTTCCACTGTGTACACACCTTAGCCACAGTATTGCACAGTTCTCCGACAGTCAGGTGCTTGAAGATGTGAAGCAGTACCTCCTCCGGGAGCGACTGGATGCTGGCTGGTGGAGACATTTGTTGCTCCTTCTTGGACTGACTTTCGAATTGCATTGTCATCACAGTAAAGTCTTGCTTTATCTTTTTCTCCGTATTTAAGCGAGATCAGATTAAAATTAATATGAGCATATCATTTCAAAAGGCATACAGTCGAAATTATTACACGAAATAGTATGGTGTGTAGTAATTTTGACATACCTTCAATAACAAAAACCTATTTATTTTTATAATTGTTATTCTACTGCCTGCTAGAGTTTGAAGAATCTACGTTACGAGGCACAGCTTTGTAAAGGGCCTGCCTCCGGGGGACTCAACCCAGGACAGCCAAGTCGAAAAAAAAGTTTCCCCTTTGGGGAGGTCCGCCTTTTCCCCAAAACAAAAACGGAATCAAGGGCCCCTGCGCGTTTTGAGGGCGGCTAAAAATGTGAAACAAATAAAAGAAAATGCAACCCTTAAATACGGTCAGTGGATTATCGATGTGCATGACGCTGCTATTGAAAAATGACTGCCCAAAACGTAAAACCTTTAAATTTTTAAATTTCAACATATTAGCCCAGGGCCCCTTTTGTTTTTTAAACTTTTTACTCTTGATTAATTTTTTTTACTATAAAGTTTTTTTTTGGCGCAGCGCCACTGACTTTTTTGTGCGAAAAAATTTTGAAAATTTGTCTTGTTTTGGGGCCTTATGGACGAAATTGTGGGCCCCACAATACATTTTTCCCAGACGTAAGTAGGGCCTAAAAAATCTCAAAACGAAATCTTTAACAATACAAAATTGTCGGCCTGGGTCCTAAGTTTGGGGTCTACTCCATAAGAAATTTCCCCTTTCAATAAATAGGGTTTGCTTTTTTTTCCCAAAAAATTCGCCAACATTCGATCGAAATTTAATTTTGGGGGACTTTTTCCCCCCCCCATTTGTCGTCCAACGACCGTTAACAATTATAGTAGAAAAGGACGTATTTTTATTTTTAAGTATTTTCCAAACCCAATAGTCACACAGAGTCGCGGGGAAAGGGTTAGTTTTCCAAAAGGGGGCCAAAAAACCCCCGGGGACTTTTTTTTTTTAAAAACCCCCGGGGGCGGTATGGGGATTTTGGAGGACCTCCCCCCAAGGGGGAAAAATTTTGGGAAACTTTTTTTATCGACTCGGGATAAAAAGCCAGTACAAAAGCAAAATTTCCAATTGTACATAAAACAGAAAAACCCCAAAAAGGAAAGCGTTTGTTTTAAGGGTGAAGCGACCGGTTTTTGGGTTCCATTGAAAATAATAATAAAAAGGCTTTTTTTTTTAAATTTTATTTGGGTAGGGCGCGTAAAACTGAAAGACCATAAGGGGGCCAAACCCCTACCTATAAAAAATCCCCCCTTAAGTGGGGGGAAAAAAGGAAATTTTTTTGGGGGTATTTCAACAAAACCGTCTCGCTCACTTTCGTCTAAAAAACGCCCTTTGGTGTTTTTAAAAAAAAGTACATGTGGGTTTTCATATTCATTAAACGATATCTATAAGCAATGTAAATACATCATAAAATACATTTTTTAACGATTATGAATAAAGACGTGAATGAATATACTGAACCGTCTAAATGAATACATATTTAAAGTGAACCTCCTCACTTTACAAATTATTTGTTTTAATGGACCCCCGCCCCGGGAAAAGGGTTTGGAAAAATACCTAATTTCAAAAGGCTAATTGTTTTTATTTCTCTTTTAAAAATGCCTAATTTATTTTTGTAAAACCATGCCAACAAAAAAATTTTTTTGGGTCTGAAACTGACAAAAAATACCCTTCGTTTTGGGGTTATTTCGGGAAAACCTCCCGAGGTGCCAAATCTTTATTTAAACTACAATTCTAAAAATTAAAAAAGTCCGCCCCCAAGGGGGAAAAACCAAAAAAAAAAACCCCACGGTTTCCCCCGCTTTTTCCAGACGGGGCGCCCCAAAAAAACCACTGACCTTGGGAAAGGGGGAAATTTTTTTTAATCTCTAAATTTTGGGGTTTTAAATTTTTACATCTAAATTGATGGATTTAAAAAAAATTTTTTTTAAAATTGAAAGTAAAAAATAAAGAACACCCTTTAATTATATAGTGCGGGAACCGTTTGTGGTTTATAAAGGGCCAAAAAAAAGTATCAAAAAAAACTTTTTTTTTTTTTTTTTTTTTTTTTGGGCGGTTTTTTTTGTGGGGGGGAATGGTTTCAAAAAAAAAAAAATTTCCCTGCAGAACCCTCCCTTCCCCAAATTGTTAAACCAAATTTGGTTTTTGTTTATATAAATATTTTAATATGTTGTTTAATTTTGCATAGTGTATATTACTTATTGGATGAGCGAAGCAAAGACTTCAATCAAACGGCATAGGCGATTTCGATGAAAATTTTGGGGTTTTCCCTTTGACATCTTTGAATTTTGAACTGCCACGTTTTGGGTAAAACCGAATAAAATTTTCCTGGGTGAATATCGTGGGTTTTTTTCCCCCGTTTTTTTTTCACTTTTTTAAGGGCCAATTTTTTCGTATGTTTGGGGCCGATTCTGCCCAAAAACGAGTGTACCTACAACGTTCATATTTTACTTGGACATTAAGTTCATGATGATGTAGTCCCGTTTGAAATAAAAAGTTGAAAAAAGTCAGCCAGAATTTATAGAAATAATGGTTTCATTATAAGAATAAACAGGTGTAACAAGAAACTATTGAAACTTGGCAATTTCTTCTACAAAGCATACAAAAAGCAAGTCTTTGGGCTTCGAGATATTTTACATACTATTGTTATTTAACTATTGCTATAGGGTAACCATAGCAATTAATACTTCTTTATAATAAAAAATAACTAGATCCCACGCATACACAAAACAAAGTAATCATTGGACAGAAATACCCAAACCAAAAAAAAACCATCCACATCGCGACTGGAAAAAGTGTTCGCGAAGCGGCCTAGTGTTTAGTATAATAATGTTCCACATACCCATGCACGGCAAGGGTCAAGGCAATGTACACTGTATATCTTATGCTGGAAATAAAACGATATTGTATTGTATTATGGACGGTAACACCTTTCAAACAAGTTTTCTCACTGCACTTACTATTTGACAAGTTGCATACGTTTCAATTTAAAAGAAACTTCAAGAGAGAAAAACTTACAAAATACGAAATCTCATAACGCGAAGGCGAACCCTGTAACCTAGTTCCACACACAGTTTATCTACTTGCCACCACAAACTGGGCCAGGGAAACTTCTTCACAGTTCTTCTACGTTGCAATATATTATGTTTAACTAACTTCACATCACAACTTCTTGCTGTACTTGCTTGTTAGTTATAAAAGCAAAATCAGTAATTAATATAATGCCGCTAATTAGTCAAGTTAATGTTATTCAAATAATGAATAGGAAAATTAAGATACCGTAATGAAACAAGGTTTAGATTTTTTTGTTTGAGGCAACGTGTACTACAAACAAGTTTAAAAGACATCTTATGGACACAGACAAAACATCAAACCCAATTTCCAGCTTTGAAGTCAGGTGGGACAAGGTCCTCTAGATCTCCGCCACCTGCGGAGGCTCGTCTAACTCGCTCGTGTGACCACGAAGTTGGGTCGTCGAAAACACGTTCCACTGTGTATAGCAGCCATTACGGTGATTTGCACGAGAAATAGAGGGAATTTTAAAAATCAAAGTGAACATCTACTTAGCGCGCCCTAAAACTTGACCACAAAATGACGATGTTGAGGCCCGAAAAGAATCGCGTGCATTTCGAGATAATAAAATTGACAACCCAATAATAATGAATAATAATTTGTTGTCATGTAATTAATAAAATGAAATAATTTTAAATACCCTATGTTATATTATTATAGTGTAATGTGTAGGATATCCATGAGCAATTTTTTTTACGATTTCAAAAATTTATTTCTAAAAGCTGTTTCTGATAATTGGATGAGTGTAGCGAGCGTAGCGAGCGAAGCGAAGATTCCATTTCACTACACTGGAGAAAAAATCCGGAATGTTTTTTTTTCTTTTTTCTGTATTTTTGTCTGTCTGTTAACACGATTCCGGCTAAACCGATACTCCGATTGCGATGAAATTTTATGGAGGCCTTCGAAATCTCTGAACTTAGAACTGCCACGTTTTTGAGCGCAATTTTACGATTTTTTTCGATTTTTTAAAAAAATTCTTCCGACTATAACACCTACATGTTTTATCCGATTGTTATGATTTTTTCACACAATCTTAATTTGTTGAATAAATATATTCTTGTGAAATTTTAGTGCAATCGAAAAATTATTTCTCATGAAAATCGCAAATTTATGATTTTTTTTATTTATAAAACATTCTTCGACATATAACACCTATACATGCTTTATCCGATTGTAATGATTTTTTCACAAAACAAAACCTTCATTTTATGGATTTATATATTCTTGTGAAATTTGAGCGCAATCAAGCAATTATTTCTCATAAAAATTGCAATTTTACGATTTAAACAGCGTTTTGAAAAAAATGCCAAGGCTCTTACAATTTTAATTTATTTTTTAAAGTGAAAGGTGTTTTAGATTAAAAACAATACATCTAAACATTCACAAGACGGATTTTATAATTTTCGTTTTGTTTGATAAATATGATTTTTTTCCTTTGCATTTTGGAAAATGTATGTTTTTTTTAACAAATCTATATTTCCCATATTTAATTAAAAAACCATAAATATCATCAAAAAAGTGTCTGGTGAATTTGTCAGAATAAGACTTGTGAGCCATTAAAAATAAATTATCCTTTTATCTTAAAAACTGTAAGCGAGAAGTAGGAAAAATGTTAGCAAATGTGCTAGAATAAAAGTTTTGAGAGAATAGCATTTAATGTTATTTATTTGTTTTTTGGTAAATTTGAGTACAACATAGCCTAAAGGCCAGTTTATTTATAAAACATGAATTCACTGGGCCTTTATAACCTGTTAATCTAGGTTTCTTTAAAATTGACTAAAATTGTTATGAATAACACTCTATACAGCCTAGATTAGGCCTAATATAAGTACTGGTAAGCCATTTTTCCATGTAAAATAGCATACAGCGCTAAAGAAAAAAATTTATTTAATGCTTTTAGCATTATATCAATACTAAATAAATTTATGTATTCAATAAATAAAAAAGTAAACTTAAAAAGAAATTAAAACAATAATAATGTAAAATTGCCGTTTTTTCATTCATTTTTTAGTTGAAATACCCCTTAAACATTTACGCTCATCCAACAACGCGCCTGAAAAAGTGTTTGCGAAGCTTCCTAGTTTATTACCAACATTGCTTGTGCCCAAAGCAACATAATATGTGATGATAATAGTGTACACAAATAATCATAAAAACACTAGTAAATGACGGTATTTTTCAAGGTGGCGTGTGAAAAATTACTATGTCGCCGAGAAATGCTCGTTTTAATGGAAAAAGGACGATATGTACAAACATAACCACTATATAACGTTATAGTGGCATTCACCCTTATTACAATCATGGTATTCAACCTCGTTGACAACCTCCATTTTTTTTTTTTTTTTACATATTTAGCTCATTCATATACAAAGTGCGTTGAAAAGTACTATATGTTCGGGAAATGCTCGTTTTAAGGGAAAACGACGAGATGTCCAAACAAAACCACTATATGACGTTATAGTGGCATTCATCCTGATCACTTACATGGTATTCAACCTCGTTGGCAACCTCCTGTTTTTTAGGTAATCAACTCATTAGTATGCAAAGTGCGTGAAAAAGTACAACGTTCCCGGGAAAAGCTCGTTTTAAAGGAAAACGACGACATGTCCACGCATAATCACTATATGACGTTATAGAGGCATTCATCCTGATTACTAACGTGGTATTGAAAGTTGTTGACAACCTCCAGTTTTGTAGGTAATTAAATTTACTAGTATGCAAAGTGCGTGAAATAGTACTAGTTACTACATTCCCGCTCTAGAATTAATCACCAAGTTGGCTTTTAATTCGCTTCTGCGACGACCTATCTTAGAGAGTTAGACGATCCTCCGCCAGGTGGCGGAGATCTAGGGACCTTGAGGTGGGATGGTCCACCCACATTCTTGCCCCCCCCCTCCCCCCTCCCGGGCTCATATTTAAACAATGACGGTGAGGTGAGTTTCATTATTTTATTTTTAGATTTTTACCTGACTAAATGGCTCATAGAAAATATTATATATTTTGTCAATAAGTTATTTACAAATATATTCATATATACAGTTGACCGAATTGTAATTTTAACAAATATGCACCAAGGTGTGTCTAATATTTCATTGTTTTTGCCTGAATGAGACGTTTTTGAACACAAGATGTACATTTGCTTTACACAAATTACATAAACTTCCATGTATATTGAGATGGGGATGCCTGACGCCTCCCCCACGTCTTTTTTTTTACAATTTAATAGATTAATTTACATTAACTATGCTTCACATAGGTTTTCTAGAAGTCACCTATGACGCTGTATCATTGCATGTCCCGGGGATACACTCTTAAATAAATTTCAAAACTGCTATCATATTATGTTAAATATTTAATGCATTCCATTCTTTTTATTTTTTCCTTTTGTAAAAATGTCAATTTTTTAAGTCGTAATTAGACATTAAAGGGATTTATCTCCTCGTAGCTTAAGCGACTGTAAGGAGGTGTCTGATTGCTTGAAAAACGTGGCTTATTCTTATTCTCATTTTGACGTCATCAATCATCGGTGACGTCAGAAGCAATGTACGAAGGGTCCAGATGGAGAATGAGAACGGGAATGAAACCAAGTAATGAAATAACCACACTCGTTTTCATTCTTATTTCTAAAAAAATGCGGCCTCGGGAGACGATCGAACTTAAACACTTCCAAATCACGTTGAGTAACCAAATATGTTATTAAATGCAATTAATAATGTACAAATTAATAGTACAGAGTCAAATTTGACATGGAAACATTATGTAAACACTTTAAATTACTGTTTAAGATCGCAATCAGTCGGCTAAATGCATGTGTCAACTCCACGGCTGTTCGTCTGTTTGTTTTGATGTTGTACTCCATCAAGAAACGACCGTAGTACACATTAGTAATGAGACCGAGACGAGATGAGAATGAATAATGCATAGAAAGAGAATGAGATGAAATATTGAATGAGAATGAGAATGAGAATGAGAATGAGAATGAGAATGAGAATGAGAATGAGAATGAGAATGAGAATGAGAATGAGAATGAGAATGAGACTCAGACTGAGAACATAGTTCAGACACGTCCTAAGTGTCTTGACACATTCCACATTGACTATAGATATCACGTTCATACCACAAGTTGTCGACACAGATTATGACGTATGTATGTATTCTTTATTATAAGCTTACTAGCTATTCTACATCATACTTACATTTATTTTCTTTTTTTTCGATATCCACTTACGACATTTACTTTTAAACATGCCAACACTTTTGCTCTCTCTCACATATCTTGGTAACATAATGTTATTTGTCTTATCAAAACAAAAAAAAATGTTTGCCATCGTTTTGAATTACAATTTCCTTAGAACATATTATTGCCTCTTGTACGCCTTGTTCCAATTTTGAGAACCTTATTTACATAATCAGTTTTCCCTAATAAATAGCTTGGCAACATTTCATCAGATTTTTTATACAAAAACCGTGGTTATATCTATTATTGTCTTCAACAGAAAACCAATTAGGTGCAATTAACATAACTCTATAATAGGAACAGTCTTTTTACATTTTAGAATACATTCTTGCTCCTCATCCGTACATACTTAAAAGGAAGGAAATTATTTCTTTCTTACACATCATACTACATTTTATATTAAAACATTTTCTATTGAGTTGTACTAAAACTTTATGAAGCAGTCAAGATACATATTACTTTTCTACATAGCAAATACAATGTTAGCGAAGCAGAGTTTTATTCAAATCAAGTCTAAAGAAAAGCTAGGCCCACGTGTGTGTCTATGTTGTTGACAAAACGTTGCTTTTCTGCGAGTATTTCGAATTTCTTATTTACTTTGTTGCCTGCAAATAGAGCTGAAAACTTCATTGAAGAGTTTCTTCAAGATGAAAATGTAATTTTGTCGAAATAACGACTTAAAATCTTATATAATGTATTATATATCTTTAAAGAATGACAGTGAGTTTCATCATTGAAATCCCACATTATTACCTTATATCAGTACTTGTTCCTAGACAAATATACATTTTGTCAATATAAACTTATATTAAAAAAAAAGTGCACGTATCTACCAATCATAGTGAGCACAAGGTTTGTCTAATATTTCATTGCTTTTGCCTGAAAGAGACATTTTTGAACACAGAATGTATATTTTCTTAGACAAATAATATAAACTTACAAAATACTATTTCACGTTCATTAAATGGGGATAAACTAACAGTAACTGACAGACTAACTACAACATATAACCATGGTAGCACGAGATAAAATAAGTAAACGCAGCCGTAATACATCGAATAGCAAAGTTAACCAAAGGGAATCGAGTATATTATAACCGCTGTGTCTGTTCATAATAATGAAGGTGCTAAAATCATAAACACGAACGATTTATGTAGCCTCAGGAAGGAACTTTAAAGTCAATATTACCATTCAGTTAATCTATATTTGGATACTACGAACATAATAATAGATTACTGCGTGTAATTATATCGGTATGTAGAATGTATCCTAGCTCACAAACCACCATACATTAATACGACCACGAACCATAAAATATTATGGGTTATTTTTATGTACAATATGCTTGTAAAAGATTTTATCATACACGAATATAAGTTTCTTCAGAAACTTTGCAAATAAATTTATAATCCTTTATTACTTCCTACCTACGAAATTAAATGTGACGTAAATTTAAAAAATATGGGGGGTTAGAAAAATAGATATATAAGTATCTTTAAAATGTTGATTACCCTTCGTGAAATCCGAAAAGTACATATCGGCACTCTAGACCCATAGAGTCCGCAACCAAGCATATTATTCACTTTCAAATACTCGACCATTATAAAATAATTCAATTGTATTTGCATTATAAAGTACTAGATAGGGAAATAAAAATACAAAGGATTTTCAAGAAAAAGGTTTAATAAATCTTAAACCTCGTATGTTTGACTTCTTTTTGCAAACACTTTAAACACAAATTGTATTTACACATCCATTGTTTTTAGAATTTATTTTAAGGAAATAAAAAAACATCAACCTAATAAAAACACACAACAGACACAATTTAAAAGTCCTTTGTAAATTTGTGAATCTAAAGTGAAAACTAAAGGGGTTGCCTTAAAAAATAAAACAACGGACGCTTTTATCACTAATCGAATTATTTCCTTGAGCTTTGGAGAACACTCGTTTTATCTTCGGCCCTGTTCGGAGATAACCGAATCACACCGTCGTATTTACTACGGGGTAAATATTTACTTTCCTAGCGAGTAAAGCACAGGACGAGAGCCGCTAAATAAGAGAGGAATTGCTACGATTGAGACCAGGGTTTTTTTCGAAACGCTTCCAAAAAAAAAGTGGAAAATTCGGATTCCAAGGATAGCTTCATTATTAAATCAGTGACTTTTTACTTCTGGTATACATTTAACCAGTGCTCGGTCCACTTTATGAGTAATTAAGTATGAGATATTTTTATTTGTCAATAAACTGAAACCTACCAAGTTCAGTCTGAACAAATTCCTGCGTTGATACTAAACATTATTTCATCAACATTCCATGACAGTTTTAATGTTTAGATGAGTAATTGAAATTAAGGTGGTTGCAAAATTAACAAATATTTGGTTAGGCTACTTTGTAAAAAAGGACGAGGAGTTTGTTTTATTACAACCCATTCGAAGTTCCACAGATTCAATTAAAACACAAAGTGTTTCAAGCGTCAAATATACAAACCAGCATTGTGTTAATCGTGAAAAAAATACTTTCATCAACTATACTCTGTGCAAGTAGGCTCTATGTGGTTTTGGTAACAATGCATAGTATAATTATGCTTATTATGTGTTAGTGTGATTTTGTGTTTATTATTGTTTTGTTTGTTTTATATCTGTCTGTATCATACCTAACTCTTTTCAGTTTCACAATTTTTAGTCGAATTTAAATCATAAATATAGTATGTAAAAATTATCCGGCCTAAATACAACTGGACACATGTCCCAAATGTGCAATTTACCGTACGTACTCGCATTAATAATAAAATAATTATATAAAATATGTAGTAGGCCTCCCGCCTAAATATACTTTAAATTGAATAATTTATTATTATTATTGTATATTGTTTTTTATGAATTGGCCACATACATCATGTGCTGCCATCTAAGAGTGACCAGTTCAACAACTTATGATTAACAACAATGTATGGTGGTGATGAAGAAGGGAGGAGTGGAAACCCGGTACCGTCACGTAGCCTACTCCTGTTGAAAATTACCAAGGGGACCAACGGCTTTACGTCCCATCCGTAAGGACGGTGTGACCTTGACATTCATATAGGTTCCTCCACTAACCAGGACTGCCGAGCAGACGTCGAGAAGAACGAAGCCGTTACACTAGCTCTCGAACCCTTCATCTGCTCTAACCAGCGGTATACTTGAGTCTCAGGGCAGAGCGGTCACCCACTATCCCCATGACCACGCCCAAGGTTGCTTAACTTCGGTGTTTGAGTGGGAACCGGCTAAGCGACCGCGGGTAAACTGGGCATAAATATTAAGCAGTGCGTTAATATAATGTGGTTTGTTACTATATGTTATTTCTATTAGTATTAACTTAATTTTAACATGATCTTATTTGATCATAACTCTGTTATAAAGATATAATTTAATTAAATGTTGTGGGTGTATGAGTGATGTGTTAAGGATATTATAAATTTATGCACCAACATGCATGAGTGCAGAATACTTTTATTTATTTTTTTTTAATTATATTAAATATTTTTGTGTTTGAAATGGATTCTCAAATAATAATTCTTTTTGTAGCATGCCCTCTGTAGGTATACCATCAGATTACGAATAACCTCTTCAGGTTTACGTTACTAGGATATCTGAAGGCGGACCTAGTAAGTCACATGAAGGATGTTCGAGGGCTATTAAGAGGTTCGAATCTTGCATTGATATAAGCTTAGATGATGGAAATTCGGAAAAACCTTCAGTCAGGATTGCCGGTCTCGACGGGATTCGAACCCGGGACCTCCCGAATCAGAGTCAAGTTCTTTACGCTCGAGCCAACACTGTCGGTGATTTCTTGTAATAATACCTGCAAGTTTATGAATTATGAAATGTAAACATCACAGAACCAGTGCGAGGCTGTACTACCCACTCTGCCGACCTAGGACTGGAATCAAGCGCGGTCCACACCGCATAATAACATCCACGTCCCCACATCAGAACACAGATCCCGGCTTTGATCTGACCACCACTTTATTACTCGTGCCTCTAATTACTTCTGGCTGTACCTGCGTAAGGTTATGACATTAATACATGAGCTCAAAGGAGAACCTGCGTCTCTGATTTATACGTGTTCCACGGTTAGTAGTGTGCACTGTAAAGCTAGAGACTTGGTCTCCTCGAGATGTTATTTCGCTTTGGTTAGACATTATTAACGTGCACAATATACATTTGAAGTGAGAAAGTTTAATATTTGTGGAATATTTGTTAAGTTGAATATTTTGCCAATTTTCATATTCCTTTAAAATGGAATCGCTTTACTATTGTTTTTCCCATAAACTTTTTTAAAGTATGTTTTATAATAGAATGTTTTATCTATTTTGTATTTATTCCGTGTCCACGTGACAATTGTTTTTGTACAACATAATTTTGTTACATTTTATTTTTAATTTCTACATTTTGATTCAATTATATCAATATTTTGTAATTCAAATTTTGAATTAAATATGCTATAATTTTCCTGATTAGTACATTTATTTATTTTCTCTCTTCAACGGGTCAAGCGCAAACGTAGCTCATCACTTAAAAATATTTATATTCAGTACATTAACAACAATTCGAAAATATGAATATATACATATCATTAAATACTAGAATGATTCATTATAAACATCACAGAATACAAAAATGAACGTACTGAATGACAAAAATTTACTAAGACTTGTAAACATATACAGACTTCGTAGAACTCTTTTAAATTTAAATTTTATACTATGATAAGTGAGCAAAGGAGATTTGTCGGTCGGATTTTGTAAAACATCAATGTAATTTCAAAATATCAAAACGAAAATATGTATAACCAACTTTCAAAACCAGACTTTCTTTGTATTTCTTGAAACGTAATCCAGTCGATAGCATCAACAATCCCGTCTAAATATAATATATCTCTAGCTGAAACGAAAGCTGTCACATCTAACCCAAGATATGAGAAAATATTGTTTTAGTATCGGGATGAAATCCAGCGCTCTCTGCGTGGGAAATCAGCCGTCTGGTTTCTATCTCGGCGCAATGATTGAGCCAGGTTCGATATCAGATAACACTCGAGGACGGACACTCGGACAAACGTAATGAAAAGATCTGAAGGTTTAGTTGAAACGAGGTTTAAATGAAATACTTAAAACCTCGATTTGAGTGAAACCGAACCCTTTAATACCTTATTGACAAATACAAATAGCAATGTTTATAGTTTGTTTTGGGGATATATTATAATTGAGTTAAAATGAGTGATGTTTTTGCAAACCATTTTTTTAAAGACGTATTAATCGTAAAAATAAGCTTATTCGTTTCTTTATTCTCTATGACGCTACATTAAAGGTTTTAAATTTTTTGCGGTCAACAAATCAAAGATATAATTTTAAGAGTGTTTTCTAAATAAGATATTTTGTATTTCAACGTACAAGAAGTTTATTAAATTCCGGATTATAATTCACAAACACATTTTTAAACGCGTTTTGCCATGAACAAACCCTTGAAGTCACCTAACTATAATACCGTCAAGTTAAGGGCACTGCAGAGTTCAATAATTTACAGAAATAGTTACAAATCGTCACAAATTTTCGTTTTCAGAACAAGCTTAAGGCAACATATTGAACTATATACCACATATTAGAGTCTTTGGTAATGCATTTGATTATTTAAGGTTCTGACATTTTTATTTATCGGGTTGTTTTGTAGCGGTGGTATACATGATATTCTTATGTCGACGTTTCAAAGACCATTTTGTCTTCTTCTTCAGGACGTGAAATATGATATGAAGTTTATAAATTGACTCTTGATTCTTATTATTGTTTTTTGTATTGTTACTTTTAAAGTTTTTTGATTGGTTATTCTAAATAAGCTTCCTAAATTCACTGTCAGATAGTCATTTGCTAGACAACTTTCCTATTTCGTAGTCTTCCACCCCAGATGTTCCTCTTGAACCGGCACTATCTCTTGGACTGGGTCTATGATATCTTCCCCAATAGGCACTGGGGTGGGCTGGTTGTCTAGCAAATGACAATCTGTCAGTGAATTTAGGATGCTTATTTAGAATTACCAATCAAAAAACTTTGATAGTAACAATAGAAAAAAACAATAACACGAAACAAGAGTCAATTTATAAACTTTATTTCATATTTCACGTCCTGGAGAAGAAGACAAAATGGTCTTTGAATCGTCGACGTAAGAATATCATGTATACCACCGCAATACAAAACAACTTGATAAATAAAAATGTCATCAATGGGTAGCGAGATATTTAAAAGTTTTATTTAAGGTTCTGTTTGAAATGTATATTCAGTCAGTGCCTCGACGTTTATTTAATGTCATAGTTTGTTTTATCAGAGTTGACATATTACTGCAGAGTGTTGACACTCCTACCCCAAGCATAAGTCGCATGTATCACGTCTCACCCGCCAGCCTTCCTACAAACCACATCATCACAGCTTGGTGATATCTACACAGATAAGAGACGGTAAACTAAATAATATCTTTCCTTTCATCTGACCGGCCGCACGCCCCGCATCGTTGATACCGGCTTTGACTCGAGTATACGGTAATTCTCCGACTTGCGGTTGAGATACGCGCCCTCGCTGGTGCCGTTTAACTTACTATCACATGTCCAATTATCAGTTTCTTTGATGACAAACGTTCCCAAAAATGTAATTTTCTCTCGACAACATTAAAATCCTCTACACGGAATTTAGTAATTATTTCATACCGTCACTGCCAATTCTGAAAAGTTTGTAAGCAGTTAAATTACCGTGTTTTTATAATATTTCGAAACTTTGTCCATGTACACACTTGTCTTTTTTAAATTGCACCAAGATAAATTATTCCACATTTTTTATTTGAAACATTTTTGAGATTTATTCGAAATATGCTATTTTTTCGGGGTTTAAAATATGAACGCAAATATTAAAACGACGCAAAATTACCTTATATTGACATACTTTAAGTTTGAATATAAGGTTTTTAAGCATAAGCCCGCTTTAAGGACATAGTTATTGATTCATAGCAGTTGTCTGAGTTAAGCCGGAGGTTCTGGGTTCGAACCCCAGTCGGGGCAAACTTTTACAACTGCTATGAATCAATACTTTAAGTTTGTATATATAATACAAATATTTAATATATGCAGAAATGACAAAATCCATCACGACCGGGGTTTGAACAGAAGTCTCCCAGATTCCAGGTAGGCGCCTTAGCCAACTAGACCGCCGAGATGGTAACCTTTTAACTTCTGAACTGTATTTGCATGAAAGATCTGAATGGATGCAGTATAATACTTGCAAACCAGGTTTGTTCTGGACTGACTAGCACCAAATCTTCGCTCGTGTTTTAAGACGTACAACCCTTGTTAATTCCCTTCAGTCAGCGCGCAGTAAACCTCCTCACGCGACGTGTCGACGTCATAGCGTGGAGCGTGGAGACTAGGAGGGCGCAGGTGTTCTTAACGCGGCGTCTTAACTTTACCTCGAGCTGGCAACACCGTAGGGAGACTGCAGTTAGTTCACAGCTTCGCTCACAGGTGGCACTCCATCTCAAGGACACGTTATTTCCTAGACCATTGATATTAAACACCTATAGTAGGCTAGATCCGCAGCCATAGGTGCCCTGGCGTGTCAATTAGAAGCCGTCTTGAAATTCTGTTTGCATGTTAAGAAGATAGGAGCGATTTGTAGACCAAATATTTTTCAAGATGGCCGTCAGTTTGACAGGTGAGCATATTAGCCTTTAACAGCAAATGATTACGAAATTCCCGTATGCAATAACTTCTTATTGTTTCTGTTTGTGCATTCCCGTGCTGCACAAGCTAAAACCATCAACCAATCCAGTAAAATACTTTATTGTATTAAAAAAGCATAAATTAAAACGCTAAATCGCCATTTTAAATGGTGGGATTGACGCTTCAATTTGGTACGCTCGCGCCTGTGCGGAGGTATTGGAGACTGCGGATCTAGCCTACTATACATGTTTAATATCAATGTCCTAGAACGACAGTGCCTCGAGCTGGCAACACCGTAGGGAGACCGGCCTCGCTAGCTCGCTCCATTTGGTTCTCAGCTTCGCTACCAGGTGGCACTCCATCTCAAGGACACGTTATTTATGACGTATTCTTTGGCATCCATCTTGTAATTTGTTCAAAAACGCAATAAAGATTTATTTGACTAAAGTGGATAGTGTTTAAACTAGGGTTGTAAGCTAAAGCTTCCTTTTGTCGTAGTCGACTCTCTTAATAGAACTAAATCAACAATGAACAACAATGAAGTAACAGCACTTCCTCTAGGTTTTTATGTTGAGTTAACTGTTGAACAAAGCATGTCGACTTCAACAAAAGATAAATTTGGAAAAGACCTTCAGAGGCAAGCTACAGTAATATGGTGATCATATATTCAAATAAAGTAATTAACGCTTGAAAAACATGGTATTTTCTTGTTCAGTGCCTAGCTTCCTCTAGATTAGTTGAGATTTGTTGTGTATGATGTGATGATGCATTATTGAATAATATGTAATACAATGATATGAACCTCACTAGTTAGAAACTTGAAGCTTCAATCCTGCCCGGCATCGGATGGAACTTGCCTCTTCCCTCCTACGTTTCCTTTTTCAGTTATAGATTTTAAACTATGTCAAAAGAGAGTAATTCTCAATGTAAATTAAAAGTTTTATTACAGTTGTTCATAAAAAAGTTTAGATCTGGTATTTATACAGGATTGTTGCACGGAACTGCATCGAACATGAAAACATAAATAGTTCAAAAAATGGAGTGAAGCTTGCCATCACTTGTACATGTACAATTTAGTTGAAACTATTCGAGTGTAAATCAGTCCTTGCATTAGGATATGCAGAGAATTTTGATACGTCACTTTGGACCAAAGGTAAAATGTATTTTCTCATGCATCTGGAGAAAAATTCAAACTTGCGTTTAATTTAAAATACACAAAGTATTAACTAGAAAATCATCGTTTAAATTCTGTCTTGGCTGGATTTAAACGGCTGGATTTAAACCATCATAATAATCTAAAATTGCCGAAAATAAATTATTTCACTAGAGCAGTTTGGTCGAGTGACACGAAAATCACATTATACCTTGCTGTTTCTTTTGCTTCTCCGCGAACAACTTTATGGCTTCCTATTTTCACCTAAATAAAACATAAAAATACTACAGGAGATTTCATAAGCAAAAAAAATACAATGTTCTGAAGTTAGAATTGTTCACAAAGTTTATCTGTCAAACCATTTTGATACGAAATAAAACAATAAGACATATTTTGTACTAAAACATTTAACGTTATTAAGGCAGTCTGATAAATACTTATGAAAGTGTTTTAGTCTTATCTTGTTTTTCCGCAATTTATAAACTTTTCTGTTTCTTTCTAAACTTCCATACTTATAAGGATGCTGAACTGAACTGAACTGAATTATGAAATAACTTGATGACAAACGACTTCATCGAAATAATAATTTCTACCAAAAATTAAATAAATGCAGTTTTTTATACAATAGATCAAATAAGTATATTACTCTATTTCAGGAATATCCTCTTCGGTAATACAAATTTTTTATTAACAAATATTTGAGTTTTTAACAAAAAATGGAATTTGTATACTTACTTGTCTCAGTTATAGACTACAAATATTTAAAATGTAATGACATTTTTGAGGGAATGTTCACTATTTTATAATGTGGTATGCGGTTGACACAGCTCCACCCACTTATTAACTTGAAATATATATTTAAAAAAACACATACTACAGTCTCATCAAAAATAGTATAGCTACGTAATAAAGAGAGTATGTGTGGAAGAAATAAGAATTCAAAGACAAGCTAAAATTATTTATCGATTTGTTTAGTCGGGAAACACTCCCGTAGGTGTAATTGTTTTTATTTACTACAATTCAGAAATTAAAAAAGTCCGCCCCAACCGGGTTCCCGTCCTGATGGTTGAGTGGTTAAGACGCTCACCTGGAATGTGGGAGATCCGTGGTTCGATTCCCGGTTGGGGCGGACTTTTTTAATTTCTGAATTGTAGTAAATAATAAGCTAAAATTGTTTCAGTGGTGGTGTTAGAATCGATCAAATAATAAAGAAGGTTAGATAAGCTTGGGCAAACTTATAAAATATATAAATATACAATGTCCATTAAAAAACCGTTTGAATGCCAAATCCAACGAATTTCACATACACATAACATTCTGCATCACTTGTTAACCTTTATTTTTTACATGAACAATTTGAAACTTTATTATATTGTTCAGGAAAGATAATATGCGCATGTCAAGACAACATTCCCATATTTCAAATGTATTCCTCTGACAAATGTTCGGTAAAGTACATAGTACTATAAAAATCTTCTGCCGATAGAACCGTATACTTTTCCTAATCAGCCCACTAAAATTTATAATCTTTACGGTTAAAATAAGTAATGTGGAATAAACCATCGCAAGCCGCATTGAAACTTGTTATTTGGAATAAGCTCGTCCAACAGTATTGTGAAAGTATTTAATAGCGGAAACGTGTTTACGCATAGGCTTATTAATGTGCATGGTTAATTGTTTGTGAAAATGTTATCACGATTTATGTAGTGAGTCATTAGAATAAATCCAGAGCAATTCGACTGTAAGAGCATTGAGTTGTTCCTTATACAATGCACACCATTAAACCTAATGTATTGGTGTGCATCGCCACGCTGCCTAAGGCATGGTTAGTTCAAGTGATAAAGGCATGGCACTTCATTTTGCAAATTATTTTGTAGTGCTTTCAATCTCAGGATTTGGCCTTGACTGGCGAAAATATCTTAATAATATAATGTTTGCGGTTATATTTGTATTTAATGTTAACAGAAGCATATTACATTGTCAAATCATGGATCTTCAAAACAAAGATTCAAGTCCATGGTCAAATCAACAATAATTAAACAAATTTAATCGATAAAAATGAAAGATTAAAGAAAAGTGGAAATGACCATAATCAGGAATTAAACCATGGTCTACAATACTGCAATGTTCTGAGAGAAAGACCAATGTATTGGCTGCTGACCAAACATTCTTGGGTGACCACAAGGATCCAGATAAACAAAACATACATTTTAAAATTAACTAATTACAGTAAAGGCCTATATGAAAACCCATTACACCTTCGGGAGTGTTTCCTGATTATTGAAATTGAGCAAAATTTACACTTGATATACAAATGGTTTTGTAAAATAATTGTGGAAACCGTCAGAATTGATAGAGTAAGGTTAGAAAATAAATCAACAGTGAAGCTATGAATTTCAAATAAAAGTAGCAACTGTTTCGCTAATCCCTCTAGCCTAACATCACGTCGAGAACGTACGTATACCCGATGCGACAAGTGTGCCCAGTAATTTATTACTCCGTAAAAGCGCGTCCTATATTTGACGGCAAACTTACTTCTCACAGTCAGCCCATTGTACCCACTTCCCCTTCTCGGAATTTATCAACCACCCTCGCCATTCTTTTAATAAAAGCCCTTCGCAGAAAGGAAATTCCCAAAAAGTAGCCTTGCACAGACGAATAGAAACAAATTTCAAGCCGTAATGTTGTTGATAAGGAAATAGAATCTTGATCTTATCGCGGAAGGGATGTTGGTTAGGCGGAAGTCGTGGGATGTTGTTGTTGTTGTCACACAGAGTGTTTTGGAGGCTTCGCCTTCCTTGGCTTCGCCTCCTCGTTCATGAATATAGATTAAATGTCAGAAGAGTTATGAGGTCACTACCGTAGACACGTACGTAAGAGGGAAAGGCATTTTGACATCGTTCTTTTATTCCCTGCCTTTTTTCACACTGACCGTCTTCTCGTTCCCTGCACGCCGGAGAGTTTTAAACTTCGTCTTGTAATTACGTTTTGAGATGAAAAGAACTGGGAAGGGTTGTTATTCGTTTCATTGTGGTTGGCACACTTTAAGTTCAATTGAGGTTGCACATCTGTGAGTTTAATTGGGGTTGGTATAACTGTTTCTCTTTATTGTGGTTGGCACACCTGTGAGTTTATTTGGGGATACAACTGTTTTCTATTGTGATTGGCACATATGCGAGTTTAATTAGGGTTGGCACACATGTGAATGTGAGTTTAATTTTGGTTGGCACACTTGTGAGTTTAATTAGTTGGCACACCTGTCACTTTCACTTAAGTTGGCCTACCTGGGAGTTTCACTGTGGTTGGCACACCTGTTTAAAAGACAACGTTCTCTCCAAGGGATTTGGAATTTATTCAGCCTTTGTAAGAATGGAAATTAATGTAGTGCGATCTGGTTAAATTGATATGGGGGTCTCAGCTTCTCAGGTTTACGTAACGTTCCATTATAGAGCTAACTCAACTTAAGCAGAAATGTAAATCAGAAGATCGAAACTTATATACCAGCTACCGACAATCAAGGACGAATCTGTGAATTTAAAAATTAGTAACACAACAATTTCCTTCTTAGAAGGCTCCTGAGTTGTAGATAATATACTCTTGGTTACCATCTTGGCTTAGATTCGCCTATTTCTTCAACTGTGAGATACGACATTATTATTACCGTACTTAAAACAAAAGAGGAGCTTTTAATATCTATAAATAAGAACGTTGTCCCATTTCGTCTAACCAAGCTTGAATTTACTCCACTTTCCCTTCCCTTCTGTATAATCTTTACCACCTTCTCGTGAAATTAGATGTAAAGCGGTGACAATTTTCGACAATCGCCTCGAGATTACTCTTAAAGGCCAACACAATGCGGCCACAATCCTCTTAGACCTCGTTAAGTGAGTATTTCGGTACTTGCTGGTGAATAGAGTCAAGAGGACTAGTCGCTCTTCAGTCTTCATTCACTCCCTATAAGATGTGAGTGTGAATCACGCACCAAGTAGAGGTTTCATATTCCTTGATGCTCACTCTTTAGTGGTTCAAGATTCATTGGCATATAATTCTGTAATTTTTTAAACTAATTTAAAAATCGACGTATTTTAATTATAAATTTAAGAAAAAACGGAATACAATACTTAAATTACAAAACACAACCCGTATCAAAGATTCAGGGTACACCGTGACAAATAAGATGATCGCAATATAGTATTGATTAAACATTATTACATATTCTAAATACTTGCATGGAATTCCAATATTTACTAGCTACGGGAGTGCTCATGAACTCATTCTTAAATTATGAAGATTATCCGACGATCATATGATGATTATGTGATGTGCACATTCTGTACTCAAAAGTATATTTTAGAAACCAGCATTTAATTTATATTCATTTAAACGATTTATTAATTGTTATTGTATGTAGTTTCAAAAATTACCCGCCCACTTAATAAACTTAAATGCAAATTCGCCTTATAGCAATCAATATGCCTATAAGTAAGTGTAACTCCAAGTAATGTTTAGGCTTCATTTTCTGAATTCTTATATAACAACAAACAAATCATTAGGTCTAAGGAGATAATTAATCTAAAGTTTGATTGACACGATACTTCAAGAGCAAATATTGTTTCTGATTCTAGCTAGAATGATGTCACTGATACAAGATTAGTCGAATATCGAGAGATCAGTATAGAATAATTTATATTAGGAAAAACGCTTAAGTCCCGCGCGTTGTTGGATGAGCGTATATGGTGCATTGAGCTGCCATGTGTTACGCGGATTTTCTGTTGTTCTGTGGAAAAATCATTACTTAGTCGAAGAATGTTTTATTAAATTAAATTTAATAAAAAATTAACTTTAATTTTTTAATTAAATTAAATTAAATAAAAAAGTCACTTAATTTTTTAAAATTAATCCTAATTTTAAAAAAAAGAAAAATATCGTAAAATTGCAATTTTCATGAGAAATAATTATTTGATTGCGCTCAAATTTAACACGAATATATAAATTCATAAAATTATGGTTCTGTGAAAAAATCATTACAATAGAATAAAACATGTAGGTGTTATAAATCAAAGAATTGTTTTTAAAAAAGAAAAAACCCGTAAAATTTCGATTTTCATGAGAAATAATTTTTCGATTACGCTCAAATTTCACACAAATATCTTAATTCAGAAAATTAAGGTTCTGTGAAAAAATCATTACAATCGGATAAAGTATGTAGGTGTTATAAGTCGAAGAATTATTTTTTGAAATCGAAAAAAATCGTAAAATTGCGATTTTTATGAGGAAAAAATTTCCCGATTGCGCTTAAAAACGTGGCAGTTCTAAGTTCAGAGATTTCGAAGGCCTCCATAAAATTTCATCGCAATTGGAGCAGGTATCGGTTTAGCCGGAATCGTGCTGGACAAACACATAAACATACAGAAAAAAAAGAAAAAACAAAAAAAACATTACGGATTTTTTTCTCCAGTGTTAGTGAAATGGAATCTTCGCTTCGCTCGCTACGCTCATCCTATTATAAGGAAACAACTTATGTTAATCCTGATAAACCCAACACATTGCGGATTTAAGCGTTAAAATGTCAGGGAGAAGTTGATCCAAGTTCCGGATCAACTTTCGAGTTCTTTCCCGTCTCCATATTGTACGTCAAACTCGAATTTTCCCTTTTAGATTCGTCCACTTCTTGCTTGTCTGTTGAGTTATAAGTTCTTGTATTGCTGGCATCTTTTATAGTGGAATTCCTCCACGACGAAAACCATTTGGTGTTTCCACTTTACCATTTTGAGCCCATTGATTTTCCATTTTCCAGCAATCAGGGTTCGGAGTAGCAACGTTTTCCCTAAAACCTTAAGTGCGTGTAACTCTAGGAAAAAGTTAGCTCGCGCCGTCATTTGAAAATTATTGAGGGAGACATGTTGCATTGAAGAAAGAAAATCCATCTCCCGATTTCCCCCTTTTCACAGTCGCCGTTTCTCTCCCTGTTTTCTTCCCTAGACTCGATCCAGCCCGAAACACAATTTGTCCAATTCTAGAGTTTATTTCAGTGAAAATCCTGCAGTAGGGGTTTCCTTTCTTTTCTATAAAACTGGAAAAGAAAGATGTATAAGAATGATTCCGTATACGAAACTCAAATGTGGGCGAACGTGTCAACTGCATTTTCCATTTTATGTTTTAGAAATTTCACACTCGCGTAAATTGAGGAAACTTGTCGATTTTATACATTTTGGTTTGACAGAGAAAAGGATTGATTTTAAAAAGATGATCTTTGAAAGTAAACAATGTTTTTCTTTTCCTTTTGTGCGTGTTACGGAATTTATAAAAGACTAAATAAACTTATAAAATATCAGATAACCTCCGTGAAATATGATGCCAGATAGAAACTTCGCTAATGGTAAGTACATAAGGAGCGCAAAGAAAAAAGTGAACATTTAAGATCAAGGATTATTAAGTGTGGAGCTCTTAGGAGAAAACGCTTACACTAAGCACACCACGGGGATAAAGATCACTCGAATATTTCCGTCACATATTTCAAATTGTTTTATATAAATGGGTATTTACTAGATATATTTGGGTTTTTGATTGTTAACAATATATCTAATGATAATCTAGTGCAATGCACCAAATCATGACGCATTTCTATAATATGAAATAAGCAAGTAAGATAATGTATTTATTTCAAACAGCTCAATTAAAAAAAAACGAATTTGTTATATAGCAACATAACAGAGCATTTAGCATAAAAATGCGTTTGATAATCGTTGTGAAGCTTATATTATATATTGCTTATGCTTATTTTGCTTTTAAATAAAATAATATAATGTGAACGTTACAAGCCACTCTATATTGTTAGCTATAACAGTTATGTTATACTATTTATTTTAAACTTTATGATATTATGTTGTACTGGTCATGTTCACTTGTGACTTGTTACCTCCTAAAAGAAATTATGTTTACTTATTTAGTGCTTTTTTAGTTTTTATGTATTGTCTTCTCCTTAAAGAAATTATGTTTACTTATTTAGTGTTTCTTGGTATTTATATATTGTCTTGGAGCCATCAATATAAAATATATTTCTTAATTTGTAAAAAATATTGAACTCAATTACAATTATCCGAAAATGACGTAACATAGACGTACGTAGACGAAATTCAAAGGTAACATGCTTTTACCGACACCTACGACACTCACTCGGCAAATCTCGGACCTTTAAGTCCACTACTAGTAGCATAAAAAAGCTAGCCCACAATCAAAGTGTGGACGCTAAACCATATGTCACAGAACTGATTGTACTGGCTCGTGACGGGTGTGGTTCGTACTGTTCAATGAGTCACTATCGATTAAATGGATGTTACTTCTTGTTTTAGCGTATTAGGTCCGTTATTCGTCATAGATTAAACGGGAACTGGATGGTATACCTAACTGAGCACATAAAAATTACAGAGTTGTCGGCCTACTCTGCCGTTAACAAATGCCTTCCATATCCTAATTGATTTTACATAGTTTATATCATGAACTTTGTTTGGTTGATTTCATCTATTTTTTTGACTTGGATTGCTATTGCAAGGGTTCTGGTGGTGGTGTTGATTAACCCCTAATTCATTTATATAATGAGTGCGGGACAAATGAATTTATTATTATTTGTTTTTCGTATAATAGCTGCGCTAAAGTTATGCTTCTGCAGTGCATCCAGTTCATTCCAACACCACAAATGTCTAATTTACTTAACTCTGAGGTCAGTACTTCAGTCCATCAGTCTGCTTAGGAGTTGTAAACGGGCTTGGACCGTCTAGCACGAAGCACATATAAATTTCAGAGTTGTTCTGATGGCTTGTGATTCTAGGCGTTGATCGCGGATTTCGCACGTCATACCACTGATGCTATTTTCAGATTAAATATCGATCTATTGTTCAGTTCACTCGCGATTCGTCGTGGCCAGAGGTTGGCTTGGTAGTCGCTTGATTTAAAGTTCCCATGAAATCAGTTAAATAACTGAGTGGGTAGACTCTAAATAAAATTTATTATTATTATTATTATTTATAATTTCTACACTAGAAATAAGCCTGCGCTAAGGTAATGCAGTGTTTGGTGCATCCATTAATATCCAACAACAAACACAACAAACTTTGTTCTAATATTAACTTCGCTCTGGGTCCAGTATTTAAAAGTCTCAATATGCCAAATGCTACGTAAAATAGGGCCGCCATGTTTCCTTACAGTCTGTTAGATGACGTTAGCGAGTGGTAGCTCTGTGAATATAGCGACGCCGAAACGAGCCGAATATTCACGAGCGAGGTCGATAACGCAGGTATCTTCCAGACTCCTTGATTAACTTCCTACAAATATACCCCAATCAATTATTGTAATCGGGAACTTTTTTATCACCTGAGTTACATTATCAAACTGAATCTTAATGTTCAATGTTCCTAGAATGATTAAACCATGAATCCTATATTATTTTACCGTTTGTATTAGGCAACGCTGTATATAGTGTCCAGGGTTCAAAGAGGGGTCATGCTATGTAATTAATCAAACGTGCAAACTATAATGGGTGTTGGAATCCCAGGGTATGTCGCCGGACCCGGTTAGGCATCTGAGGTGGGGGGGGGGGGGGGGCACTAATTGCACTCACTGGGCCCGATTCATGTACATTTATCCTGGGTATAGGTGGTATAAGGACAGTATAATGCAGGACATGGCAGGATAAGGCCTGGTTAAGTCTAGGCAACTCTCATCCAATCAAAAATTTCCAATGCAACAACAGACACAACAAATGTTATTTTCCACTGCATTCCACAGCCATGTAAATCAGCAAATTAGCAAAAGAACACTGAAAATTTCCACCATCTTTTGTTTTACTTTTATTGTGACAGGAGTTTGCGTGAATTCATTTAAAGAAAAGAAAGGGCTTATTATTGCCGTAAATTTTGGAATAGCCTAGGACTATCATACCATTCTTTATCTGCATTAGGCTTTTAGTAATCAAAACTAGTTATTTGTGCGGGATGTGTCTGAACAAGGTCGTGCAGGTCTAGGGTTGCCTAGGAGAGGCCTAGGGCTTGTCAAACGTGTTATGTTAGCATTAATTGAATGTAGTCCTATAGCCTAATGGAACTTTAGGCCTACACTGTTGTATTATGAATAATTTTCTACATCTGGGCCTAGGCCCGGGACGGTTTCTGATTTGTTTTATGAGAGTAATGACAACTTTTCTCGTTTTACACATAGATGCAAAATTTAAAATGTCCGCCATCTGTTTACGTATTTTCTTATCCCCGGTCGAGGCGGGATAAGTCTTCATGAATTGGATTCGGAGTTATACCGCACTTATACCACCTAACTCGGCTTATACCGGGATAAAAATGTACATGAATCGGGGCCATACGTGCACATGTAGGGTGTAGCGGTGAGCAAGCAACCACAAGACATCTCTAAGAACAAAGGAAGGACGTGTCAGTTAATACACATCAAAATCAAACACAATAAATGTTAATTTTTACTGCCTTTCACATCCATATAAATTCGATATCGTTTGTTCTTTGACACTTTTCAGGATAACTTCCTGAAGTCATTAATAATATCAGGATCGATATAAAAATTTGCGTTTAAAAGTAATTCATTCGAGGCAGTTGGAAGAAGTTCCTGAAGTTCGCAAAATTAGAGTAAATTACATAGATTTCTTGAATTTTATCAATTCTAAATAGATGTTTATTGTGGAATGAATCTATTGAAATTCATATAATATTGATTATGCTATTTTTGTTCGCTTAAAATATGATAACATTTATATAAAACGTTTGCCAGAAGAATAATAAATAATAACACAATTAAGGTGGGCGCATCCGCGCCTGCCTCAGCGACTCCCCTTAACGGTAATGCACAGTATTGTTGTTCTTCGCATCAATACATTGACGAGCTCCGAGTCACAGTCGGAATAATGTATGTATCCTGCAAGTTAAGCCACACGGAAAGCACTATAGAATATCGCCGTGTTGAACTCACATAATACATTGTACACCCCATACAGCGCATTCACCCCCCCACACACACACAACCACAGATCAACTCAGTTACATCCCAGCCTTGAATATCTCATTCATATTCAAAACCATCACTGTTAATAAACACAGTGATTAAGACTTCGATGATGGTGTTAGCTACCTACCACTTTACTGTAATGCGTGCGTGAGAGTGTGCGCGCGCGTGCGTGCGCTGTTGCCGAACCTCTTAGTGTAATGCGTGCGTGCGCCTGCGCGTGCGCGTGCGTGTGCGTAGTTGCCGAACTTCTCAGAGAAAATAACAACTTTCTTAAGCGGCTGGTGTTAGCTACCTACCACTTTACTGTAATGCGTGCGTGAGAGTGTGCGCGCGCGTGCGTGCTCTGTTGCCGAACCTCTCAGAGAAAATAACTACTTTCTTGAGCGGCGTCTGATGAGAAGAACTTCTATATGGAATTAACTATAACGTTAAAGTTAAATGAAACAAGACTAGCTAAGATGAATATTAAGCGGTGAACGAAAGTGATATTTAAACTAAGAGAATAAACCTCTTTGAGACACTCGATTACAATTTGGGGGTCATTATATTTTTAAGATATACAAACACGATTATTATTATTATGTATCAATGTTCTTCTTACTTCTCTATCAACAACTTATTCATATATTTGAATTCATCATACTCAACGTCGCCAAAGGTCATTAATATACTTGCTCCAACGAAAGAATGCAGATGCTTGGTAGTGGTGGGGGTAGAATGAATACGCGGTAAATGGAATGTTGCCTTTGTGTATGAAAGAGAAATATCTTTTACCAACGCAAGCAAAAATTATCTGTGCTAGATCACAGAGTTCCTCCGTGTGCTAGATCC
This sequence comes from Sweltsa coloradensis, assembly GCA_024449915.1. NCBI lineage: Eukaryota > Metazoa > Arthropoda > Insecta > Plecoptera > Chloroperlidae > Sweltsa > Sweltsa coloradensis. The sequence goes on along the minus strand of JAMZAV010000487.1, from coordinate 1,257,345 downwards.
ACGCTGAGCTAGCGTGAATAGAGTTGACAAAGTTGTTATGTTGGGAAAACAATTTCAAGCCACCTGCATTCTTTCGTTGGGACCACTATAAATGGTTTGCCCTTAAAAAAATGTTCTAAAATCTTAATAATGTATTCGAATATAATGTTTTGTCAATCCATTATTTGAATTTGGACCTCATAGCATGTACATATAACATATATATTATGTAAATAATTAAAACTATACACATGTCAAAGAGCAAAATGCTCATTCATCACTACCAGTTTAATGAATGTAATTATTGATTCTATGGTGAATTTGATGTATTGTTTGATTCCGTATTGTACTTTTGAATGTGTTGTTATGTGACACAGAAACAAAATCTTGTGAAAGGTATAGTTATTGCCCTCAGAACGAATGCCAATGACAATGGCAGCTATGACTACGACGGCTTCCAAGACTCGAGCCCAGTACTCGCCTTGTGTCCTGGAGAACCCTTCACCAAGAGTAGCATCATTGATGTGACATCTTATCTTTGAGCCACGTTTATCGGGTACTTTTACCCCACAGAATTTGAACTGTGAATACGCAAATTTAAAAACATAGCCTCTTGTCTTAAGGCTTGGCCATTTCTGTCTGCGTATTTTACTGAAGGAAGCCTAAAGAGGGTGTAAGGTTGTGTTTTCGTAAACTCAGTGGATGTGCTCTTCCAACTGATATAAAGATCGCTGCTTACACCTTTCAAAATACCATTCTGGAATTTTACGTTTGAAAAATAAATTGAAGCGATTATCAACAATAATAATGATTAGTCGCTATCACGGTTTGCTGTGTACTAATCTTATCCAGTGTAGTTTTATTTATTTTTATTTATTTAGTAACAAAACTGATTCACAAAATAAATAATTAATCAAACTAATTGCATAACGAGAACGATGAAAGTATTATTCACCTTTCAGTATGATTCTTTTGCAATACAGCTTGGAAGACAATAAAAAAATAATATTTAAAAGAGACTGGCACAGTTACAAATTCTGTTTTCTAATGCAATAGTTTCCAACGCCAAACAGGGTTGAAACCTTAAAATATCTTGAACTCGAACAACCTATAAATCTTCAAGTATTTGGTGGTGAATTATTCTACAATATTGTTCATATTACTCTATTCCAGAAAGTTCTGACATTCTAAGAATTGCAGGTGGCGGAAAATGATCCTAAAATATACCTGTCTCTAGTTGGACATTGTTCGCTCGTCGATGGTGACAGAATTGGCTTGTTCTGCTTTAAATAAAAGGCTCCTCCTGAAAATCATTTATGCGACCGAATTTCATGGTACACTTGAAATATGTTTTGGTGTGTTATAATTAATTTTAACCAATGGTAATTAACCTATTAATATTTAAGAATCTATATTCTAAAATTTTGTTCAATTGACTCTAGCTATTCCTGAAATGCAGATCCTTTAACCAATGATACTATTATCGTATCGCTCTATAAAGCTGAGCATATACAACGTGAACAGTCATGTCTAGTCTACTTAAGAGCGCAGAACGCATCTAATTGCCTCGTATAATAGTCTGCACGGTAATGACAGCCGTCGTCGTGTGACTGATGACACGTCGCGACGCTAGGGGTGGGGGAGCGGGGGGGTACGCTAATGTCGACTGGACCGGCCGCGCGGTTCCCACGGGTCTCGAAAGCGAGATACCCGGACACAGATCAGAACGAATTAACACAATCCAGACGCAACTCCGATACACTTGATGTAAAGCGGAGAACGTCTTTTACTGGATGTTCTTATCATTGATATTTAACTACTGTAGGCTAGATTAGCAGTCGGTGGTCCACTTCCGTGACAATTAGAAGCCATCTTGAAATCCCAGTTTGCATGTTAATTAAATGGGAGCTATTTGTAGACCGAATATTTTTAAAGATGGCCGCCAGTTTGACAGCTGAGCATACTAGCTTTTAACATCAAATGATTCCTGAATTCCCTTATGCAATAACGTCTTATTGTTTCTGTTTGTGCATTCCCATGCTGCACAAGCTAAAACCATATCAAACAATCCAGTGAAGTACTTTATTGCTTTGAAAAAGCATAAATTAAAACGCCAAATCGCCATCTTGAACTGGATATTTCGACGCTTCAATTTGCTACGCTCGCGACTGTGCGGAAATATGGGACACTGCTAATCTAGCTACAATAGGGGTTTATATTATGGTTCTTATACAATTCTGAGGTCTCCGGCCACTATTTTTACTAAACCATTTATATAATAACTGTAATTAAATGATTGATGATAAATTTTGTTGGTTAGCGTCTCATTTAAATGCTAATGGCTATTCGAGTTGATGAGTGGTGATAGATGATGACGATTACAAAAAAAATATGCTGGATTCGAACCCATCACGTCCTCGTACAGCTATATACGTTTCAGACCAGTGCCCTAATCGTATGTGCCACCGCGGACGACATCAAACCCACGTCTTCATAGAGACCGTCTGCGTTATGAGTAAAAACCTGGTTTTCTCGAGTTCAGCCAACAATCTTAGTCATTAATGCAAACTTAAGAAATTGAGTCCTCTTAAACAGCCCTCGGACATTCTCTTCGCGATTACCCTAGCGCCTTAGTAATCTATTAGCACGTCGGAGCTCGTGTTAGAATACCCTTCAGCAAGCATCCGTACGAAAACATCGTTACATTACTTTGATCCTTTTAAACTTAAAAACTCTTTTTTATAAAGTAAAGTGTCTTTATAAGTATTCTGCGGCTATGCAAAGTATTCACAAATTTCAATGTATAAACACTCAAACGTAAGTTTCTTGCTTAAACCACTTATTAATTTGCATTAACTTCAAGCGTTTGCTAATTGTTTTCGTGTTAAGAGCTATACTTTGTAGATAATTATAAACATAAAGTGGCTTCTAACTTATTTAATGAAGTTTACTCTTCAAGTTGAAATTTGACCTTTTTGTTGTCTGACAAAACTCGTCTGAGTATTCCACGTAACGGTGGAGCTTCAGGCGTTAAGGGGCGGGTAAGATAGAGGCGAACTTTCTTCTAGTAGAAGAGGAGAGTTGGGTGCCTGAGGCGCGGTGGACGTGCTTGACGTGCTAGAGAAGAGGAGATAGTCAGTTTACACCTCGGGTTGTTACGTCGTCTAGATAAACCTTGTCGCAGGACTAAAGTAAACATGCTGGGTTTTAATAAGAGATATGGGCGTCTTGGATTGGTTACGGATTAAGTTATGGTAAAGGCAAACGGAACACAGTTGCAGAGGGTCTGGAACCCTTTTTTAATAATATTGAAATTATTCCAGGAACTTTGCTAATCCATCTCAGAAATCTATTTATTTATCTCTAATTTATCTATCATCTCGTCTATCTACACGGGTATGCTACATCCGGTCGAGTGCTTTACCCCTAAGCTACCGAAACTGTTCACTTCATAACATCTGGATTGTTGCGGTTCATTATAGTTCTGAAAATAGATAGGAACTATACTGCAACGATTCTGCTGCCTTTCAACTGACTAACCTAACATTATTAATAATGTTATTACCTTAAATTAAAGATTAAGTAGTCACAACAAAAATTGAATCCAGGAAGTTGTCTAGACAGAATGAATATGCTCATGGTTTAATCAGAATATATATTTTTCTTGAAACAGCTTGCTTTTAGTAGCTGCCCATTAATGTGCAATTAAAGACACAAATTGAAGCAATTTTCCAAGCTTATGTACAGGAAACATATATGTAATGTGGAATTACGTCGTCTGATAGATCCATGATCTGGAGCTGAACAATCCCCTTAGCTGCAACTTTTTTGGGGTGAAATAATAGGTCAAATGGAGATCCAGAGTAAATGCGAATTCACTGGATTTTGCTATGAAACTATTTTAAATGTAAATTTAGCAATATAATACACAAAATTTAATATTCATGAACTTATTATATATATATATATAGTTTTAATATAACCGTTATACTAAAAACTTAAATATGTGTCAATCGGAGAATTGTGCACAATTTTTTAATTTGAGCACGTGAGATCAAAACTTTGCACTTTTGGTTAAAGTTAGTGTTGAAATCCAATTCAATATTGATAAACCGCCCCCTGAAGAAGCGCCTTCCATTACCAAACACACGATGTTTCCACAAACTCCATGTTATTTAAACAAACCCCAAACGTTTCGCGTTGTTTCCACAAACATCAACAAGAATTCCAACATCTCTTGGTTTGTTTCCCAAATATTATTTCTCGCGTTCGATATTTCGATAGTAAGAGATCCACGAAGATCCACGAAGATCCACGAAGCGTATGTTCGCGTCTAGATTAGTCGAGAGCCTCAACACAGCCGCAAACAAATTTGATTAGCTTCATGCTTGGCTGTCAGGTCGAAACTTAACATGACGCGTCTTGTACGCGAGTATATAGCCCGCATCCAAAGTGTACCTTTCGTATTGACAAACACTAAAATAAATTCGTGAAATTACCGGTTAAGATTTTTTTCGAGTTTTTGGTGGAGATGCCGTGTAAAATATAAGTATCATGTTCTGAGTTTTTGGTGGAAGTGCCTGGTAACGTAGTTTATTAATTTTGTATCTAGTCATTTATTTTTCTTTAAAGACAATTTTGTATTTCAATTAGTACAGACTAAAATGAATTGTTTTTTAATTTGATTTTTTTTAAATATACGAAACACTCGCAAATTGATGTATTTATATGGAAACAAATCGGAAAAAAATCTCACCCTGGTATCGAACCCAGGCCCCTATGAGATGGATTTGGTTATATCTGAATTTATTTGATTTCTATATAACCGATAAGAGCTACGGGAGGATCCCGATTAATGAAATCAATATGTTTATGTTTTTATTTTGTTATTAATTAATCGAGACTTGTTGAACCACGTTTATCTATATTCTTGATCATAATAAGAACATCAAATAAAGATGAAATAATAATCATAAGATGGTATTTCTTCTTGGTTCATCATGTTAAAACGATTACGAATATCGTTAAAGGAAAGCCAAGAAGATTTTCAATTAACTTTTCTGGGTAACGGTATAAATTCAATTTAGGCAATGTAATGAAGAATTGAGTTCACCCTGAATTAAATGAAGCCACGATTCTTCATTCGTGTCACATTGAATGAATTCTCGGCATTACCAAACAAACTTCCAACTGAATTATTAGTTTAAAACACAAATTTATTTTTGTATTGAATTAAACAGTCTTAACGACCTTGGTATTTGGCTGCGAGGGAGAGATATATATTGCCGGGGAAAAACTTTCCACGCGAGAAAGTTTCGAAAATAAAGGTTAGAGAGGAGAAGAACAAGACTCGCTCTCAAAGCTAGCCAGCCCATTTCGGCTCGTCACACGGCTCCAAATTTGATTTTCAATTTCGAATTTGCATAAGGTTGGTAGCTAGGAATACTGAATACAAATACGGAGAGAGTTCGCCTTTAGCATACAAGAAAATTAGAAAAAATATGGATTTTTGAAGAAGAGAGAACTTAGTTGATGTCAAAGACAACTTGGAATATATTTTCAAGGTTCGTATATAAAAGCTCGAAGAAAGTGGAGATTATAAAGTTAGACGGAAAAATGGTTTCCCGTGTTGAATAAATGAAGTCTATGCCATAAATTTCAAGAGAGGGATGACGGAAAATTACATTAAACGTTTTCTTTTTGAAAAAGAGGAAGTTGTCACATTTATAATAAGCGCCTTGTTAAGTAGATAGGATGGGGGAGGAAAGTGGCTTACTCAATGTTAATATATTAAACAGAGGTGCAACGAAGGCCGTTTCCAAGTAAAGACTTTCATGTCTGCGATTCGCCTACGGTGTTTATCAGTAATCTTATTTTGTTAAGTCGACATTTATTGTGTTATGAGAGACTATAGGTGGTGATTTTATGACGAAGATGAACAATTACAAATAATCATACATACATGATGCGGCAATCGAACCCACATTAAACATCACATAGAGAATGTTTGAATAAATATTTGCTTTATTTCTATTCAGTGTTGTAAAAAAAGCTTTATGTTTTCAAAACACAGTTGACCCTTAAGATGATAAAAGTAAATCTTGTAGTTAAGGTAAATAGAAAGTGTAATACTAACAATTAAATAGGCTAGTTACCTACTACTTACTAATAACATACCAATGAAAGCGTTGGTCGGTCAAGTTAAGGTTCTGCATTGAACTGTTTTGAACGCTTTAATTGAGGACTGCGATTGGCACCATCGTCGAAATACTCTCCATTAGTATAACCATATGTATCTTACAACTATCTTATTATTACTTTAATTACATAATTTCGTCCCCGGGACAGTTACCTTAAAATATTTTCCTCAACTCTTATGTTATAAATATTACATTTTATAAATATTACATTTTAGTGTAAAACAATTCATTGCAGGTATCGGTTTACAACAATGATCATAGAAATTCAGTTGTTATGTATTTAATTATATTTTTAAATATTTACAAAAATATACTTTGCGTTGTAAGTGCTATGCTTGTTGTGGTATTATTAATCAATCAATATCTGCATCTTTCCCCAAAAATTAAGTCCGATAAGGATTGAGTAGGTGCCTTAATTAAAACAAAATATTCGTTGTCATAAAGTAAAGTAATTAAATGTATGAATTTGAAAAATGAAGTTAAAATGAACGAATCGTGATTATTTTGTCAGTACCTAGAATCTCGTTCTTGTTTCTTACCCACAGTTTTGCTTCATCACAAACTCATCATATTAACCTGAAAATGATAGTCGAATTTCGCATTCATCGCTTGTCCTCTCGAGACCGCCTTGTTAGATGGGGGGAGGAGGGGGGGGGGGGGGGGAATCTAGGCAGATCGTTCACGGATCGATAATATCGCACTTCACCTTCACCGCATCCCAACTTACAGACTTCCAAGTAGACTTCGGTGCGACTCCTTTCACTTTTCAATACGTTTCAAGAGGATTTTAAATAACACTTTAATAGAACAGAGGGCCTATTTACTAAGTGACAACAGTCGATCGACAGCTACAAGCGACAATAGACTACCGAAACGACAACTTTAGTGACAATAGTCACGCATCTGACTGCAGCTATACAAGCTTATTAGCGTATGTGTCTTCAACAATTACACATTTAACATTAAAACGGAACCAAAGTTAATATAATACTAGGAAAACGCTTAAGTCCCGCCGCGTTGTTGGATGAGCGTAATTGGTGCATTGAGCTGCCATGTGTTATGCGGATTTTCTGTTGTTCTGTAAAAAAAATTATTACTATGTTCAAGATTTTTTAAAATTTAATTAAATTAAATTAAAAATAAACTTTTTTTTTTAATTAATCACAATTTCCAAAAAAGAAAAAAATCGAAAAATTGCGATTTTTATAAGAAATAATTATTCGATTGCGCTCAAATTTCACATGAATATATAAATTCATAAAATTAAGGTTCTGTGAAAAAATCATTACAATAGGATAAAGCATGTAGTTGTTATAAATCAAAAAATTGTTTTAAAAAAGAAAAAAAACGCAAAATTTCTATTTTCATGAAAAATAATTTTTCGATTGCGCTCAAATTTCACACGAATATCTTAATTCATCAAATTAGGGTTCTGTGAAACATAAATTGAAATCGGATAAAGCATGTAGGTGTTATAAGTCGAAGATTTTTTTTTTAAATCGAAAAAAAATCGTAAAATTGCGATTTTCATGAGAAATAATTTTTCGATTGCGCTCAAAAACGTGGCAGTTCTAAGTTCAGAGATTTCGAAGGCCTCCATAAAATTTCATGGCAATTGGAGTATTGGTTTAGCCGAAATCAAAAATACAAAAATAAAGAAAGAAAGAAAGAAAGAAAGAAAAAAACATTCCGGATTTTTTTCTCCAGTGTAGTGAAATGGAATCTTCGCTTCGCTCGATACGCTCGCTACGCTCATCAAATGAACGTCTTAAGAGGGTTCGCTAAGGCAACCATGGAAGTAAGTTCAGTTTCTTAGCTTGCTAGTAGATGTTTTGTAGTTAAATAGTAGAATGGATAAAATCTTAATACGTATGTATTTACTTATTCTCAAGTTATAAAGTTTATTCGTTTTTACCTGAACGTTATTAAAGAAACCGTCAATGTTTTTCAGTGCGGATCTTTCTTAATCATATCCCAATTAAAAAGTCTGTGGAACCTTCATATTTTATACACGATTACCGTTAAATTTGCCCCTGTACTGAGCCTAGAATTTTCAAAATAATTTTTCTTCAGGATTTAAGTGTTTAATTTAACTTGAATGTACAGGTTAACGGATTGAATCCAAAATTTCGTGTTATTTTTTGTTTGAAACTCAAGTCATGTATTGTATTTTGTTTTTACTTAATATTTCTGGGGCGAATCTTAGCAAAGCATTGCATGAGGCGTATTCCCTGAAAGTACATTGGTGTATATAGAGCACTTCACAGATATGATCCTGATATTTAAAACCGTTGAACTACAGACTTGAGAATACTGACGCTAGTCTCAGCAAGTCTTCTTAACATGGATTTCACTAAGTGAACATTTTTTTCATTCTTTTAACGATAGTTTTCTAAACGTTGACGTCAACATTTTGTTTCTACTCAGCCCAAGTTGTTTTCGTACATTTCCAATTTTCTTCTCCTCGTAAGAGAGGTTTTTCCCTCATACTTATTTTTCTATTTTCATCTTAGTTACAAATTGTTTCCAATATCGTTGGTTTTGTCGGACTTTTGCAGAACTCAACCCTATGTTACATGCGTAACGTCTCGTCTTCATTAAAGGTTGCTAAGTACCACAAAATGTGTGTTATCAATTATCATTACTTACATAGTTGTTTTATGATATGACGCAAACTCATAAAGAAATGGAACAACTTTTATTATGAAACCAAGAACAGAAAAATGTGTTCCCTGTAATACATTCATTTCCATGACATGTAAGAAAGTTTGCCTGGTGGCGCAATTGTTTTTGTAAAGAGACTTTTAACAGCTTTCTAGTCAAGAACTATTCCTTAACGATACTTTATGTCAAGATTAAATTGTGATTGTGAAATGGGGTCTTGATAAATATTTTTTTGACCTGAACTTCTTGACCATTCTTCGACCTATTGTTTCATGATCAGCGAATAACCTTTTAAACGACAACCTTACACTTGTCGAAAATTTCATTATTAAACAACCACTGCTAACTTCTTTAGTAATTTTGATGGAACCTTAGTTTGTGCTGTTTGGAGAGATTGGTTTATTTATGAGGCTCTTCGTATTTGACAACTCTGTTTCTTAGATATGATAATCTTTAATTTTTTAAACTACATATTTATGTAATTTTGTGATTATTTTGTGACTTTTCTCATTACGCATTCATTAACGTCTTTATCGTGAGTTTGTTACTTATAAAGTAAACCTTTGAGAATGTAACGACAGATAAAGTCGCGAGGACATCCTATGTTTCCTCTCTTCCAAAGCAAGCAAACTCTTGCTCAGGACCGCAAAGGTAGGACACCCTTCCGTCTAGGATCGCGACAGTGACGCTCCTCCGCTCTGCGGAAGCCGTAGAAACAACTGATCATCAGACGATTCAGCCCCGATGATTTCCCCAGGGCCGGTTGAACAAATCACAGAACAACTGCACCTTTTAAATAAGTCAATATTTCCCGCGCTCGCTTATTCGGGGGTTCCCATGTCGACCGTTGATAAGAATTTGTGGGCGACGTTAACGCTTGTGTACCTGACTTGGAGCGCACGGTGATTTGTCAATCTGAGTACCGAGGCTCTTGCATGTTAAGGTGGGATCCCGTATTTTTACCTACATACTGTTGGTACACCCAAACAAATAGATCACCGTATACAGATAAAAAGTCATCGTTTTAAGAAAACCCAATTCCATGGTTTCGTTCAGTCAAATGGTGCATTTGTGATAAGATCTTTTTTTTTGTTAATACTTGCTTACTATACTTGTTCGAATAAATTGGTGCAAACTATAATCATTATTGTCAAAACGCTTAGAAATGCCATATTGGTGAATGTTTGCATTTTACTTTCTACCTTGCTATCCAATAAATATACAGTTTGATATGTGTATTGAGGGACTAGTTTGGCCCTAATGAGTTAGTTAATTTTTTTATTAGGATTGTATTATTAACACTTTTCATGACAGATCTAGCCACTCGAAGAAAACGCTATGACATGTCCTTCTTGCACCGTATCATCAATGGCATTTTCCGGTCCACCAGTCTTGTCTCCATGTTTCCACTTCATGTTCCATCCCGCTTTACTAGGCTTACGCACCTTTTCCATGTAGCTAGACCTAGAATTTCTATTACCCGTAGATCAATCACCTTTCGTTTACCTTCCTTTTATAATAATTTACCTAATTTACCAAAGTTCGACATATTCTCTGATTTTAATACTTTCAAAAAATCAATCCGTGATTGGACTGCAGTTGAAGGTCATTAGCATTTCCCCTCTATTCTTTCAAACATTTTTCACTTTTATGTTTGTTGCACTTATAATTTTGGTATATTGTTCATTGTTTATTGTTTATTAATATTTTTAATTGTTTGTTAATTTGTAGGTTTATTGATTGTAATTTAAATTTTTACTTATTTATATATTTTTTTAGGATTGTCTATGTAAAATGGTACTTGTACTGTACGAGACTCTTATATAAATAAATAAATAAATCGCAGCTTTCAATTTATTAAATACATTGTATTACAAAATGTTTACTACGCATTCACAATGCGACATTTTTTTATCCCTCGTTACAAATCATATATTGATGATTAAAAACTTGAAAACTTTGTCAACAACAAGATAGAAGAAAGGAATCTTGAGATGGATGAGATTTTTATACTGGCTGTAGTTTATATAATGATTGGCGGACTTTAATGTTATACATTATAGTTCAGTAAGTTTGAATAAAAATTAAATTCTTTACTCCGAGGAAATACTAAATAAATACCGCCAACATTCAACTCGAAACAAGATAAATAATAACTAAACGCTATGAAAGCGTTCAAACGCTCAACATATCAACATTGTGTAATTGGCCGTCACGAGTTTGAAACATTTTTGTTTGAGTTAAAACATGGTCGAACAAATTTAAAATACCGTTGCTTTAATATAAAATTACCTCCAAATTCATTTGCTCACAATTACACTGTTTGATATCATTTATCACATGGAGTACCACACAAAAGCCTCATGGTGAATGATGAATCCCACTGATGAAAATTGAAATTTGAAAAAACCCATTCCGTCCTTAACCTACTCTAATTATTCTATGGTTTCCAAGAACGATGACAATATTGACTTATTTGAAAATGCTTATAATATCACATTCCTAAACAATTTCGTACGTATGACCCATCAAATATTTGCGATCTACTTTTTCCTGCTTGAAAGTTTGATTTTTCTGTTTATGCATTTTAGCATGATCCTTATATATTTCGTCTGAAATTAAACCATGTAGCAAACTAGTAGGATTTTAATTTTAGCTCTTTTATCTTTTTTGCATTTCTTCTTTTCTTCATTTTCCTTTCATTTTTGGTATGATCTGAACTCTCTTTTTATTTCATGATTTTCAATTTATTTTTTTAATTTGCATATTTTATGATTATTTGTTTTCAGATCTGCAATGGGTGACGCACTGGGGAGTGACTTTGTAGCGTGCATTGATCCTTTTAATAATCATTTTTAAAATTAATGTCTCTCCGTTCAATATTATTGTGTGCAATTACGTTACTCTTTTTTTACCAACAATCCTCCTTTGTGTAACATTTTTTACAACTGCATAAGATAAATAGTTTTGTCTACGTCAGTACACCAAACGTAGCTAATTAATTACAGCGTTGCCGCGTGTAGTGAGCGTACTGGTTGAGTCTGGCAACAGCGCTCTCAGGCTTGTTAGAAATGTGTCACTGCCTTCTGAAGTGTGCTAATGCGCAGAGCACATAGAGACTTCCAAGTCTCGGTTCTGTTTAATAAAAGTCGGTCTAACTTGCGTGCCTGATGAAAACCACAAAAACTTCATAGCTTTCCAAGCAGAAAGGATTCTTTTGCATCGAGAAATGGAAATGAAATATGTATGAACATTTCATTTGTCAATTCTTTCTACTTGCTGGTTTGTTAAAACACATAAGTTCATAGCATGTGAAGAAATCATAGATCCAAACTTACTCTAAAGTTACAGAGAAGGTTTGTATTTCTTAAATTCATTTAATGTATTCTATTGGGCAGTGAAATCTGCCATCTTGGGTTTAAGTAGACAGAATTTAATCTGGTGTCTTCATAGCTCAGTTGGTAAGAGCATCTGCGCGGATTGGTCCCAGGTTCAATCTCCGGTGGAGGCACTTTTTTTTCTGTGTACCATAACAGCGTCTTAGTCGCCTACTATAAAACCAAGGTAAAACATTTTTGTATTTGTTAAATACAACATGTATGATCGTGTACTATGTTGTCAAGCAATTTCATTTATTTTGTGGTCAATTAAAATCGTATTTACCGGTTTTTCTGAATTTTGTTTATTAGGTTATTTATTATGAACACTAATAAGAATAAGTCGTCCCCTAAATAGTATAGAGTAATATAAAGTATTGAAATGTTTTATTTTTAAGTGTATTTTTAATGTTTTGACGATGCCCATGCTCCTAAATCGTATTTGTCAACTGAATTAATAAAAATACAGTTCAAAATAACGGGCACACCACTCCACGTCTAAGCTTATTAAGTTGGCCCAATCTCAAGTTTAGAAGGGGAAAAAACTGAACAATTTGATCAACGGTCCGTTTTTAAATTTCGTCTCACCTCATCAATTCATGTCAACACGTGTTTGCATGTAATGGGCGAAAGTAAAGTTACACTAATTTAATAAAACTTTAAAGTTATCAGACATCGGAATGATGTTTTATTGTAATTATCTACCGGCTTGCTAAGTTGTGCAATGACTGAAACGAATTCAAACTTCTCCAATTTGCCATTAGTCATTCGGATTGGGCAGCCAGCTAGCAACTTCATACTTTGTTCGAAATTCGAATTTTCTCTCGAGCAAATGGACTCAATTCATTCCATTGAATCTTGTAAATGACTTTGAAAAGTTTATTCAGCTCCATTGAAACAATTGAAAGGATTATTGTCGAAGTTGAACAAGGTTTCTGTTCTTGTTACGACGTGGCCGGTATTAATGACATCGCAACTTGTTCTAGCAAACTGGAAGGGGGGGGGGATGAGAGTGGAAGAAGTACAATCATCAATCAAACAATCAGTGATCTCAGTGGCGGATTGGTTTGTAGTAATCTAATCTGATTGATAGGGGTGTAAAACTCTTCCAATGTACTAGACTCGTCGCAAATAGCAAAGAGGCTTTAAAAGAAAGTATAACAAAGAATAAAATTATCATTGTCAAATGTTTGCGATCCATCAAGTTGTACAAATAATAATGGGATCTAACTTATCAGTCTATTAATATAAATTTTCGATATTTTCACAATACTAAAATATACAAATTCCATTAAAACTTATTACTGCTACCAATAATGACAATTCAAAACGATGGTTAATACAATAATATGTATTAATTGTTTAAGACGTGAATGCGCTAAAGGTCACTAGAACATGACATGGAGCCATTCACATAATGTATGTGTAACTAGGAAAACGCTAAAGTCCCGCCGCGTTGATGGATGAGCTTTTTATAGTTTTTAGTTTGCGTGGGATATCTTTACTTTTGCAAGTGCTTTGTTTTGTTGCCTACGCATTGTAGGTGATTGTTGTCAAGTTTCTATTGTTTCTTGTCAATTGGTATTATTTACCGTAAAAAACTTATATTAAAATTTTTATTTCTATGGATTCTGGCTAACTTTTTCAACTTTTTCTTTCAAAAGGTACTACGAACATCACCATAACCTTAATGTCCATGTATAATATGAACGTTGTAGCCCCACCCGTTTGGTCAGAATTGGCACAAACGGCACAAAAATATCGCAAAAAAATCAAAAACTTATATTAAAAGCTTATTTTCTATAGATTCTGGCTAACTTTTTCAACTTTTTCTTTCAAAATGTACTACATCACCATAACCTTAATGTCCATGTATAATATGAACGTTGTAGCCTAACCCGTTTGGTCAGAATTGGCCCAAATGGCACGACAATATCGCACAAAAAATCGAAAAAAATCGTATAAGTACGATATTCATGAGAAATATTTCTTCGATTGTACCCAAAAACGTGGCAAGTCTAAGTTCAGAGATTTCGAAGGTCCTGTCAAATTTTCATCAAGATCGTATATGCCGTTTGCCCGGTAGAGAGCGAACAAACAGACGGAAAAACAAACAAACAAACAAAAAAAAGCAAACAAACAAACAAACATAAAAACACCCGAGCTAAATTTTTTGGGGGTCAGTGAAATTGAAGTCTTCGCATCACTCGCTACGCTCATCCAATAATACAATATAATGTAAAAAATGTAAAAATAAATACATTATCGTTAAGACTAAAAATTATAAAATAATATTTCATGATTTTTTTTTTTAAACAACGCTTATTTTTAAATGTACTAAAAAGTAAAAAATAAATTTTCGACCAATAAATTTTTGCCGAACTCGGAAAATAAAAGCGTTGGGCGCTTACGGTATTGACATAGACTAGGAAAACGCTTAAGTCCCGCCGCGTTGATGGATGAGCTTTTTAAAGTTTTTAGTTTGTGTGGGATATCTTTACTTATCAAGTGCTTTTTGAACGCATTGTAGGTGATTGTTGTCAAGTTTCTATTGTTACTTGTTAATTGTTATTAAATTCCTCAAAAAACTTAATTTAAAAGCTTTATTTATATAGTTTCTGGATAATTTTTGCAACCTTTTCTTTCTAAACGCTATTCATCACCATTAGCGTAATGTCCATGTGAAATATGAACATTCTAGACCCACCCGTTTGGTCAGAATCGGCCCAAATGTGCACGAAAATATCGCAATCAAAATCAAAAAAACTTATATTAAAAGCTTTATTTCTTTAGATTCTAGCTAACTTTTTCAACTTTTTCTTTCAAAATGTACTACATCAAAATAACCTTAATGTCCATGTATAATATAAACGTTGTAGCCTAACCCGTTTGGTCAGAATTGGCCCAAATGGCACGAAAATATCGTACAAAAAATCGAAAAAAATCGTAAAAGTACGATAATTATGAGAAATATTTCTTCGATTGTACCCAAAAACGTAGCAAGTCTAAGTTCAGAGATTTCGAAAGTCCTGTCAAATTTTCATCAAGATCGCATATGCCGTTTGCCCGGTAGAGAGCGAACAAACAGACGGAAAAACAAACAAACAAAAAAAAAAAAAAAAAAACAAAACAAACAATAAAACACCCGAGCTAAATTTTTTTGGGGGGTCAGTGAAATTGAAGTCTACGCTTCACTCGCTTCGCTCGCTACGCTCATCCAATTACAGAATTTTGTTGTTCATGAAAGGAAAGCGCCCAACGCTTTTAATTTCCGAGTAAGGCAAACATTTGTTGGGCGAAAATTTATTTTTTACTTTATAGTACATTTAAATAGAAGAGTTGTTAAAAAAAAAATCATGTCATATTTAGAGGACTTTTGTGGGAAAGTGTTCCTTTAAACATACGTACAAGAAAAAGTTTTATGAAAAAAAAAAAAATCTCCTATCGATATCCGAAATACTAGGAAAACGCTAAAGTCCCGCCGCGTTGATGGATGAGCTTTTTTAAAGTTTTAAGTTTGCGTGGGATATCTCTACTTTTGCAAGTGCTTTGTTTTTCTGCCGACGCATTGTAGGTGATTGTTGTCAAGTTTCTATTGTTTCTTGTTAATTTGTTATTATTTAACGTAAAAATCTTACATTAAAAGCTATATTTCTATGAATTCTAGCTAACTTTTTCAACATTTTCTTTCAAAAGGTACTACATCACCATAACCTTAATGTCCATGTATACTATGAACGTTGTAGCCCCACCCGTTTGGTCAGAATTGGCCCAAATGGCATGAAAATATCGCATAAAAAGTCAAAAAACGTATATTAAAAGCTTTATTTCTCTCGATTCTGGCTAACTTTTTCAACTTTTTCTTTCAGAAAGCAATACATCACCATTATTTTGATGTCCATGTGAAATATAAACGTTGTAGCCCCACCCGTTTGGTCAGAATTGGCCCAAATGGCACGAAAATATCGCACTAAAAATCGAAAAAAATCGTAAAAGTACGATATTCATGAGAAATATTTCTTCGATTGTACCCAAAAACGTGGCAAGTCTAAGTTTAGAGGAAAACGAAGGTCGTGTCAAATTTTCATCAAGATCGCATATGCCGTTTGCCCGGTAGAGAGCGAACAAACAGACGAAAAAAAACAAAAACAAAAAAAAACAAAAACAAAAAAACAACCGAGCTAAATTTTTTGGGGGGTCGGTGAAATTGAAGTCTTCGCTTCGCTCATCCAATTAAATAAATTCGTATCTAGGGCGACGATCGTCGCCCGGCAGACAAGCGCATGCGACTGCTTAGGCGACACGAACTCCAGCCCTATATACAGCTACTAGAGTTGGGGGGTTTTCAGCTATCTGCACACGCCGCCCCGAAAGAGTTACAATCTTGAAACTCGGTATATGACCTGGTATGTGGTCCATGACATACCAAAAAAAAATCAACCCGATCCGACAACTCGTTCTGTGTTAAAAAAGGCTCTCAACATCGTCAAATTCCTTTCGGCTGGCTGGGTGGGTGGCTGGCTGGCTAGGAGTTCTCCGCGGAGATTAATTTAGCCTACAGAGAAAACGGTAAATCTTAGAATTATGAAACTTGGACCACACTTAGATGTATTTCAGACGCAGTGACTTGTGCTTTCAAAACCAAAATCGGGTAACAGGGACGAGAGAAAATCAAAATTTGGATGATAATCAAAACGCGTAATTACCAAGGCGTGGTAATTTGTACAAACTTGAAATTAAACATGCTATTAACCATTATAAATATCTTGCGTCCAAAACATAAGGGGCTAAATTTGGGGATGACCATTGGCCCCAAAATGACAAAAAACATATCTGAACTTTAAGAAATGAATCATTCAAAGAAAACGCTTCAACTTAGATGTTTCAAACGTGGAATACATTTTGATATCTCTCATTCTTTATCACTTTTGAATATGGAAAGCAAAATTGGGTAACGGGTACCGGGGAAAATCAAAATTATCAAAAGTAGGTAATTCCGTACTCTTATGAATAATACGCTATACTGAGAAAACGGTTCATCTTAGAACTTTGAAACTTGGGCCACACTCAGATGTACCTCATATAACCAAAACCGGGCAATTGGGACCGGGGAAAATCAAAATCAAAATCAAAACGCGTAGTTACTCAGGCGTAGTAATTTGTACAAGCTTGAAATTAAACATGCTCTTAACCATTATAAATATCTAGTGCTTAAAACACAAGGGGTATCTTTGGGGGGACCGTGGGCCCAAAAATGTCAAAAAACAACTTTGAACTTAACAAATTTAATCATTAAAAGTCCATCATTCACACCTTGATAGCAAACGAACAACAAAAAGATGTAATATCCAACCAAATACAAAAATTTGTAAAAAAAAAAAAAAAAAAACGGCAGCCAAGCTCTCCTTCAAAAGTTTTCGGCTGTGAATGCTGTGAGATATAGAAGTTGAGCCAAGCTTTTTATTCTTTCTCCCTAGTTTCGCTTTGAAAATAAGTAAGATCATTTCGCCTGTTGACGAGCGCCAAGCCAACGATTTTTTATGATTTCGAGTTTAAAAATTTTACTTTTTTACCACAAAAATCGTTGGCTTGGCGCTCGTCAACAGGCGAAATGATCTTACTTATTTTCAAAGCGAAACTAGGGAGAAAGAATAAAAAGCTTGGCTCAACTTCTATATCTCACAGCATTCACAGTCGAAGACTTTTGAAGGAGAGCTTGGCTGCCGTTTTTTTTTTTTTTTTTTACAAATTTTTGTATTTGGTTGGATTTACAGTCTACCCAGTCACTCTATATAACACCCAATTCAGGAGTACAGATTACAGTTATTTTTTTCAACTGCATCCACACACAACACCTTGACTTACTAAAACACAACATTAAAATAAAATTATTCTGTTTTATGGGGACTTCCTCCCGTTTTTTCGATTTAATGTACAGTTACCTACTAAGAGGTGATTTTGTTCGGTTATTATTTTCTACGCCATTTTTTATTAGTTAACAAAATATTGAAGGGTAATTTAGAGGAAAAAAGTTATTTTGTGTAGGTTCCTATCTTTTTAGAGAGACGACCCGGACGAGAACATGTTTTTCCTTTTTTTTTGACAAAGTCAGTCTTAACTTTTTCAAACTTTTTTATTTTGGGGATCTTGCACAAGACTGGTCTTATGCTACCTGCAGGCTGCAGTGAGATTAGTTACTAGGTCAAAAGTGTAAATGAAAGTCGTTAAAGTTCTGGAAGAAATAATAACGTGTAACGACGATGAAGCCAAATCTAGGAAGGTTTATCATTTTATCTTCCATCCCAGGCAAACGTTGTGATTCGCACCCAACCGACAAATATGATGGCTATCGCTCTTCGTATGGAATAAGATCAACACTGAGGTATACGTTAATATGGCATCTCTGCAGTTGCAGTGTCTCTATTATCTAGTGCCATCCTCGTTTACTATGCGTTCTCTGGATGTGATTTCACCATTCACAAGAAAGAGTAAGCCCGCCAATTTTCTTTTCTTGAAAATAATTCAATTGCATGTTCAGATTGTGTTTGCTGCACTTGGATCAAACGATTTAACAGAAGCTAAAGTAACTTTTGAAATTATAGAAAAGTGTGTATCTTGCATCAAATACTGCAATAAGTATTTGATTACATAGGCCTATATCCACCCAGTGGCTCAATATAAGAGGACGGAACATAGTCAATGGTTCCTTGGGGACTTACGTCACCCCCAAGAAATCACATGCCATTGATCATCCGTCTTGGCCCGGGTTAGAATATAAGAGTCCATCTCGCAAACATCAGCTAGCAAGTACGGGGGTATAGGCATTACTCCCGGAAACTAGAGGCGAGCTCTAGAGTCGTTGTCGGGTATCCCCCCTCCCCGCACGAAGACCTCGCGCCGCCGCCGAGGACAATGACAACACGAACGATGACAGACGATGATGATGACGACGTCAAAACCCCCAGCTCGGGTCTTTCCTCCTCACATCCCCTAGGCTAGAGTGGAGCATTATGATGACTAACGGTTGACACGCCATTTAAACCAAACTGAAATACCTCTCATTGATCATGCAGACTCTGAGGAGGAAGGTATTGCTGGCATCACTAAGACTAAGAAGAGTGATAGTGTAACACAATAATATGTCAAACGGATTGGTAAAAATAAATTGACCCTAATCTAGCATCATATGGCTACTGTATATAAATAGCTATAGGTATGTCTATATACCTGACATTTTTTACAATAGCTGTTGTATAGAGCATATTTTAAAATTATTTAAACCAGGTTCTGATACATCAGTAAATTAAAAATTAATTGACAAATTAAATCATGATCCTTATAACCTTACACTTTAAGACTGATCCGTTTAATTTAATAAAGGAACTACTGATTTAGATGATAAAGTAACGATGCAGAAAAATGAGTCAATATTTTTGTTGAAAAAGGAACCCAAGATTTCCACCCACTAAGAAAAGATCTTATTGAAAATATTCGTAAGGTGTGTTCCAAACGATGCACAAAATGGCATTTGTTTCAACCATGTACCTTATGAGGAAAACATGGCCATTTTTTGCACTTTTGTAGCGTTTTTTGGTGTGAGGGTCCTCTCAGAGTAATGTTGTTATATATTATGTAACTCTAGACATCTTCCTGGTTCGTTAGACACCATTTTCAAGTGTGTACCTTGTCGGATAAAAAAGGGCCCCTTTTCCAAAAAATGGCGTCTGACACGCCAAAAGCCCCTTAAAAACGGTCTTATTATATATATTCGTAATCTGCACACATCAAAGAACAAAATTGCGTTTATTTCAATCATTTACCTTATGAGGTAATAGACAGCCCTATTTGGCCTATTTGGGGCCCAATGAAGCCCAAACGCCCCCATGTTGGCGCGTAAGATGCGGGTTTTGTAAAAATCATATAAATCCGCATATATTCCAATAGTCAAAACATAATATGTACCTTATGAGGTAATAGAAACTGTCACTGGCTCTTCGTCTATAAGCATTTAGCCTACCGCACGGAGGGTTGGGGTTCGATACCCGTTAGTTCGAACTTTTTTATATTTTTACACCCACATATTATTTTTGAAGGGTGTTAAATGGGGGAAAAAATAGGTGATTTTGTTTTATCTTGGAAATTTGTTAATGTTTCACGCTAATACGTTTTGAACACGATTCGCATTTAAAATGTTCAATTTAAATAACTAGGGAAACGCCAAAGTCGTTGATAAACGAGTGAGTGAGCCATGTGTTGAGTACCCGGTATCATTCCTCACACTGGACTAGATCCAGCCTTAGGTATAGGGGAGGAAAGAAGATGTTCCCGGGTATTAAACACTTAACTCATTCACTCGTTTAACAATGACTTTGAAGTTTCCCTAGTTTATTCCTACTGTGTGAGCTTATAATACAGCAACCCCTAGCTATGCACTATAAGCAAACCTACACTTGTTACTAAGGGTATCGTCCACTATCCTGATAGAAACTAACACTTGAAGCTCTCCTATCCCGACCCAGTCGCCGACACTCCTGTGTAACGTCCTCCATCCCGACCAGTCTTCCGAACACGGCGTATCGTCCTCAATCCCGACCATCATTTACAACAGGCAGGCGCGATGGCCTTTATTACTGGGAGACTGTGTCATACGTGGAAGCTCCTCTATCTTGACGTCAAAGATAGAGTTGGGACCACGTATGTCACACTTCGACCCAGTAAAGGACCCAGTAGATGCGAATGAAATATCGAACATTGATTTCGATTTCGTGACGAGTAACCAAATCGACATAGATTTCGACACGATGCCAATTTCTAAATCGAGATTCCGAGTCGACAAATGCCAACTTCTAATCAAAGATAATTTACGTTTCCCATGCCTACACTCACACTTACACTCACACTCACACTCCCATATCATAAATATCTACAAAAATAGCTAAATACGAAAAAAGGTAGGTTGTTATTGCAAGTATTGCTGGTATTTGAGATAGTAATTTTATTTATTTGTAGTTCAAAATTTAAAAAAATCCTTTATTTTATCCATGATAGAAATACGCTACAAATCAGAGACAAAAGTTCGAAGTGTAATTGTAATACTAGTGCAACATCAAGATTATAAGTAACTAGGAAGCTTTGCAAAAGCTTTTTCAGGCGCGTTGTTGGATGAGCGTAATTTTTTAAAAACGAAAAAAAACGTAAATTGTGATTTTCATGAGAAATAATTTTTCGATTACGCTCAAATTTCAAACGAAAATATTAATTCATAAAATTAAGGTTCTGTGAAAAAATAATTACAATCGGATAAAGCATGTAGATGTTTTAAATCAAAGAAATTTATAAAATCGAAAAAATTGTAAAATTACGATTGTCACGAGAATTTTTTTTTCGATTGCGCTCAAATTTCACACGAATATATAAATTCATAAAATTAATTTACTCTTTTCTTCAGAAGACTTCGGATATGAATGATGGTGTTGGTAAAAACCGTCACGTTTTATAGTGTTGTCAATAATCAATAACATTGCCTGGATATTTTAACAATGTTTTACAATAGAGTACGCAAGCATTAGTAATTACTACAATGAAGAGTACACAATAAAGATGTAGTACACTGCCTTGGTCAGAATACGTATGTAAATAATTAGATCCTTAACAAAACATAAATGAATTATTCAGTTTCTTTGTATGTTCAAATATTTCACAGATTACACCGGAAACACGGGCAATATATAATATAAACTGAAGAGGGCTATTCAAAAATTCATTTACAAAAAAATATGTGTGGTGCTTTCGTTGAAATATTTTGCATAAATACAAAATATTATATTTCTCGATTTGGTTAATCGGGAAACACTCCCGTAGGTGTAATTGTTATTATTTACTAGGAAAACGCCAAAGTCGTTGTTAGACGAGTGAGTGAGCCATGTGTGAGTACCCGGTAACATTCCTTTTCTCCCCCCTACCTTAGGCCTCCCTAGCCTATCTAAGGCTACAGTGGCGCATTATGACCTTACAGTTGACGCGCCCTTACACCAACTAAACTTATGAAACCCTTTTATTTATACAAATATAATTATCAGAGCGTTCGGAACATGCAGTTTTGCTACTCTCAACAGAGGTTCAAAGCTGCACCGATTACGCACAAACTAATAATAGAATATTTACTATATTTTACCCACTCTCAGAAAAACGTTCAACCTATTTGCGCTATTAATAATATTAACGATCAACATTATTAAAAATGAAAAAAAAATGTTGAATTGAGCTTTTATATAACATTTGCATGAAATGGTGAAGCATATTTTGAGAGTTTGACATAAGCTAGAACAATTATTCAAAGTAGCGCTAATAGTGGATTTTGTTAACAACAATTGCTGAAATCGTTGCCGAGATGGTTATTATTAAGCTTCCTAAAAACGGAACAGAAGTGGATGTTTACACTCAATCAAATATTCCTTCAATAACGGTTTTTTCACTACCGAGTTCGTGGGTTTGCCACAGATCGCTCCACAGTAGTTCCGTGACTCAAACAAAAGAAGAGGCGCTTAGACCAAACTGAGCGTAAAACCGCCCAAAGCATTTTAGCGGGCTACCTGTTTCGAGGAAGGGTTAGAAATTAGAATTGCTCGCCTATTGTACGCTTGACAATAAAATTCCTGTCGTAATAATCAAACATTTTTTATAATTAATAATATATGAAATTATATTTTGATATAAGAAACTCCAATACATTGCAAAATGTTTTTAATCAAAGCTCTACGACAAAAATTAGCATTTCACAGCAAATGGGTTACACTATCAATTTCAGAGATGGTAAAGCATGAGAAATGTTAATTTTGGTCGTGGAGCTTCAATTAAAAACATTTTGCAATGTGCAGGAGTTGCCGATTTCAAATATAATTTCATAAATTAGTAATTATAAAAAAATATGTGTTTATTAAGACAATAATTTTCTTGTCAGGTGTACAATAGACGAGCAACAAAACACAACGTTCGTGTTATTGAAAGCTCATTCACTGAGCGCTACGGGGAGTTCTAAACGCCTATGTACAATAAATTGAGAAAACTTATTGAATTTATCTAAGCTCATCATTGAGCCTCCTACTCAGTCATTGTTGATATATTATGCATTGATTGATTTAATGAATGATTTATCAATGTATGGGTTTGCGTTGCAAAGTTATCAGATTACGCACATCGAAACGACCATTAACACCGCAATTAATTTCTGAATTTAAGATTTGTTTCTGATAAATTATTGCAATCGGAAACTTTGCCACTTTATTGTTCGATGTAATAATATAATATATTATACTTTATTAGCCCATTTGCTTTTATTTCGTGGCCGTTTACTGTTGAGCCAAAAGCAAGTCCGTTTGTTACAAATAGCCATGACCAAATGAATATTCAGACATACTATTTTTTCTTTTCATTGTTCGCTGTTGCTTACTTATTTAATCATAAATCCCCTAACGATTATTGGTGATTCGCAAGCCTACTGAAAGTTCAGGTGTATTTTGTTGTATTGTATTATTTAATTATGGGCGATGTACAGTTCAACCACGGGCCACGTCAGATACATAACTGACATTTTTAACCAATTGGAATTAATTGTTGATTATTTTAAATTATGCGGTGTATAGTTCAGCCACGTTCAGATACATATCTGACGATTATTATAATATGTGATTCACGCTTTAGAACGCTAAAACAGGACGTTTAGATTTATGTCAGGAGGAATTGGGTGGAAAAGTCTCCCGGAAATATACGACTAGCTACGATAATCGACTGTGTGACCTTGTCAAAATCAGCTAATACCCTGCTTAGGGCTAGTACGGAGAGCGCGATCTGTTGTGTAGTTGCGACGCGTCGACGGATGTGGTGACATACCCCTACGCGATCAACAGCTAAAATATTGAACTTTCCAAAATCTAAAAGTTTGTGTCTGAAAGTAAGTGCAGTGAAAAGTTTATTCCTAACACTGGTTTTGGTTATATCTGGACTTACATAATGCAGAGTAATTAAATGTAGCCCTCCGTGGCCTTGGGAGAGTTACTTGATAATTTTGTTATTGTGTTCACACTCACTTGTGGAGCCCGGTCATTGCATGGTAAACGTAGGCCTAAGGGGGGGGGGGGGGGGGGAGAGGGGGAATAAAGGTTTTTGGTGAAATTAGCAAAAACCAAAAGATTCTCCACTCATGGCCATATTACACAATAGGCCAACGGCAACAAGGCACGTGTCTAGGGTGTCCCCCTGTTGCACGTAATATGTATAAAAATTATCATAACTGTCAGCTAACAGGATGGATTAATTTAGTAAATGGCATAATACTGAACTTATTTGTTGTTTCGGATGTTCACCTTCAAAACCTTACCGCAACGTCTGCAAAAAACATGTTGCGATGAAGGCATGCAATGAGCTAATACAAAGCAATGGCTATTGTAATCAGGCTAGAGTTTCATAAGTTTCATATTATGTATGCTGTATTTGTGGGATTCGCAAGCCCAGTGACAGTTCGGGTGTATTTATTGTTTTTTGTTTTATGGCTATGTACTTATCAGCCACGTTGAGCTAAGTTTGTTCATCAATGGCAAAAATAACTGATTCACAAGATTCAATACTAGATTTTACGGGAAAAGGTTTATTGGATGAGCGTAGCGAGCGATGCGAGCGAAGCAAAGAATCCATTTCACCACACTGGAAAAAAAAATCGGAATGTTTTTTTTTGTATTTTTGGCTGTTTGTCAACACGATTCCGGCTAAACCGATACTCCAATTGCGATGAAATTTTCTGGAGACCTTCGAAATCTCTGAAATTAGAACTGTCATGTTTTTGAGCGCAATCAAAAAATCATTTATCATGAAAATCGCAATTTGACGATTTTTTTTCGATTTTTTTTAAATTTCTTCGATTATTACACCCGATCCGATCCGATTTTATCCGATTTTAATGATTTTTTCACAGAACCATAATTTTATGAATTAAGATATTCGTGTGAAATTTGAGTGCAATCGAAAAATTATTTCTTATGATAATCGAAATTTTACTGTTTTTTTCTTTTTTGAAACAATTCTTTGACTTATAACACCTACATGCTTTATCCGATTGTAATGACTTTTTCACAGAACCTTAATTTTATGAATTAATATATTCGTGTGAAATTTGAGCGCGATCGATTGATTATTTTATATGAAAATCGCAATTTTACGATTTTTTCCTTTTTTTAAATAGCGAATAATTAAAAAAATTAAAATTAAAATTAATTTTTTGTATAATTTATAATTTATTTTTAAAAAATCTTCAATTTAGTAATGATTTTTACACAGAACAACAGAAAATCCGCATAACGCAGTAATGGTAGCTCAATGCATCAATTACGCTCATCCAACAACGCGCCTGAAAAAGCGTTTGCGAAGCTTTCTAGTATATTATATACATGCATACGTATTTTTTATATGCAAAATAATTTAATATTGAACCTTGACATGTGACATGGTATGATATGACAAAAATGAATCGTTCCAGTGTCAAACGTCAGTGGGACATCAGGGTCAACTCCTATAGTCGTGATAAAGAATTGGTCAGGGTAGGGGAAGTTTTATTTTACTGAAATTTAGTTCAGACTACAGTTTTTAAATGAAGAACTATTAAAGATTCAAGTTCCGTTTTTTGTTATATAAAAGTTCGTCAATACTATGATCTAAGTTCTTGAGAAGTATTTTGGTGGAAAATGCTGTCATGTAGTACGTTTTACGAATATATTTTTGTTGGGGAGGATAGGAAATATACGAAGAGGTACGTCAATCTTCTGTGTGACTATGTCGAAATCAGCTGAACGGGGTGGTTAGGACGGGCGAGCGATTTTTGTTGTTTTAGTTGCGACGCGTTAGCAATAGTGGATGAGGAATTAGGCGACCAACAGAAATTACTTTCGAATAAACTAAGTTCGTAGGCCTATAGAGTATGGCCTAAGTTCATTGAGAACATCACTAAGTGTTTCTCAACATTGGATGTGGTTATTTCTGGACTTGACGCAATGACCTGTAAGAATTTACGACTCCTTTATGAGAGTACCTCGATTATGTATTTTGTAAATTCGTATTTGTTCTCATTCACTTACTAGCCGCACAGAAGCTATTTTTCAAGTGGGGGCGGGGGGTGGAATAAGTTGTTTGGCTTCCTCATGCGCAAGCACTGAATACATCCTATAGTATACTGACTAATTAGTTTTTCACTTGTTGTAGCTTTGATGATGTATGGCGTGACTGGATGTCTAGCATTCAATTGGGGGAGGGGGCCTTGGTAGGGAATTCTCATTATCCCCCCACCCCCCCATCACATCTTCTTCCTACGCGCCTGTTCACTCATGGTTTCTCAGTAATTGCAGGGCAAAGAGCATACTGTGATTATTACATTATTTTGCTTAAAAAAATAATGACTGCTGCTCGTTGGTCTTGTGGTTAGCGTATCTGCTTCCAATGCAGAAGGTCCAGGGTTCGATTCCCGCTAAAGTCAGAAGTTTTTTAACTTCTGATTTGGACTTCAGTCCATCAGTACTTGTCTTAGGAGTTTGTAAACGGTGACTTTGGAGCCGTCCTAGCAACGAAGCACATAATACATTTCAGAGTTGTTCTGAATCGGCCTTGTTGATTCTGGCGTTGATTCGCGGGTGTTCGCACTGTCCATACCACTGATTGCTATATTTCCTATTAAAAATATCGATCTTTGGTTGGTTATCGCTCACTCGTCGATTGCGTCGGGGCCTGCAGGGTTGGCTTGGTCGCTTTGATTTAAAGTCCCCCACTGAAAATCAGTTATACAACTGAGTGGGTAGACTCTAAATAAAATTTATTTATTTATTTATTATTTATCCACAACAATATTTAGGCTTTTACACTATTTCAATAAGTAATCATTATAACCAGTCGGGATAATAATCATTCATATATTTTGCGGGGGGCAAACGTGTGCCCTGGCTTGAGTTCTAAAAAATGCTAATCATTTCAGTTTTTTTAGTTTTTTTATAGGGTTCATAATTGGATGAGCGTAGCGAGCGTAGCGAGCGAAGTGAAGACTTCAATTTGACTTTCTGTTTTTTTGTTTGTTTTTCACTTACGTTACCCCAAGAAAAATAGCTCGGGTGTTTTGTTTTTTGTTAGTTTTTCTGTCTGTTTGTTCGCTTTCTACCGGGCAAACGGCACATGCGATCTTGATGAAAATTGGAGAGGACCTTTGAAATCTCTGAACTTAGACTTGCTACGTTTTTGGGTACAATCGAAGAAGAACTTCTCATGAATATCGTACTTTTACGATTTTTTTCGATTTTTAGTGCGATATTTTCGTGACATTTGGGCTGATTCTGACCAAACGGGTGGGGCTACAACGTTCATATTTCACACGGACATTAAGGTGATGGTGATGTAGTACCTTTTGAAAGAAAAAGTTGATAAAGTTACCCACAATCTATAGAAATAAAGCTTTTATTATAAGTTTTTTGATTTTTTGTGCAATATTTTCGTGCCATTTGGGCCAACTCTGACCAAACGGGTGGGGCTACAACGTTCATATTATACATGGACATTAAGGTTATGGTGATGTAGTACCTTTTGAAAGAAAAAATTGAAAAAATTAGCCAGAATCCATAGAAATAAAGTTTTAATATAAGTTTTTTACGGTAAATAATACCAATTGAAAAGAAACAATAGAAACTTGACAACAATCACCTACAATGCGTAGGCAGCAAAACAAAGCACTTGCAAAAGTAAAGATATCCCACGCAAACTAAAAACTTTAAAAAGCTCATCCATCAACGCGGCAGGACTTTAGCGTTTTCCTAGTTTTACAGTATCCGCTTCTGATTATTAGAGATTTTACTTCAAATTGACATAATGACAGCTTATCTTGCATTGATACATTATGTTACAATCGTGCATTTAAAAGTTTTAAGTTTTTCTTTAATCATGTTTCGAGAAAATAACAAAATACATTTGTTTATTATAATATTGATGGTAGCAGTAGTCTACAGATAAAAAACAGTATAAGGAAACAATAAAATTCTACTACCTGCCACATCTTTAGAACAATCCAAATTAATATTCTTTGCTTTCTTTTTCCTTTTTTATATTTGGTTATTTTAAAAATGTGTTACTTTAAAATGGCTTACTGTACATTGTTGTAGTAATATTATTATTTTAAATTACTGTGTCGGCGAATTTTCGTTATAAGTTTTATTTAGATACCCTCCTTTGTAAATCAGTTTTTAAACTTAAAAGGATAGACGTTAAATAACTAATTAGTATAGATCTATTTTAGAAATTGTTGGATGAGCGTAGCGAGCGAAGCGAAAACTTCAATTTCACTGACCCCCAAAAAATTTAGCTCCAATGTTTTTTTTTTTTTTTTTTTTTGTTTGTTTGTATTTTTGTCTGTTTGTTAGCAGGATTCCGGGCAAACGGCATAAGCGATCTTGATGAAATTTTGAGGGGACCTTCGTTTTCTCTGAACTTAGAGGTGTATTGCTTTTGGGTACAATCGAAGAAATATTTCTCATGAATATCGTACTTTTACGATTTTTTTCGATTTTTAGTGCGATATTTTCGTCACATTTGGGCCGATTCTGACCAAACGGGTGGGGCTACAACGTTCATATTTCACATGGACATTAAGATTATGGTGATGTAGTACCTTTTGAAAGAAAAAGTTGAAAAAGTTAACTAGAATCTATAGAAATAATGGTTTTAATATTAGTTTTTCAATTTTTAGTGCGATATTTTCGTCACATTTGGGCCGATTCTGACCAAACGGGTGGGGCTACAACGTTCAGATTTCACATGGACATTAAGGTTATGGTAATGTGGTACCTTTTGAAAGAAAAAGTTGAAAGAGTTAGCTAGAATCTACAGAAATAAAGGTTTTAATATGAGTTTTTTTAGGTTTATAATACCAATTAACAAGTAACAATAGAAACTTGACAACAATCACCTACAATGCATTCAAAAAGCACTTGCAAAAGAAAAAGTGTAAACAAACGCAAAAAACGCAAACAACAAACTTACAACAAACACGCTCATCCATCAACGCGGCGGGACTTTAGCGTTTTCCTAGTTTAAATTCTTAATATGTTTATTTTATGGGACGGTATTCATGGACCTTACTGTTATAAATTTCACCGAAACGACGAATTGTTTGGGAGTAACAAGTCTTATTTAGACTGTTCGTGTACTCGATCATTTCTGCATGTAATATGCGAGTTTACGTAAATCTATTCCGTTCTTAGAATTATCAAAGGTTCGGTTATTCCACGTTTCCTTTGATAATATAGAAATGTTAAGTGGTTTACTGTAGACTCAAATTCGTAAATTTAATATCCTCTCTGAATAGAAATACTATATCAATTAAGTAACGTTTGTGAAATACCTTAGGATGATTGAAGTTTTAGAGTGGGTTATATTGTACCTATCTCTGCGAACCGATATCATTCAAGCATGAGACTAACAGTACTTGAAATGTAAACTGGTACGGACCTCGCTAATTTCTAATCTCCCATTATGGTAAAGGGGTTCAATACTGAGAGATATGACTATGGTTAAATTTTGTATTTCTGAATAAAATGTAATTAAATTGATTTGGTCGAAGAATTAATTTCAGAAGTTTAGGCTGAGTGTCGCCAAACACAGCAAAAACAACCACGGTATATATTATTTGTTTCTAGCAATTTATCAATTGTAACGCAATATTAAGATAGGTTATTACCACAAAAATGTTCTGCTTTTTATCATTGAACAATTAAGTTTTTGCGTTTAAGGTATAATTTTGTTTTAAATCTGTTAAAACTTTGAGGGCGTGATTTGTTTAATATAGAACAAAGTTTCGATAATTTTAAAACAAAATAATACGTTGTATGGAAAAACTACATCGTTCACGAGAAAGAGCAGAACATTTCTCGAGGTAATGACATATCGTAAGCGTACGTTACAATTGATAAATGACCAGAAACCAAATATTATAATACCGTGGCGTGTGGTTTGGCCGTGAACGGGCAACACGTAGTCTTAAAAAGAAATGTGTCCAGTCAAGGTGTTGTATGGGAACCAATTGTTCTACGAGAAGGGCCGAAATTCAGTCCCATTTGTCACAACACATTTAATTAAAATGTGTGCTGCAAAACAAAAAATAAATAAATAAACATAATTTTGTATAGATATATTATTCAAGGGATTTTATCACTGTAAAAACTCTTTTATTATTATGAATTATCTTTAAAACTAAAGAATGATTTTATTGCTCAAATATTAAATGTAAGCATTTAAAATAAATAAAAACAAAGTTTCAGACTTCAAATTTTGAGTGCAATGAAATTATTAAACTATCGTCCTTTGGAAAACTTCGTTATTACTTTATAAGAAACGTAAAAAAGTGGCTTAGTTTTGTAACGCCTGTTTTTATTTGACGTACGTATGTATGTAGTACGTTTAAGATGTGTACGGTACCTTAACAAGGAAAGAAAAACAACACGTTAACTCGCATATGACAAGCATTCATGCTACGTTGACATTTCTGACACCAGTTTCAATTAAAATGTGTGATGATAATGAAACATGAACCCATAGAAACCCTTTCACAAAGCTTGTCTACGAAAAAATAAAGTAAATTGAAAGGTGTCTCGCCATACTAACATTTTTTGTTACAAACACTTTCAGGTCACACTTTCTGTATGAGCTCTTTGAATTTGAGTTGCATAGAATGTGGAATCTCCTTCTGAACTATCTGGCATCCGCTTCCATCTAGCCTCTAGTGTAGGGGCACATCAAATATTTACACTTGACGTCGCAAAACCCGTCCGCCTCCCAAAACATAGACGGAGCCCTTTTCTCTTGTGTGCCTTTAGCATGGCTGTTTTGTCTGAAATATTGGAGAAATTCTCTCTCTTATGCTAACGATCTGCGAATGTTAAATATGAATAAGGACATGTCAGAGCTGTAGTTTAGAGTGATGCGTAGCAAGGGGAAACGACGCGTCATATCATGTGGTTTCTGAGTATTAGCAGTTGAGGAGTTCAATTTTGTTCCTTGAAATGTTTTTCGTCTCGGCTCAAATGCACAAATATGAAACGTAACGCCCAATTTCAATCAATTGAAACGTCTCAAGGAGAAGAACTGGCTCACGATATTAAAATCTTTAAAAATAACTGTGTGGTATTTAAGTGTAGTATATTTTATTGACGGAAAAAGTTACACGACATAGAAAAGGGATGTTAATAAGAACTGTATTTTAATAGAACATTAACCGCCATGAAATACATTTCAAAATTCCGGTTTAAAAATACAGAATATACTAACAACATAAAGTATTATGTACGAATGACACTATGTTTTGTGCCCAGGGATTTAATATAGATTGAATTGCCTTATATCCCACTAGTTTCTATGAATATTTATTATATATGAACTTGTAGGAAAAATGGGTATATAGTGTAGTGTACATCCATTGTAGAATATTTTTAAGGTTATGTTTAGATATCCGTAATAAAATGTATAACAATATTGTAAAGTAATATTTGATATGTTTGCTTATAGGATATTCATGTGTAGTGTGTACATTATATATAGTTTTTGTTTTGTTCATGTACTTTTATTTGAACATTCACTGAAACCTTTGTGTGCTCTGTAATTTTTTTAAAATATGTGTTCCATGTTTTGAAACATAAATTAGCTAAGTGCATAATAAAAACTACTACTAAAAAAAACAAAAGGGGTTTTAAAATTTTTTTTTAAATTCAATAAATCATCAACCCAATTAAATCCGTACGGGCTGTTACGATTTGCTAAAAATTTTTAATCTAATGCACAGATTTTTGTGGAGTATTTCCATTCATTTTATAATATTAATTAGTTTAAAATATATTTTTATTATGTTAAACTTTTAAACATTACCCGGGAAAAGTTTTTATATTTTAAAGAAAATCTTGTAAAACTAGTCGTAAAAAAAAATTGATAAAACTTTGGTTTTGGTATGTTTTCCCCTTTTAAAAAATGGACACGCATTTATTGATGCCTAATTTAAAAAAAAATGAAACAATGTTTAGAATCAAAATTTAAAGAAATTTTTAATTTAAAAAAAATTTAAAAAATTTCCCTTTTTAAAATATTTAATACAATAAAGAATTAAAAACCCTCCCGATCAGGGTTTGAAGGTTCGGGATTTTTTGAACTGCTGAATTGTATTAAAAAATAACCAAAAAATCCACCTTGGGGTGTTTCCCGTTTACCAAAACACGGGAAATTTCCTTTTAAATGCATCTAATGATCAACTTATTTTAGTTTTTTTTATGAACATTCAAAATTGTAAACTAATTTTTAATTTTAGCTTTATTTAATAACTATAAAAATTTGCTGTATAAAAAGTTTTAAAAATAGTTCTTTTTTTGAAAATTGAAGAAATTTTCCAAATGGTTTCCCCAAACAAACTAAAAAAAATTTATAATGTAAACTATATCAATTTCGCATAAAAATAAACATTACTTTTTTTTTTTTTGCCGCTAAAGGGAAACAATAATTGGTCGCTATTTATTTGGCTACATAGAAATAATTAAAAAAAAAATTTGTTCTATCAAATATATTTCAATGAAAAAATTTCTTGTTTGTAGGTGTTTTGTAAATGTAGTGCGCAAATTGATTTCAAAAGATAAAGTTATTAAAAACCCAAAAATTGGGTTTTTTATCAAACACTTATAATAGTTGGGGTTATTATGAAAAAGTTTCATAAATGATCCGGTGAGAAAGTTTTACCCCGGCGTCAAGTGCATTTTTAAGTAATCGAGTCTTTTAAGATGCACCCCAAACGAAAACTCCAATTTAGTTTCCCCTAATCTAGCCAGTAAATCTCAACCCCCCAAAATTTTTTTTATGTCCCCCTGCTCCTACGAGAAAAATCCCCTTTAATTGGTCTGTGCGCTAGAATACTTATAAATCGTTTCGTCCATTTTTGTGGGCAATACGGTTGAAATACCCTAACTGGACTGGGGCGTGGACATGGGGAGAAGCCATGCATTACGTCACTTATGGAAACTTTGTTATTTCTTAATAATGTACGTAAAAATGTGGACTAGTTTTGTAACTCCCATTTTTATTTGGCATACGTATCAGATTTATACGGTACTTTCACAAGGAAAGAAAAACAACACGTAACCTCGCATGACAAGCATTCAAGATACGTTGACATTTCTGACACCAGTTTCAATTAAACTGTGTGATGATAATGAAACATGAACCCATAGAAACCCTTTCACAAAGCTTGTCTACGAAAAAATAAAGTAAATTGAAAGGTGTCTCGCCATACTTACATTTTTTGTTACAAACACTTTCAGGTCACATGAGCTCTTTGAATGTGAGTTGCATAGAATGTGGAATCTCCTTCTGAACTATCTGGCATCCGCTTCCATCTAGCCTCTAGTGTAGGGGCACATCAAATATTTACACTTGACGTCGCAAAACCCGTCCGCCTCCCAAAACATAGACGGAGCCCTTTTCTCTTGTGTGCCTTTAGCATGGCTGTTTGTCTAAAATATTGGAGAAATTCTCTCTTATGCTAACGATCTGCGAATGTTAAATATGAATAAGGACATTTCAGAGCTGTAGTTTAGAGTGATGCGTAGCAAGGGGAAACGACGCGTCATATCATATGTGGTTTCTGAGTATTAGCAGTTGAGGAGTTCAATTTTGTTCCTTGAAATGTTTTTCGTCTCGGCTCAAATGTACAAATATGAAACGAAACGCCCAATTTCAATCAATTGAAACGTCTCAAGGAGAAGAACTGGCTCACGATATTAAAATCTTTAAAAATAACTGTGTGGTATTTATGTGTAGTATATTTTGTTGACGGAAAAAGTTACACGACATAGAAAAGGGATGTTAATAAGAACTGTATTTTAATAGAACATTAACCGCCATGAAATACATTTCAAAATTCCGGTTTAAAAATACAGAATATACTAACAACATAAAGTATTATGTACGAATGACACTATGTTTTGTGCCCAGGGATTTAATATAGATTGAATTGCCTTATATCCCACTAGTTTCTATGAATATTTATTATATATGAACTTGTAGGAAAAATGGGTACACAGTGTAGTGTACATCCATTGTAGAATATTTTTAAGGTTATGTTTAGATATCCGTAATAAAATGTATAACAATATTGTTTAGTAATATTTGATATGTTTGTTTATAGGATATTCATGTGTATTGTGTACATTATATATAGTTTTTGATTTGTTCATGTACATTTACTTTAACATCCACTGTAACCATTGTATGCTCTGTTATTGTTTT
Source organism: Sweltsa coloradensis (assembly GCA_024449915.1). Classification (NCBI taxonomy): domain Eukaryota; kingdom Metazoa; phylum Arthropoda; class Insecta; order Plecoptera; family Chloroperlidae; genus Sweltsa; species Sweltsa coloradensis. The sequence continues at coordinate 1,222,790 of JAMZAV010000487.1, read as the reverse complement.
AAATATGTGTTTCATGTATTGTAATCAACTAAATTAGCTAATATGCTATAATAAAATACTACTACTATAAATAACCAAAATGGTTTTCAAAATTTTTTTTAAATTCAATAAATCATCAATCCGATTTAAAATCCGTACTGGCTGTCACGAGTTGCTAAAAATCTTAACCTAATGCACAGTTATTGTTGATGGAAGTATTTCCACTTCACTTTATAATATTATATTAGTTTAAAATATATTATTTATTAAGTTATAACTTTTTAAACATTACCAGGAATAGTTTGTTTATATTTTCAAATAAAATCTTGTAAATCTAGTTGGTAAACAAAATTGATATAAGCTTTGGTATTTGGTATGTTCCCTTTTATAACATGAGACACGCTATTTATTGATGAAGTTAATTAAAAATAAATTAAACCAATGTATTAGACACTCAATGTAACAGTACATTTTTAATTGATAATAAATTAAATACTTCCTTTTAAATATTTAATGCAATTCAGAAGTAAAAAAAACCATACCGATCAGGGTTCGAATGGTTCGGGATGGATTTTTGTACTTCTGAATCGTATTTAATAATAACAAATCCACCTACTGGAGTGTTTCCCGACTTACCTAATCGAGAAATTCTATTTAAATGCATCTAATGACTCAACTTATTTTTATGTTTGTTTTATGAAACTTCAAATTGTAAACTTATTTCCATTTTAGCTTCATTTAAAAACTGTGAATTTTTGCTGTATTAAATGTTAAACAAATAGTTCTTTTTTAGGACTTGCAGTAAGTTAACCAAGTGGTTTCCATGAGCAATCTAAAACAATTTATAATATGAACTATATCAATATTTGCATAAACTAAGCATTACAATATTTTCATTGCCGCAAAAGGAAGTTATAATTGGCCGCTATTTATCTTGGCTACATAGAAATAAATAAATAAACATTTGTTCTATCAAATATGATTCGATTGAAAAACGTTCTTGTTTGTATTGGTGTTTTGTTAAATATAGTGCGCAAATTGTATTTCTAACAAAATAAATGATTGTAAAACCATAACATTGGTTTCTGTACCAACACATTATAATAGTCAGGGTTTATTATGATATAAATGTTCGATAAATGATCCGGTGAGAAAGTTTACCCGCGCGTCAAGTGACAGTTTTCAACGTAATCGAGTCTTTCAAGATGGCACCCGAAACGAATACTCCAATTTAGTTTCCTCTAATCTAGCCAGTAAATCTCACCCGCAAAGTTTGTTTTATGTCTCACTGCCTCCTACGAGAAAACTCCGCCTTCAGATTGGTCTGTTCGCTAGAATACTTTGATAAATCGTTTCGTCCATTATTGTGGTCAATACGGTTGAAATACCCTAACTGAGACATGAGCGTGGACATGGGGAGAATGCCAGTGCGCCGCTACTTTATCTTCCTCCCTGCTCGTTACACAACCCCCTCCCCGGACACCCCGTCTCCTCTCGGCTCCTCCGCTCGGCACGGCCTCGATAAGTGCCCCACTTCATATCACTACCAACACTCCACGTCAGCCGAGATGCGTACTTTAAACTCAAGACGTGGAAGAGAAGGGACACCCTTTGCTCCGAGGGAAATAGTAACTTGAAAGGCGTTATGAAAGATAATGATCGGAAAACGAACGTGATTTTTGTTTTAAAGTGAACTTGAAAGTCATATTTTTAACTTTTGATTTAACTTCAGCTTAGTGGAAAGTTCGAATAGACAGTGATTTCATATAAAACAGAATAATTCTGTACAATATGGCGGGCTGAATACACCTTATACCTTTTAACATGAACATGGACATGCTATGCTTTCCACGTCCTAATATCAGTTTATTAATTTATTAAAGTTACTAGAATTTTAATCAAAGCATTGTAAAGAATTGTACATATAATAAAATACATCTTAAAATTAAAGTTTTAAACACATATAATAATACTAATAGAAATAAGTGATGATACCTAATATTTGCTTCGATTATGAAAGAAAATAACATAGTATAAGTAATGTTTTGTTTTGTGTGGGTGCCAGGTTTAGCATTAAACTTAATGGGAGCACAAATTACACCAAAATATGCATTGGTTTTACTAGGAGGATGAAATTTATGCAACATTTATTTATTCATTTATTCATAGTTCTATTTACTCTGTGTGGTCACTGCTTAAAACGTGATTTCTGACATTTAAATGTTGACGGTATAGTATTTTTGTTTTTATTCACTCAGCTGTGAAAGCCACGTTCGACATGCAACCTGAACTGTTTCGTTCTAAATTGCCATTTCAAAATTAGATTCACTATAGTTGGTCATTTTGTGTGCATTTATTTACTTACTTTTATTTATCGACCTCCTTGTAACATTAAATTAGTAAATACAAATACTGAATTATCGTGGCCCGAATGCTGGTGTGCGCCAGTACGCTAGTATATTTAAAATAATTTGAGGATATTTAACAATCAACAGTGAGTTGATATGGTATCATAATTGCTTATAACAATTAAGGCTTCTGTGCGTGTTTCTAAAATATCGCTCAGAATGCTTTCGTAGTTAAAACAGTCAAGCGTATAGTGTTTCTAGTGTGTGCTCTAATGCAATGATGGAGCATTCATTCGGCCACCTAGAGGTCCGAACACCATGTGACAGCCCAGTGATTCAGCGTACACTCCCGCTGGACTCATCCATTGAAAGTCTCAGTTAGTGGACGTCTAGTCCTCTCCTCGTCCTGACTTCTCTAGTGTGATCCGTCTGCAGAGCGACGTCACGATACATTCATTATCCTGCACCGTCTCTAACAACAAACGACTTGACTATGTACCGAGTTGACACATTTTAATATTTCCAAGGCCCGGAATATCAGTGTCCATGTTAAATTTTAAGTAAATTTAGGTGCCAGGTAGCTTGTTATCACCATGGCAACCAACAATTAGAAAGTGTGTAATTAGTTAGGTTAACTGGCAGTTAAATCTAAATGAACATTGGTATACCGGACCTAAGCAAGTCATAGAATAATATAAATAGGAAGAGTGACACTTTTGATCGAACTATACTTTTATTTATTTGTTGATCTATTTAACGCCTATCCTATTCAGTTAAAAACCTGATTTACAAGGGAAGTAAGAGCTGTTGAATGAAATGCATTGTCATGTCGTAATTTTAAACGTATAACTCTTTACTTTCGTTTGTACTGGTTTACAAGTGTAAACACAAATAATAAAAGTAATTTAAATCTGGTATTGATTGTTACTTAATTTTTTTTAGTTTAAGTTAAATTGTAAATAAATAATATACTTAAAATACATAATACACAATAATGCAATACAATACAAGAAAAACAAGAACATGTACAATATATGTTTATTTTAAATCATAATTTATTATATATAGTTGGTTACATACATTATATACAATATTTTTTTGGTGTAAAAGCTTGAAATTTTAAAATACAATAATATAAAGCTAATTTGTTTTGCTTATACGATACAAACGAATGTCTATTAAAATATACCATCAATAAAATCAAACCCTTTCCGTTCTTCTCTTTTTTCATCTACTAAATTTATTTCCGGCCCTCTGAAACTTCCCCTCCTCGAAAATGAGAATTCTCCTATTTCCACCGACTCTGATCACATTTCATGAGGTGCAGCTGTGGGGGCATTAAAGATACATTTCAGATGTGGTCCGCATTAAGATGCATTCCACCCGAAAGATGAGCTAGCTCCTGCTGAATAGCGGGGCCGATGTGAATTCAATATGGCCACCAACTGGAGCAGAAATTATCGATGCGGTCGTTCCCTTCAGCTTTGCGAGCTCGTTCGCGCCTACACTGCTAATTCGTGACGATATTTTGTAATCGGATTTTCGAAAGTCAAACGCGCTTCGAAAGTTTTGTTGTTTTTCAATCAAGTCAATAAATATTGTTAAAGGGAAATAAAAGTTGTCAGAAAATCGAATAAAAAATACTTCAAAATTTAAAAACCAATTTTTCAGTCGCATGATGTTAATATTTCCATTATTAAAACGAACTGTGTTTTATGGCACTTCATTGTCCATCATATTTTTGAAAGCTCAACTTGTATGCAGAACGTGCTTTTGAATCACGAATATCACAACAAGGTCACACTGTTCTATTCGCGCCAACCGAGTTGCCTTGATCTGATTTAAATTAAAATTTAAGCACTGAAAATCAGTTATGTTACCGAGGGGGCAGACTCTTTATCTTTATACGAATTTATGTATTTAATACTTTTATCGTATCCTAATTGAAAGCGAAACTTTATTTCAAAGTACGTTTCATTTGAATTTTCATTCGAACTTCATACAAAAGGTTTAATTGGCAGTAAAAATAAGACATTTAAAAGTATCTTTACGATCACTTAACCACAGAAAATTAAATAAGGTTTATGTTCCATTTTACTTATTTATAAGTTAATTTAAAAATAAATCAAAAGTTAATCAAAAAGTTTACATAATTAGTAGTTTTAAACTTTTATCTGTAACAATAATAGAACCACAAACGCTCAAAATTAAACAACTTTTTTTCAAAAAAAAAAAATATGAATTTTTCTAAAACTTTGGGTTACCACAAAGGGGTTTCAAATCAAGCTTCATTAACAAACATGGTTCAATGAAAAAAAGCTCAATACTTTATTCAAGGTATACTAGGTCGATTCCGCAAGTGGTCCAACTTGCCTCGGGCGGCGGTTGGACGCGAGCGGTGGGTGGAGGGGTGGTGTGGAGGGGTGGTGTAGAGGGGGTAGGGGGTTGGGGGGGCGAGTTTACTGCTCTTCCGCAAACAAAGCTCGAGCGAAGAAATAAACTAACCTCGTTTCGAGACAACTTTAGAAGTTAGGCAACCTCGCAAACGCGACCCTTAGAAAAATATGAAAGTGTCAACGTGGCAATTGCTTTTGAATTGCTCTTTTAGTTTCGAAACAGGTTGGCGCCGCTGATTTACGTCTTTTAATAAGAAATTACCGAAGATGGGAAGATAGAGCACGTGTTTCAAGTGCACACACAGACTTATTTGCAACAAAAAGATTATCGCTCTTTGAAAAACTACATACCGTTTTTGTTGTAATAAATTGGAAATCACATTACATCCTTCTTTCGTTCGACCCAGCTAATTTAAACCAAATTGGAAATATATCTTACAATATTGTTTACTCAAATAATGATTTAATACTTTTTTAGTGCATATCCTTTGAATAAATAAAACTGTTTCCCATTAAACATATGAATACAATTGCATATTATTGTAAGTTGTGTAGTGAGTTCAATTAAAAACATAAACAAATCCATTGTGTGCGACAGGGCGAAGTTCAAAATCTCAATGAATTGAACACGAAAACATCAATTGTAGCCCAAATTGCGTGTTTTTACTTTTCAAATTACGGATACATTTTTCAATTGATTAAGAAAGTTTTCTTACGCAAACTCATACAAGCGATGCATTTTATTTAATGATGATAAGATGTGTTTTTTAAATTTCTCTTCCGCGTGTCACTTGAAAGATTTTTCTCTCGATTTGGTTAGTCGGGAAACACTCCCGTCGGTGTAATTGTTATTATTTTATACAATTCAGAAATTAAAAAAGTCCGTAGATCAGAGATCAAAATGTACCCATCCTGATGGTCTAGTGGTTAAGACGCTCACCTAGAATGTGGGAGACCCGTGGTTCGAATCCCGGTTGGGGCGGACTTTTTTAATATCTGGATTGTAGTAAGTAATTACACATGAAAGATGTAACGACGACCATTTATAAACATTTTAATTTACTTTGAGGACACATATAAATTAATTTGACTTAAAAGTAAAATGTCTTTGTTTTAGGAGCAAGTATTTAGTTATGTGTTGGAGAATTAAAACACAACTATAAAATAAGACTTCCTTGCATGTAATTAGAAAAAAGTAAGTATTGCACGGGAGAGGCTGAGAGTTTGAACAAACTAAGAATAAACTAAACTTTTTATTATAAAAATAGTAACAAGTAAAAATAAGCTTACCTTTAATCTATGAAAGTAAAAAACAAATATTTTATTCTTAATTAATTATAAAACATATATAAGGATAGTACCAGGTTTAATAAACTTGAACCGTTTATCTAGCATGTCCACGGTGTCAACACTTTTACGTTGTGTTATTTCTTTTACGCGGTTGCCGCACGTAACAGTTTGAAAGAAAAGGTAGTTTGTTACTTTTCATAAAGACTGTACCCCCCTCGGAAGCCTGTCACACGCAGGACGCTGTGACGACGTGGTTTGTTCAAATCTTGTCTTCTAAACTTTGCAATTTTTAATCTGTCAAAATGTTCTCAAATGCAGAACAATGTTCTCTTAATGGCGTTCGTGTTTTCTACTTCAGTCTTTTTAACCGGTCGTATGGAAATACGTTCGGCTGATAGTGCGTCAATAGAGGGAAATGAATTTTGCCAGTAGTTGAGAGCTATATAGGGGCTCAGACTTAGTAGGGTCTTTTCGATAAAAGTTGTGACAGTATAGAATGTAATTATGGCTGCCGAATGACTTTAAAAGACTACAAAGGTTCAGTGACAATTAAAAAAAAATATATAAATAATAATGAAAAATATATTGAAGAATAAATATATATTTTTAATACGGTACGTAACATTTTTAAGAGTTTAAACTAGGTGTTTAATTAAAAATACTTTTGTAATTTTATGCATAATGCGGGTAGCGTTGTTATGTTATAATATATATAATATGCTTCCCAATTTAAAAATTGATTTATTTACAATAACTTAAAACTAAGGAAAACTATGAAACAAGCACATTGTTGTCGAATATTGGAATTAAAAGGCGACCTTTTAAAATGACAGGTCGTGTGTAAAACTGAACCATCTATGACTATACAAGATGAGTAAATAGTACTTTAGAGAACCAGAAATTGCTAACATTAAGAAGAAAGTAAAAAGCCCAACCCTTGTCTGGTCTAGACGCTAGCCAGGACTCACTCTCTAAAACTCTCTCAACTCTCTAGAACTTTTCTTATTTTTCATATTTTAAAACACGACCAGACGAGATTGAATCTGACTTCGTCGACCACTCAGCCGAGGAAACGCTGACATGTGAATGTTTGCGGGGGGGGGGGCTCTTGTTTGGCTGCAGATTGACTCAATTCGAGCTCGTCTAGTTTGGAAATAAAACAGAATGCACCCTGTAAGTGGCGTCCATGCAAGCGTGTTATACAATTTCCTGAATTTCGTTCATTGTGACGAAGAAAATGAATGAAGCTTACAAAGCGACACAAACAAAAAATAAGTTGAGATAAGATCACAATCAAGATGGATTTGGAATGTTAAAAAATATTAAATAAAATGTTAAAAATATATTAGGAGGTTTTTCCTGTATACACAATACACAATTGCTTATAATTCTCGACTCAATATAAGTACGCCCTTAATAAATTAGTTCCGAGGGTTCAAACCAGGAGCAAAGCAGGCATCCCGTCTGTCTTTGGACAATGCGGCTCACAGTAGGCTGCGAAACGTCAAGCGCGCAAAAACACAAGTATGTGTTATTTCACTCTAGTTAACGCGGTACAATGTCTTGAAAAGTGTATTATATTAAGTTACAAATTAGCAATTTTGTTGTGTGCCGTTGTCTGTCCGTCCGTCTATTTGTGCGTGTGCCACCTCACACGATTAAAACCGAACATGACACGATTGAGATGATTGTTTTGTTTTCTTGGCCCCCCACAGTGATTTTAAAACCCCTGGATTCAGGGGGACAGAGCAAGGGTCACCCAAACTTTACACATAAATACCAGGCAACTTACCAAACAATGATATTGAACAATGGAAAAAGATAAATTCTTATTTTTTTTGTTTGCTCCCTTTTTAAGAATTTGATAAGTTAAAAGAGTTAATTTTTGAACCTACCTTTACAGCAATTGATTATTTTCCAAATATATATTTTAGTCGCTTTTATCAGAATTGAATTTCAACATGATCTTATAGATCTGTCTTATTTGCAAAATCCCATTTCCTTGAAATGTCAAATATGTCTACTATATTGCTTTAGTGATTGATTACATCCTTGAATGAATTCTCCATCTCATTGATATCTAAAACAAGTTTTCAGTAATGTATTTAACCATTAAAAAATAAAACTATACATCATAAATCGACGAAAATATAATCTAAACTCTATTTTATGAATTTAACATTTAAAAAATGCATTCTTATTTTCTCTCACCTTTGTGTCCCCGAAGCAAAGCTTTGTTAAATCATTGTCACCCCATTTACCCACCCACCCCTTGTCACATTACACTCTCCACCCACATAAACAAATCGCTATTTTATGTAAATGTTCAGTTGCGCGTCTTTAAAGCATAAGCCTTTACGTCTTTGTCTATTTGATTTCAAACTAAGCCCGCCTAATCCCTTGGCGTCGCTTGCGTTGTACTTTACACCGCCATCCGTCAGCAAAACCTGCAGCCTCCTCTCAACAATACAGTCTCATTAATTATAACGTTATTCATGGCTAGGCTGGCGCTGCGCAGATAATATGCAGGGTGAGTTATTTTACAGGCATTATTTATGTCGGTTAAAACCGTCGCCTGGCATTGATAAATATATGTATTTATTAATATTTATTAAAATGTATGTTTGAATTAAATTTTCGTCAAAACGTATAATTCACGGTAGGAATGCATGTAAATAATAACAAAACTAACAAAAATGTTTGGAGCCAGATAAAAACATTGCCTTGGGTGAAATCCGGAATGTATTTAAAAAAAACTCGTTTCGTTAAGCGTATTGTATCCACCATAGGGTCAAAACCTAAAATGTCCATAAAAGTTGTCTGAATGAAAGAGTAACAGCAACAAAATATTGGGTCGGGACATATCCTTACTATCGACCATTGAATGTTGTTTTTGACAATAGTGTAGCCTGCACATCTAGTGCAAAATTTAATTTAAGAATTGGTTTTATGGATATAGTTTCAGAGAAACCTTTAGCTTTTACCAAGTATAAAGAAAAATGGATTTCTATAACAGCTGCAACGGTACAAAGAGTTTTTTAGAGTTCATTCAGCCAACTTTCATGGACTTTTAAAGTTATAACCCTAGGGTGTGAACAAAAGCCTTAAATGAAGCTACATACGTAATCCCGTCCAATATTTCAAAGCTATTATTTGATTAAATATTAGTATTTTAAATTTAATTTTTAATAACGTTAATAATTTGATTTTTTCGTCAAAATTGATTATTGTGAACGTTCACTGTGCCGACTCACATAAGTTTCATCGTGTGTAATCTAGTACTGGTCTAAACCTCTTTTAGACTTTCCAATCTTGTATAAACCTCTTGAACTTCTTGAAACATACAAAATACATTAATGTCTCAATTTTATTGATTATCTTATGTCACTGAATTCTAGAAGTTTGGCGACAAACTGTACCCATCAGACTCTAATAGCCGATAAATATGTACTTGTTTCCTTTAAATGATCGATTTCAAAATCATCAGCGCCTTCTTTATCGTACACAAAGCGTTAAAATAAAAAATAAAAACCAATGCTTTATTGTTCTTGAATTCAAGAAGTAGACGATACGAAAGTTTGTTCCAATGAAACTTTGTGTAACACACAACAATAATGTTTGACAGAAATTACAAATATTATAATCAATTACTAATTTCAAAATGCCAATATTTGACACACGTAGGCCTAATAGTTTTGAACGTTGATCGAAATTACTTTAATATCGACATTATAAACCAACCAAACGAGTTTTTAATCACTTTTAGGATGTGGCCCACGGTTATGGTTCTAGGCTAGCTCCAAACATTGTTATTATCTTATTAGGAAAACGCTTAAGTGCCACCGCGTTGTTGGATGAGCGTAATTAGTGCATTGAGCTGCCATGATTGTGTTATGAGGATTTTCTGTTGTTCTGTGACAAAATTATTACAAAGTCGAAATTTTTTTTAAATTAAATTAAAAAAATACAAAATTAACATTATTTTTTAATTTTTTTTATGAATCGTAATTTTAAAAAAAGAAAAAAATCGTAAAATTTCGATTTTCATAAGAAATAATTTTTCGATTGCGCTCAAATTTCACACGAATATCTTAATTCATAAAATTAAGGTTCTGTGAAAAAACCATTACAATCGAATTAAGCATGTAGGTGTTATAAGTCGAAGAAATATTTTAAAAATCGAAAAAATTCGTAAAATGGCGATTTTCATGAGAAATAATTTTTCGATTGTGCTCAAAAACGTTGCAGTTCTAAGTTTAGCGATTTCGAAGGCCTTTACAAAATTTCATCGTAATTGGAGTATTGGTTTAGCCGGAATCGTGTTAACAGACACACAAAAATACAAACAGAAAAAAAGGAAAGAAAAAAAACGGATTTTTTTCTCCAGTGTAGTGAAATGGAATCTTCGCTTCGCTCGCTACGCTCATCCAATTATATTTGTCCAGCGATTCTACTGTTTTTTAAATAAGTAATTATTAACATTTTCTTAAAAGTTATTCATTCACTGTTGCTATTTCAACATATCAATGAACCAGCTGAAATGACCAAAAAGTCATCAAAATTTTGATTAAAACTAGTATTTTCACTATTTCATTATCTACGTGCAGAAATCAAATGTAATTCTGTGTGTTTCTACATCCCTGATACTGTTGTTCGATCTCTGGCTCTCAACTGCAGTCTATGTTAAACTACACACGGATGATATTCTATTATAAATACAACGTTTGGAGAGAAGTTAAGCATACCCCGTCGAGCATGTAATTTACTTTATGGAAATGCGAGGGAAAAACGTTCAGCCCTCGTACTCCAAGCAGCAGGGAGTAATACACCTGCAATGCATCAAACTATCAAGATAGGTTAAGTTAAGGCTGCCACTTATACCTTGGTCTCTTTATACTTATTTATTTATTTAAACGTCTATCCTATTCAGTTATAAAAACTGGTTTACAAAGGAGTACAACTAAACAAAACAAATAACATAAATACAGACACCATTATGAACTATATATAGTTAAGTCTAGTTTGAAAAAGGAATACTATTCCAACAATGTGTAATAAAACAATAATTTTGGAAACAAATTTAAATTGGATATTTAGTTTTAAAAAATAATTAAATATGAAAAAAGGTAAACATTAAAAAGCGAAAATCGGAATTAAAATGTGATTTATAAGACGAATATGAGGTTTGCCACTAATCGGGAACAGCAAAACAACGAATGATCAAACTGTCGCAGATGAAATACCCGAACGCGAATCTTCTTCTTCTTTCGTTTTTTTCTGGTCAAATCTTGATACCAATTGAAGTACAGAAAATCTTGCTGGTCCGAAGCGTATGGCTCTACAAGAACGTGGGTTTGAATCCCGCATAAGGCGTTTTTTTGTAAACGTCCTTCATCGGTATCCATCACGCCTCATAGTCTCAAATCGACTTAGTGTATAAATAGAGAAGTTAAGCAATAAAAATCATCATCGCATTTGATTTGATTTTTTTGCTTATCGTCTCATATTAATGCACTCAGGCTATTCAAGACGATGAGTGTAGATAGATAAGAATGAAGGATAAATAGAAAGGAGGAGGGAAAACCCGGTACCGGCACGAAGCCTACTCCTTTCGAAAAGTACCAAGGGGACCAACGGCTTAACGTCCTATCCGAAAGGACGGTGTAACCTTGACAGTCATATAGTTTCCTCCACTAACCCGGACTGCCGAGCAGACGTCGAGGAGAACGAAGCCGTTACACTAGCTCTCGAACCCTCCGTCTGCTCTAACCAGCGTTCTTCAAGCCCAAAGTGTCACCCACTCTACCCCTGACCACGCCGAAGCTGCTTAACTTCGGTGTTCCAGTGGGAACCAGCTAAGCGACCATCGTCATCTTAATTTATTTCTTATTTCTTTATTCAACCTTAGTTGTATTGAACTACTGACAGCGATAGAGGCTTCACTCGACATGCTCTCGTGACGTCACACGTCAGGTGTGGCTGATCACTAATGACGCTTCAGCTCTTAGTGTCGCATCTGGAGGTATGAGGTCAGGTGTGGCTGGTGACTAATGGACCTTCAGCTTTATGTCCGCATCTGGAGGTATACTAAGTTGGCAACTTTTAAAAGAACCAACTGGAACGTAATGGTTGAAGATTTGGGGGGGCGATTTGAGCGCGCAGTTTGAAATTAGCCCCAGTGCTGCCATATAGTGCTCGTTCTCTACCAGATTGTATGTGTGAAGATGTGTTTGTGACCATACCAAGCTTGGCACATGCACCTGCTATTCAGTCCCGAAAAGATTAATTGGGGTGTAAGAGGTCTTAAAACGCAGGTGCGATGTTGCAGGGCCGTGCTGGATTGGCTTCCTTCCCCCCGCTACCGCGAGGGCGCCAGGTTGACGAGTGCTTCACGATTTTTGCCTGTGCTCGCTCTTTCAAAATACCGGGAGATATACCCACCACACGCGAAGTGATTCACGGTTTGGTTCCTTTTAACAGCGTGAGCTGGCAGAAGGAGGTCAGTTTGGTGGTGACTATGCGCTTCAGCTCTTGTGTGCATCGAGTAATGAAGTACGTCACGAGAAGTGGTTAGAGACTACATGGACCACGGTGGTTCATATCTGATTTTACGAGTGATGAGGCTGGCGCGGAGACGAGTTTGGGTTCTTTGCTTTCTGTTTTTTTCGAGTAAACGGATTATCACACCGTATCAAATTTCACTCCTACGTTAATAATGAATAAATCTATGTTATTGTAGTACGCGTATTCCTAATTTAATTAATTGATTTTGAATTAAAAATTTGTAAAATCACCGAAATTTACTCCATTTTGTTCAACTTGGGAATTGTAGTGTAGGCCTACAGACTTTTAACTCAAATTTGTATACTGGTTATCAACATTTAAATCAATGTGAACGCATAGGTTAATTTGGTTTATCGTAAGATAAACGGTTTGGTGGGAATTTCCAGAATTGGAATCCATGTTTTGGATTTCACATTTTTTTAGCGTTTTGGACTTATGACTCGCAATGGATCTTTAAAGCTTAATTTTTGCAACCAATTGCTGATATCAATATAAAAGTGGTTCGAATCCCGGTTGGGGCGGACTTTTTTAATTTCTCAATTGTAGTAAATTATAACAATTACACCTACGGGAGTGTTTCCCGGTTAACCAAATCGAGAAATAAAAGTACTTTATAGACATCCATGCAGCATTTGGGAATGACAATATACTTGCTCCAACGAAAGAATGCAGATGCTTGGTAGTGGTGGGGGTAGAATGAATGCGCGGTAAAAGGAATGTCGCCTTTGTGTATGAAAGAGAAAAATATTTTACCAACGCAAGCAAAAATTATCTGTGCTAGATCACATAGTTCCTCCGTGTGCTAGATCCACGCTGAGCTAGCGTGAATAGAGTTGACAAAGTTGTTATGTTGGGCAAACAATTTCGAGCCACCTGCATTCTTTCGTTGGAACCACTATGCCAACAGTTCAGCAGAAATCATCACACCTGTGTGCGCGCATTTGAGTTGGGTCAAACTCAGCGTCCCCTCTAAATGTACGCAGTTCAAAGCGACCCCGTGTGAATGCGCCAGGGGTTAGGCTCTAGGCTGATTGCATCTGACTGGCTGCAGTTCTCCAGCTGACAGTATTGCTCCACAGTATTGCTCCACAGCCTGACAATACTGCAGCATTACTGCAATACTGTGGAGCATTATTGCCAGCTGGAGAACTACAGCCAATCAGATATCATCACACTAGAGTCTAACCCCTGTCGCATTCACATGGGTTCTGTCTAAACTGCGTACATTTTGCGACCACAAAAATAGCAATGCGGCATGAACGCAAGAGATCACCTAACGATAATATGTAGCTCCGTGGCCGGGACTAGACAGGTCGTCTGATACTTTTGCAAACATTATTTCAGGTTCACGGCAAGAATGCAATTGACTTTTACGACGTTGGTTTTGCTAAAATTCCATAATTGACCATTTTTCTGAATTATTTTTGGCAGAAAACCGTTCATTTTGTAAACTCCATATATAATTATTTTCGTACATCATTGTTTGATTGATTACTATGCACAGTTTCAAATACATATTGGATGCTTCTTGGGCGACAGAATTGGTATGTGCGAAATATCAGTTAATATGTCGCCTTTTGGTTGAAGAATACCTGGTATGAATAATATTTCAATAATGATTCCCATTAATTAGTTTTCATTTAACCCACATACCTTGCTAATTAAAGAGACCCTGCTGAGCTGTCTCTATCGATTTAATCCAATTTCTGTTTAACATATAACTTAAACCTTCAGATATAATGAATACTAAGGATTACACAAGCGCTGAGTTATTTGATAAGCCTTTTCATCATGGTTTTAGTTTTCCTAAATACTCTGTACACAAGGTTTATATGTACCTAAAAAGACTGAGTTAATTGTTTTAAGGTTGACGGAATAAATGGTGTGTGATAAAAAAGATAATATACATGTCGTGCTTTGAAATTCGGAGTTTTATTATATATACAAAACTGCGTTTTACCACTTTAAATTTGACTTTAGAACCCCACAAAACAGCAGCTTTTCATTTTCTACGAGTTTACCAATCTCACAAAGACCATAACCTTTTCGCTAAGGGATAGTGAAAAGTGGTAACTCTGATAAAGCAACAAGCATGAAGGTTTAAACTTTCAATGGAAAGATTAAAAAGTGTGAATACCAAACCTTGCAAAGGACCACCGCTAAGAACGTAAACCCAGCTTCCACATTTGTCTCAGCCTGACTAATAAGTCTAGCTATTCACTGAGTTGAAAACTTCGAAATATGTGGGCATCAATTTAAAACTAAAAGTCCAGCCAACTTCTTTTATGTTTGTTTATAATGTTTGACAAAGTGTAAGCTTTCCCTTAAATACGGATTAATTAAAAGCACCCAGATAATGAGGTACATGTCAGGTACATGACCTATTTGTACGTGATGTTTGGAACTATGAGCTTGAACGTTAATCAAAGCTTAGTTTAGTGGAAACATAAGCGTTGCCATACTTGTTGAAACAAGTTTACTTCTCATGGCGTCAAGACAGCTAGCAACATCCGGACACCATTAAACGAATGTATTTTGTAAGTGTAGAGACATTAAGTCATTCTTGTTTACCGCAATGAAGGGATGATGCCTACTTACCATCAATGCGAAAATTAAATAAGTGGAATCAAAATTGAATATTGTAAATATTACAATAACATATAAATATGAATGTATGTGTGTGTGGTATTGTGCGTATGTAAGAGTTTGTTGTGTGAGTGTGTAAAGGTGTAAATATAAATTATACAGTGCACGAACCTGTGAACGCTGACATAAGTGAATTTGATTAGTTATTACTCGATTAAAAATGTTGGTTTTAATTATGGCTTCGTATTAAAATGTGGAGATAATATTATGTTCAAAAATAATGAGCTTACAATATGACAAACAAAGAGTACTGCACTCATAAAAAATATTGTCTTTCAACAGTGTTTTCAATTATATTTATAATGTAACAGCGCTAGTCAGGAAACATTCTAATCACTTGTAGTTTTTGTGCTTTTCGTGTTTATATTGCATCAATGGGCGTAAAAAACAGTATTAACCAATCTTTTTGTTAAATTTTGGAGTGTTAAAATCTAAAATAAGCTCTTTGTAGACTTATAGTCTTAAATTTCTTGTTCCCCTCTTCAAAAAGAGTATTTTTTTGGCATTTCAAGTGGATGATTTCAATTTGGTAACCCAAATAAGTATAATTTAAAAATTAGTTAAATACATCATTTTGTAGCGTTCACGTTGCTAATTTTACACCTTAGGCTTAGGCTAATGCTCATTCACAAACTTTTAAATTTCTCAGACAATTTTAGTCGCATATTTTTGTGATTTTATATAATTTCGTAAAAAATAATTATGATGGCATCTATCATAGCACTTTTCCATTAATTAATTATAGAAAATAAACGAAAAAAGTTAAGTTTTCAACAATTTTATCTGTTAAAATGGTCAAAAACAACCAAACAACTACGAATTTTCTAATTGATCAATGATAAATATTAAATTCTGATATAATTATGTAGAGCAGATGTCCTTCGTTATCAAGTATGCTAAGTTGTATTAAGATGTAATGATTTATGGCTGCAGGACAAGGAACGCGCCAAACATCAAATCACGCCGGATTCCTCTTAAGGCTATTCGACCGCGTTTTTTCTATTTTCCAAAATATGTAACCAAGTCAAAATACAGTGAATGGCATTGGAACCTGGCTATTTTAGAAAATCAAAACTATTTTTTTTCAAATTTTTCTGATCCAATACACGGCCAATATAGCTACCTCAAAATAATTTCCAACTTCAATTCGCCAAGGCACACCATTCAACGTAGGGTGTTGTGTTTTTGTGACATTCATTTTTAACTGTTTTTCTATGGACTGACTGAGAGAAAAAAGATTTTTTTAGACAATTGTCTTTCCTGCGAATTTTTTGGTTTGGCGGTACAAATCGGTAAAAAATACCGCCAAACGAAAAAATTCGCAGGAAAGACAATTGTTAAAATAAATCTTTTTTCTCTCAGTCAGTCCATAGATAAACAGTTGAAAATGAATGTCACAAAAACACAACACCCTACGTTGAATGGTGTGCCTTGGCGAATTGAAGTTGGAAATTATTTTGAGGTGGCGATGTTGGCCGTGTACCGGATCAGAAAAATTTGAAAAAAATATTTTTGATTTTCTAAAACAGCTAGGTTCCAAAGCCATTCACTATATTTTGACTTGGTAGCATATTTTGGAAAATAGAAAAACGCGGTCGAATAGCCTTAACGCAAAATGCTAATTTCACCCATCCTTAACAATATTGCAGGCTGGTTCGAGACTGTATTAAGTAGACACAAGTATAAATAAATGTCGTTTTTTAATCAAAGGTATATGAGCGACGACTCAGACCAAGTGTATACTGTATCAGGCATCGTTCTTTGAACAACAAATAATCGAATATCAAAAGAGTTCACGCTAGAATGAACCAAAAGCAAAAAGAATCGTCGGAAAACACATTTCTATTGGAATCATTCGTATATCGCTCGCTGTCCGCCCCGTTCGTTTGTTGTCGGATGGTAGTAACAAGTCCTCAAAGCCCTCTTGAAGCCTCGACAACAGTTCTCCGTCGACCAAGTGGACACAATCGAGAGCCTCTCGAACCCCGAGATAATATTTGATATGACAGTCCGATGAAGATTGAAGACGCGAAGTAAAAAAAACTCCAACAACAACCACCACTACCCCCCTCCGCACTCATTCACCCACACACAAAAACTTTCCGCGGAATTTAACAACGGTCAAACAAATTCTCCTCTACTCACAATGGTGGATGTATCGAATGATAGAGTATCGATCAAAAAGTTTTGCGAGAAACAAGGGGCTAAGGGTGGATTTGTTACGGGTCATTTGAGGCGCGGAGTTCGTAAGCCTAGCGCGTGACTGTGCGGGTTATATCTAACACGTGGTGTAGGGCGCTTACGTGTGGGAAATTGAAGACGACGGAGAGAGAGGATGCCTCGTAGAAGAGGAGATTCTTATGGCAGGGTGTAGATGTTGAGGAGTCATGGGGCCACTTTATGTGGGTGATTGAGATTTGAGGGGAAACAGGGACATTCTTAGGGGTCTTTTAGAAATTGAGGGGCCACAAAGCCATTTTAAGGGTTGTTTAAGGACTTAAGGCTATTCCACCGCGTTTTTCTATTTTCCAAAATATGCTACTAAGTTAAAATATAGTAAATGGCTTTGAAACATGGCTATTTTAGAAAATCAAAATATTTTTTCCAAATTTTTCTGATCCGGTACACGGCCAATATAGCCACCTCAAAATAATTTCAAACTTCAATTCGCCAGGGCACACCATTCAACGTACGGTGTTTTGCTTTTGTGACATTAATTTTTAACTGTTTTTCTATGGACTGACTGAGAGAAAACAGATTTATTTTAACAATTGTCTTTCCTGAGAATTTTTTCATTTGGCGATATTTTGTACCGCCAAACGAAAAAATTCGCAGGAAAGACAATTGTTAAAATAAATCTGTTTTCTCTCAGTCAGTCCAAAGAAAAACAGTTGAAAATAAATGTCACAAAAGCACAACACCCTACGTTGAATGGTGTGCCCTGGCGAATTGAAGTTTGAAATTATTTTGAGGTGGCTATATTGGCCGTGTACCGGATCAGAAAAATTTGGAAAAAATATTTTTGATTTTCTAAAATAGCCATGTTTCAAAGCCATTCACTATATTTTGACTTAGTAGCATATTTTGGAAAATAGAAAAACGCGGTGGAATAGCCTTAAGGGGTCAAAAGAGCGTTTTTAAAGGGTAGAATAAGGATTTAGTAGTAACTTTGACATTCCCGGCAGGTGAAGTCTTGAGGGGCCACAGAGCCGCTAGAAAGGGGTGTTTAAAGTCATAAGGAACGAGAGGGCCGTTCTTCGGGAAAGTTTGAGGCCTTGATTGCTCACAAGACCATATTCTGGAGTTGAAGCCTTCATTGGTTATTTTTTAAGGGTGGTTTAGGTATTAAGTTGTAACTTGGTCATTCTTAGCGGATGTTTGAGGTCTTCAGGGGCCACAGGGTCATTCTTGGGGTATTTTGAGGTCTTGGCTTGAAAAGAACAGCATTATTTATTAAACGATAATATGACCAATGCTGCACGGGTGGAATTCAGCGGTTGTTACAAAACAAAACAAAGACTGAAAACTATTTTAAGAATAATATTATATTCCCTAAGCCTAATGGATTTTTTTAACGTTTGAAAGCTTTTGTTTTGAATTACATTTTGTGTTGTTTTTGTGTATTTGTTAGTATTTTTTTCCATAACTGCATTTTATTTTGTAAAATGGTCCCAGATAATTATTATGTATGTGAAAGTGGACTGTTATACAAAATTCTTACTGTAATGTAATCCTCCTTTGTAAATCAGTTGTCCTCCTTTGTAAATCAGTTTTTATACCTGAATAGGATAGACGTTAAATAAATAATAAATAAACATAAAATTCCACATTATACTTTTGAAGCAAACCATGCCAGACTTTCCTTGTTTCCTACAACACATGTTTGTATTGTTTTCTTGTTTATACCAGTGCGACCATCTCTGTATATATTATCTTTTGTATGTGTTTGTAGGTTTGTCTGCATGCAAGTATGTATACCCAGGAGATCATCTCTGTGTATATCTTGTATGTGTTTGTAGGTTTGTCTGCATGCAAGTATGTATACCCGTGAGATCATCTCTGTATATATCTTGTGTATGTGTTTGTAGGTTTGTCTGCATGCAAGTATGTATACCCGTGAGATCATCTCTGTATATATCTTGTGTATGTGTTTGTAGGTTTGTCTGCATGCAAGTATGTATACCCAGGAGATCATCTCTGTGTATATCTTGTGTATGTGTTTGTAGGTTTGTCTGCATGCAAGTATGTATACCCGTGAGATCATCTCTGTATATATCTTGTGTATGTGTTTGTTGGTTTGTCTGCATGCAAGTATGTATACCCGTGAGATCATCTCTGTATATATCTTGTGTATGTGTTTGTTGGTTTGTCTGCATGCAAGTATGTATACCCGTGAGATCATCTCTGTATATATCTTGTGTATGTGTTTGTTGGTTTGTCTGCATGCAAGTATGTATACCCGTGAGATCATCTCTGTATATATCTTGTGTATGTGTTTGTTGGTTTGTCTGCATGCAAGTATGTATACCCAGGAGATCATCTCTGTATATATCTTGTGTATGTGTTTGTTGGTTTGTCTGCATGCAAGTATGTATACCCAGGAGATCATCTCTGTATATATCTTGTGTATGTGTTTGTTGGTTTGTCTGCATGCAAGTATGTATACCCGTGAGATCATCTCTGTATATATCTTGTTTGTAGAAGAGGAGATCTCTCTGTATGACTTGTATGTGTTGGTTTGTCTGCATCAAATGAACCCGTAGTCACTTGTATATATCTGAGTTTTGGGATGTTGCTTCAAGTATGTTATGAACGTGAGATCAACTCTTATTTTTAGTGTTGGTTTTAGCAGATTAAGTGGTCACTGTAAATCTGTTTGTTTAGGTGTATTCTGCATGCAATTGTATTCCCGGTGAGATCTCCTGATAGCTCTAGAAGGTGTGGTTTTAGATGCAATAGTATAACCGAGACACGTTATTCTGGATTTGAGGCTTGTTGTCTCAGACATATGTTACTGAGAATTTGAACTATCTTGTATTTTTGTTGGTTTGTATAAGTATGTAACGTGAGTCATCTCTTATACTGATGTTTGAGGTTTGTCAGTGGCACAGAGTATTACCTGTGGTTTTGTAGTTCTTGTGTTGGTCGTTAGTTTGTACTGATCAATATGCATGTACCGGTGGAATCACTTGTTACAAACAAACAGATGAGGTTTAGTTTGTATATTATATGTATCCCTAGACTATTGTTATTTTTAGTACGTTTGTGCAGAAGCTTTGTTAGTTGAATACCTTTTACTGTGTTGTTTTTTGTAGTTGTTGTATTCAGTATGTTATACTGATTTTTATATATCTTGTGAATGGTTCCGTATTTATGTCTGATGCAAGTGATGTATACCAAAATTCTTAACTGTATTGTAGTATCTTGTCGACATGCAAGTATGTTCCAGATCCTTTGTAAATCATTTTTATGTTTATGTAGGTTTGTTAATAATAATGATATACTCAAAAATATACATCATAAATTCAATTTTTTTGATTGCAACATGCAGTATTATACCCGTGATCATCTCTGAATACTGTGTATGTGTTTTAGTTTTCTGCATGTATGTATACCAGTGGATCCATCTCGTTTATATATCTTGTGTATGTGTTTGTTGGTTTGTCTGCATGTAAGTATGTATACCCGTGAGATCATCTCTGTGTATATCTTGTGTATGTGTTTGTAGGTTTGTCTGCATGCAAGTATGTATACCCGTGAGATCATCTCTGTGTATATCTTTGTATGTGTTTGTTGGTTTGTCTGCATGTAAGTCTGTATACCCGTGAGATCATCTCTGTATATATTATCTTTTGTATGTGTTTGTTGGTTTGTCTGCATGTAAGTATGTATACCCGTGAGATCATCTCTGTAGTATATCTTTGTATGTGTTTGTAGGTTTGTCTGCATGCAAGTATGTATACCCGTGAGATCATCTCTGTGTATATCTTGTATGTGTTTGTATGGTTTGTCTGCATGTCAGTATGTATACCCGTGAGATCATCTCTGTGTATATCTTGTGTATGTGTTTGTTGGTTTGTCTGCATGCAAGTATGTATACCCGTGAGATCATCTCTGTATATATCTTGTGTATGTGTTTGTAGGTTTGTCTGCATGCAAGTATGTATACCCGTGAGATCATCTCTGTGTATATCTTGTGTATGTGTTTGTTGGTTTGTCTGCATGCAAGTATGTATACCCGTGAGATCATCTCTGTATATATCTTGTGTATGTGTTCTAAATGGCATCGCAGTTAACAGCGACGCGCCCACCCCACCCATCACTCCCACCCCATTAACCCTCTCGCTTGCTATAATGCCATCGCGACGTACGGTCATCTGTTACTTCTCCCCCCCCTGCCCCCTCCACGGTCACAACTGTATTAAGAGTCTGCGGAAGTAAATTCAGTCTATACAGCTATCATATATAAAAAAAAATGTAGGATGAAAGCTGTAGGGTATACACATCAGAATTTTGAACAGACTGTAACATTTTTTTATGTGACATTACATGGTTAAAAATGTTGGTAACAAAAAGATATTTATTTCCCACAACAATTTTTTTTTGGATTTGCTCTTCAAATGGATTTATAATAACGTTTTACCTGGGACACTATGCTACAGAAAAATGTCTGCAAATTAAATGGGATTTCTAGGGTAGTTTATTTGTGGGAAAAATTACTCCAATGGCCACCAATCATGATTTTAGAACATACAGTTATAAAACAGAAAAAAATAACGGTTTGGTGACCATATCGTATAGTGTGTACACTGTTCTATTGATACTGGGTTCGCCCTCTGTTTGGTGTAAAATTGAACGTGTAACCTGATAAAAACGTCAGTTTATTGAATAAACTCCTGATATGCTATCGGGGCATATTTAATTTCCGCTCCATTCATGTTCGGCTTCGTCCATGCACGTTGTTGTATGGGGCTTGTTTGTGGGGTTAGTGGCGTGTGAAAGAAAAGTTGACCCCGTTCAATCTGGGCGGGGAAATATGTTTGCACTTCCTTTGGTCCCCAAGTTTGATTAAAAAAGAGAGAGAAGGGAAATGTGAGTGGAGTGGGGGGTGGGGGACGATTTTGTCCGGGATGTTTTTGCAAGCTGTCATATTCAAGTCTAGCTTGTGGTATATCTTAAACTGTTGGGTGTGTCTGGAGACTTGTGGATGATATATTGTATGTTTTTTATGGGTTTACATTTATGCCGGATGCATTAGTCATATGCAAACAAGAATTTTGAACGCCAACGAACTCATAGAAAACATATTATTAACAGAATAAATATAACACTGTGAGGGGAATACATTTTTGGGGGTTTGCGTTGGAATCTTGACATCAGGAGTATGAATGTATGAAGTTTACATGATCTGTTGCATTTCTACATGAAAGGGTATTAATAGTTTTCTCGGAATTAACGTATTAACGTGTACTCGTTTACCTGTGGCCTTAAAACACATTGCATGTTTTAAATCATGTGCTAAAATTAACACAAAAACACGTGCAAACAAGTCTTAACAAGGCCTCAA